>JAECXC010000970.1:0-226718 GCA_018152125.1 Drosophila dunni
GATTCGTTAAGAGTCGGTCGACCTCGACCAATCTATTGGAATTTACCTCTTTTATAAATGAGGCATTCCTTAATAGAATGCAAACTGATGTCATCTATACTGACTTTAGTAAAGCATTTGACTCTTTGAATCATAACGTCCTTTTACACAAACTTAGCATTTTAGGCTTCCCACCTTCCACTCTTCTATAGATATCTTCATATCTAACAGGTAGAACCCAAAGGGTTATGCTTAGATCAGCCATCTCTTAATCTGTTTTTGTTACTTCTGGAGTTCCCCAGGGTAGTCACCTAGGACCTTTACTCTTTAATCTTTTTATAAACGACCTTCCCTGTTCGCTAACTCATGGATGTTCATGTGTCTGGTCTACTTAACATGCTCATACTCAAGATTTAATTGAGTCGGCGCAGAAACAGTTTTTACTTTTTGCACTTCGCGGACTTAATTGGAACACTAACAGGCTCTTACTCCTCGATCTTTCGTCCCTTATTAATCGCAGGAAAGTTCTTGGAGTTATTTTTATACTCTCTGCAAGAGTATATTGGGTTTGTGCAAAGTATGTAACAGGCAGAAGGAGGCGTGGCAGACCCCATAAAGTATATATATTATTGATCAGCATCACAAGCCGAGTCGATATAGCCATGTCCGTCTGTCTGTCTGACCGTCCGTATGAACAAACAGATTTTAGAGATGGTAAGAGCTACAAGTTCGAGCTTGGTGTCAATCTATCACATATTTAGTCAGTCAATACAAGAATCTTTTTTTTTTCGATGCCACGCCCCATTCGCCCACAATAAGCAAAAAACTAGACACACTTCGGAAAAACTCGTGGTTTTCGGCGAATATCTGAGTAAGCATGGCACCTAGGATCACCACTTTTGGTATGGAGGTTCCTAGCGACAGCGCAAATGCATTGCCTTTTAAAATTTTGGACTGCCACGCCCCTTTTCCCACAATACATAAAAATAATTCACTTTCGTTTCGTTCAGTTTTTAGGCGTCTGTTCATATAGTACATCATTGTAATTGTATAATTCGAGTGGAGGCTAACTATATAAAACTATTCCTGAAAGGTGCACTAAAATCGGACTATAAACAAGAAAAGTGGAAGCGTTACAATATTGATAATTGAACGCAATATCACTACTGAGTGCAAGCGAGACAGAAACATACAAGCGTGAGCAAACGTTTTCTCTGCTTGTGTGGCGGCAGCGCAGTCGGCAGTCGCTGGCCGCGCCGAATACACACATACATACATGTATGAACACATATAATGTCAAACGTATGTGTATACGCATACAAACAAACAGATGTATGTGTGATTATGCTTAAATTGTTTTTGTTTCAATGTTTTTTAATGCAAGTACTAGATGTTGTTAAATCTTGATAACGATTTTAATAATTTAACAGGGAACAAAATGCAGAGAGTATTATACGGTCGGGCGAGCTCGACTGTACTTTTCTTTCTTGTTCTTCATAAACTTATAATTGGCGATATCTGCTCCCCATCCCTCTTAGAACGCCTTAATTTTAACATTCCAACCAGGGCAACCAGGTACTACATCTCTTTATTTCTACCTACATGCAATACTGACTACGCTTTGCACAATCGCTTTCGGGTACTATGCGCTAATTATAATCAATACTATAGAATAATTAATACATCTCTCTCTCTTTTCCAACTTAAAGGTTCACTTTTTAGCTAACTCCGTTAAATCTCTGATTTCCATGGGCAGTATGTTTGGAATCCCTTCCATTCATGCGTCCCTTTAAATCAGAGATCTTCCGTGTTAGTTTTGGCATACATTTTTATTGATCTGATTGGGGTTTTCTGGGGTTTTCCCAATCCTCGCAACAAATGTTGGATCAATTTCAGTACTTTTTATCCTCAATCAATTTATCAATCTGAATTACTAAATTTTTTTAAGCCTTTTCAGTTAAAATAAATTTTTACCTTGTAAAAATTATTAATATTAAATTTAATTATATTTATAAACTTATTTTTGGTTAATACTCGCGACTGATCTTAGTCTGCGTTAATAAATAAATAAATAAATTAATTATCCATTTTGGAATATTAACACATCATAAAAATAGAACATTTTCTAAAAAATTATAAATAAAATAAGAGATTTATCGTTAATACCGATTTTTCTCTTTCAGAATATCGTAAATATCGATACTTGAAAATATCGATTATTTTGCAGAAATAGGTCTGGCTCTAATTCCTTGGTAGGTAACTTAGCTGATGCACGTGGCACTTGTTTCTCCCAATCCAAGGCCATATACCATTGTTCGGGGCAGCGGTGCAGCCAAAAATGCAGACTACACCTTCGTTCAAATGTGTGTACAACCTTGGCATGTTTCGGCCTCGGTTGCACAAACAGTCAGTAACTAAAGTATATGTCGCTGGTTGACTACCGTATTAGCATAATTGTATTCCCATAGCATAATTATCAATACTTGAACGTACATATAAAAAATACCAAAAGGACCTAAACTTAACAATTCGAAAAAAAAACAAGAAAAAACGGTTATCTTCGGCCCGCCGAAGATTAAATACCCCTGCAGTCAAGAACGTTGCGTTAATTTTGTTTCAATCACCAATTATTTTTATGGTAGCTATATGACATAGAAACCCGATTTTGATGAAATTTGGTCAACAGATGGGACACGATTATAAATTAATTCACCGTGAGTTTTGTTGAAATTGGTCAATAGACACCGAAAATTTTCATACTAAGCATTTCAAGTGATTGTTTCTATGGGAGCTATATGATATAGCAGTCCGATTTGGATGAAATTTAGTCAACAGTCGGAGAACGAAAATACATTTGGCATGAATTTGGTTGAAATCGGTCAATAGATACCGAAAATGTTCATATATTTCATGCATTTCGACCGATTGTTCCTATGGGAGCTATATGATATAGTGGTCCGATCTGTCCGATTTTTACAAATGATCTACGAGCAGAGAGAATGCATATTTGTACCATGTTTCATTAAGATAGCTTTAAAACTGAGAGACTAGTTCGCATAGAAACAGACGGACAGAAGAACAGATGGACTGACGGACATGGCTATATCTACTCGGCTGTTGATGCTGATCAAGAATATATATACTTTATAGTGTCGGAAACACCGCCTTCAATGCGTTACAAACTTCATGACAAAAACAATATACCTTCTGCAAGGATATAAATATCATCTAGCATCTACACAACGAGCGCAAATCAAACAAATATACAAGATTGTATATATTTCTATTCTAGATTGTGCAGCAACATTCAATTGCCTTCTACGGGGCATTTCAAAATTTTAAAATTAAATATATAAAATTATAAATTTATAAACCTTAAAATGTATTAAAATATGGTATATTAATTAGATTAATATAAAAATATAATATGATGGGGGGAAAATTTATAAATTAATTTAATTTAATTAATTAAATTTATAAGAATTGTATTTAAATGAAATAGGTATGTATATATTGCAAAAATTTTATATAAAAAAAAGACAGACAGACACACAAAAAGTCGAAAATATAATAGAAGCAATTAAAAATTCTTTTTCCGTATATTCAAAGTAGATTTCCTATGCATTTAAAATAAATTAAAGATTTTGCCGAAAATGCAATCCTGTCATTGTGATCAAACTTTAAAGTCAGGTGGTGATCAGTCAGCTGATACCTGGAACAAAATAAGCGGGAACATTTTTATTAACATTGTGCGTTTAGCAAATTCACAAATCGCTAAAAATAACTAATGTATAAAATGGATTTTAAAGGGCAAGGTATGTAAAATAAATAACAAGCAAGTAAGAAAGGCAACAGTCGATCGAACCGACTGTAAAAGACCCCGTACTCCCATAATAATGCGCATTTGTATTTAATTTGAATTAAAATTTTATGAGATTTAAAAATTAAAATTTATATGTATATTTTGAATTGATATTTAAAACAAAATTAAATAAGCAATTCTCATTGCCAGCATTGGAACCAACGACCCTCAGGCAACGATTTCACATCGCGCGCAACTCTACCATTCGCACCACGCGGCACTTTCAAGGATCTTCCGATTATTCGCATTTATACATACAAGTACACACTCGTTTGAAATTATGTGTATGCACATATGTATGTATGCCTGCCTAACACTGGTCGGCACGGCAGCGTCGCAGCGTCTGCGAGCAGCGCTGACGTCACACAGGCAGCGAAATTTCAGCTAAATTAAATAATTTTTCTAACCTTCTAACTTTCTTGTTAATGGACGGATTTTAACGCCGCTTGGAGGATAGTTTGATATGATATTCCTCTCTTATTGGACTAAATGCCTTAAATCCTGAAAATTTTGAATTTGAAATTTTGAAAGTTTTTTAGCTCATATGAGAAAAGGGGGCGTGGCAGGCCAAAATTTTGAATGGCATTGCATTAAGGCTGTCTCTAGCAATCTGAAAATGGTGTTCCTAAGTGCCATAGTTACTGAGTTATTGGCCTAAAACTACATTTTTTTTCGAGGTGTGTCTGGTTTTTTGCTCATTGCGGGGGCGGTAAGGGGCGTGGCAAAAATTTGAAATAAACTTAACCTGCCTGACTTAATAACGGACTTTCATTATAAATTTGGTGGCTCTAGCTTTTCCAGGTGTTCATACGGACGGACGGACAGACAGACGGACATGGCTATATCGACTCGGCTGTTGATACTGATCAAGAATATATATACTTTATGGGGTCGGCCACTCCTCTTTCTGCCTTTTACGCACATTTCGCTTCTGACAAACCTAATAGACCCCTCTATTCTTTTGTGTATGACTTTTTTTCACATTTTTATCCGATTTCAACTAATACAACCACATGATACATGTCTGATCCAAACCAATTTCGATTACGACTATTTTAAATTTGAATTTTTTTAAAGAGTCTGTCTTTGACGCCATATGCTTTCAACTTACAAATCTAGGCATAATCAAAAAATTTGAAATGTTATATTATAGCTTGGTGGTCGTTGTTGTCACCTTTCCATTGATGTGCATATAAAGTTTTTAAATATAACACTTAATTATTAATAGTTAATTTATAGAGAGAACCTCAAAAATTTGCGTTACTTTAATATTCGGTTTTCATTCAAATTAAAAAAAAAAAGTGTGTAAATTTGCAAGAAGAATACCCTTTTTATCCACCCACCACCCACATTTTTTTGTTCATGGTGTATAGTTATGAATTTTGGTTCATTCTCCAATCAATTAATACCTGAAACCCTATTCCTTTTGGCAGATATGCATACTGCCAAATTTTTTTCGTCAACTTTGCTTAAAAAAGTAGCAAAATTTGTAAGAAAAGTAGCAAAATTCATATGGAGATAGAATCGCACGTTGACGGAAAAATTTGGTAGTATGTTTATCTTCCAAAGGAATAGAGATTCTGGTATTAATTGATTGGATAATGATCCAAAATTTATATCTACATATTATGAAAGAGATGGCCATAACTCCATACACGCACAACGAAGACATTGCAGAAGTGGCAATTCAACAACCCGCAGCCGATCAGGAGACGACAGCTCACAATTCAGACCAGGACATGGCTCCAGTCTAAACGTGAGCAAGCACAAATTCACACGCACACTCATGAAGTCATTGCAGCCACAAATGTACAGACGAGCAAAGCGTTACTCGTAAAAGTGCCACACAAGGCATATTTGATGTCCTTCGAGAATTCCCATCGGCTGCTGTTAGTGTCATTCCAATAGCAATGTAGCTGAAACGATAAAAGAACAAATATTACTTATTACAAAACAATTTGACTAGGTACATAAATAGTTTACTCTCCTGAGAAGCCAATGTAGATGCTATTTCCAATTTTCGCAGTATATAAAATGTGTCATACACATATTTCCAACCGGCGAGTACATAAAAAAGTAAATCACATTATTTGTTATATAAAATTGCAATACTTATGCAATTACACTCAAAAATAATTTAGTTGCTACTTACCCGTCGTTGGCGACCAAGCGCACATTATTTTTCTGACTGACAGTGGTCAGCTGAACGCATTTACGATAGGCGGCCACTTTTAACTAATTCTCACTCACTGTCCAGTTAAATAGTTCCTAAAACACGTAAACAACTTTATTTAGTATTGTAATAATTTAAGCAATTAAATTTAGTACTTACCTTTAGATTATTCTGCAATTTTTAACGCTGCAAATTTTTCACACACGTGCTAAAAATGCAAACAAAACATACATATGTATGTATAAGCTTGCAATGTCAAGCTTTAACTTGTGGGGAACGAAGGTTTTCGTCAAGTTGCAGTTATCATCTGCGCTTTGTTTATATTGTTAATAAGCTGCATATTACAACCTAAAAGTATCCAACAGAAAATTTTAAAATAAAAGCTTTCGTTAAGCTGACACGCTCTTGTTAGAGGGGAAATCAATGCTTTCGTCAAGCTGCAGTAGACAGCTGCTCTTTCAATCAAGCTTTAAGAAGCTGCGCAATGACTGCAGGAAGTTAACATACAGTATAACAATATAACGAAAATAAATAAAATAAAAATAAATTAATAACAATTATTAACAAAATAAATTAATTAAAATAAAATAAATAAAAACAAATTATTAATTGTTTAATTTGCTGATAAATATGAACTACAGATTAAAATATATTTAATAATTACAGTAACTAATTAATAAATTAATTAATTCTTAAATAATTAATAATAAATAAATAATAAAAATAATTGAAGTAATTATTGTAATGTTAGCAATAATTACTTTTAAAAATAATATCAATAATCGATTAAAATGAAGAACAATGCATATCGATATATAAATAAGCAAGTTGTATCGATATTGCACATTGGCAATATCGATACGATGAGTTTCGATACTAACTTAAATATAGACGCGCAAGAAGAGTGTTGCATCTGGGGCTGAGCAGAATCGGAATATCGATAAGTGTTGAGAATTCATCGCACACTGCTCAGCTGGAGCCACCACCATACTCGGCGGGACGGGGGGATATTAGTATAAGAGTTAGGTTATAAGAAGTAGGTTATAAGAGTAGAAAGAATGAAGAGAGAGAGAGAGAGCATAGTGGCTGAGCGGGGGCGGTCGTTGACGCTTGGGAACCGTTGCATGGAAGAGGGAATTGGAGGATTGCAATTATGAATTTTGCTTAGCAGCAGGTGGCCTGAGAGTCAACGAGGGAGTTGCTTTTTGGAGATCGGCACGAGCAGTTGCGTGACTGGATCAAAAAAAGAATTTTTGTTGTGCGTTTGGTGAATGTTGGATGTGTAGTTTTGGGAGGGTGTTTTTGTTAAGTCTAGTAGTTGGTTTTTTTTTTTTTTTTGTGCGTCCAAAAGGGGAAGTATATTTATAAGAAAAACTATGTGTAGAAAATCTAATATAAATAAGTATGTATAATTTGATTGGTAGTGATACGAATATGTGTGAGTAGTTTGTTGATGGGAGGGGGGATTGCGTAGCATGGATTAAGCGAGCTGGCGTAGAATTTTGATTATGGGTGGCGCAACGGAACAATTTGAATGTTGCCGCCACAGGTAGGGTGGGTGCGTTGCGGCAAAAATATCGGGGCCGCCGATAGAGATGGCCGATAGTTGGGTAGTGTTGGTATTGTTTCGTAGAGTGTAGTAGTAGCGATGTAGAGGTTCTACAATCGATGATTGTGGATTGTACGCTCGGTGGGCTCTGGTTAACAACCCCGACCTGAGGCGAATGAGCTAGCCGTGGTAGCCCCAGGAAAGACAAGCCGAGTCGTAACAATATGGCGCCCAAACTGGAAATGGAGCTCGACGAGGTGCGCCTCGTCGTAGCATACGGCCCAGAAAGAAAAAAAAAATAAATAACACATAAGATTGTCGAATCTCACGTGTTAGTATGTTTTGGTTTGCAGACCGGTCCTTCATGGGGTCTTGTCGGGAGCATATACGCTCGCCTTCAATTGTACATGAAGGATACGATCTGCAAATCAAACATCTTTGTCGTTTTGTTTAAATGTTTTTGTAAAGTAAAGCGTCTTTTTGTGTTTTCTGGATTTGGCTGTCCGACCAAAACTATCGGCTGACAACGGTGACCCGTGCGGGGAATAAAATCTCCAGCACGCGACGCATCGTGACGACGATGGTTGGCTAGGTGGTGCATAGTGGGCAATGGTGACCCGTACAGAAAATAACTCTAGTACGCGCTGCATCATTGGACACTATCCCACCGTGGGCAGCCAGAACCAAAAAGAAAACACAATAGAAGAGTAAGCCTGGCTCACGGAGATCTCTTGACTGTCGATCGTCAGCTCAGCTGACGATCTGACATGTCGACGGATCTCTCGTGTTTTGTTTTTTTTTTTGTACATTAAATGTCTGGCCATTTCTATCGAACCGTAGGGTTAACGTAGTTTTAGTCAGCTCGAACCGGCAGGATGCAATCCCCTTCTTATTTTGTGTAATAAAATATATCTGTTTGTTTATCTTTTTGGTGTGATATATTTGGCGATAGTTATATGTTATTTATGTCCATTTGTTTATTTATAATTATTATTTGTGGTTATTATTTAGATCTAATATTTATTTATTTATAATTATTTTGTAATATTTGTGCATTTGAAGTTATTTAATGTATATTTATTTATAGATATTATTTAATAATTACACGTTGGTAATTGTTAATTGGTATTTATTTATTTGTATTTGTTATTTAACGTGTATGTGTGTACATTTATTATTAAATATTTGTTCATTTATATTTATTATCTAAGAATTGGTAATTTATTTAATTTATGTTTTGTTACTTAGGATTTATTAAATTATACTTGTTATTTATTATTTATATTTATTTCATTTGTTATTTATTATTTTTGTTATTTATTATTTTCGTACTTGCATAGGGGCGGGTTCTTTATTTATTTATTTATTTATTTATTTATTTTGGTAGAACGTAGTTTTTTTTTGTGGTCATGGCTGAAGGAGAGGGCGCGCACGGGTATAATACCCGAAAAAAGGCAGTCCATAGGGACAGCTCGTGGGAGAGCGATCTGCCACAAGGGGTGTATGGTGCAGTGGCACGAACACCGCCTCCGGAGGCAGCTAGGGCGAAAGGGGAGGAACCGAAGCCGGAACTGCGATCGGAGGAGGCATCGGCGGTAAATGCAATGCTCGCCCAGGCACATCTCACCTTTATGAAGTCGCAAGCCGATGGCATCTGCCAGACCATCCAGCAGGAGATGCGGCTAGGCTTCATGGAGGTGATGAAGGCCATAAACGATCTTATCCGGCCGATCGCAGAACAACTGCCTCGCGAACGGCAGGAGCCGACGGTAGCCGAGGGCTTGCCTCGCTTCCATGCGGGCAACAATGAGGAAGAACTGATGGCGTTCGACGGTGAGGCAGAGCCAGAGCTTGGTTCCGGTATAGGAACGAGGAGAAGCGGAGGTTCGGTGGATGGTCCACCTAATCCATTGTCTAAGCCACCACGAATGGCGACGCCGGATGAGCCCATTAGGTTTAGGCCAGCCGATCCACAAACGCGGACATGGAGAAATCCGACGACGTCGCAGTGGAATGACCATAGGGTTGAGCGGACAGACGAGGGGGCGTCAGGCAGGAATCTGTGGGCGAGGATAGAGCGCTGGGATGTGTCCTTCGACGGAGACGCGAATAAATCTTCCGTCGAGGACTTTATTTTTCGGGTTGAATTCCTCCAGCGCCAGTATAGGTGCCCTTGGGATGAGGTACTGCGCTGCTTCCACCTCCTCCTCAAAGGAAGGGCCAGGGATTGGTACTGGCTACACGTGCGACAGTTTCGAGTGGAGAGATGGGACGAGCTGAAGCGTGCTTTATTGGCTGGATTCAGGGGAACCCAGACCGAGCACGACAAGATGCACGAGCTGATGCAGCGGAGGCAAAGAGGCAGTGAGAGTGCTGACGATTTCGGGAACCCCTGCCTGAAGCTCGTCTCATTAAGATAATCAAAAAGGGGCTCCGGGATGATCTGGCACGTTACGTGTATGCCCTCGAAGTGTACACCCTGGACCAGTTGAGGGATGAGTGCAGCGAGGTGGAGCAGGCGTACGGCAGGAGGAGTATGGGCAAGCCTTTTGAGGCACGACCACCGCCGAGGTATGGCGCAATGGAAGGGCGCAAAGGGGTGAATGAGGTGGAATTGGAAGAAGAACCTGAAGAACCCGATATTGAAGTAGAGGAGGCGCGAGAGGGGGCACGAAGGCAGCAGAGGCCAGGTTGCTGGAATTGTGGTCTTCCAGACCACATTTTCAGGGATTGTTTGGCCAAGGAGCGAAAGGTGTTTTGCTACCTATGTGGCAGACCAGACACCTTCTGTCCCAAATGTCCGGAGTGCCAGGGAAACGGTCGAAGGGGTGCGAGGAAGACGGGAGACTCGTACCGCCAGGAGAATCCCGAAAAGAAGTAGATTTAGGTTTGGTAGGAAATAAGGATAGGTGTAGTCCATTAGAGGGTAAGATTGGTTGTCGTCCCATAGTTGATAAGGATAGCGCTAGAAATAGAAATAATTTTCGGTTGTTGCCGTATGAAGAGCGGATCAGGGCGTACCTGGAGGCTCGAAACCGGATTTTCGACGATCGTTTGCTGGACGGGATGCGGCTGGTGACACGTAGGATTAGGAAGGCACGCGAAAGATTCCAGAGAAGGCGCCGAGTCAAGAAGCAGGTGGTGGAAGCCGTAGGACGCAGCTCTCGGTCCGATCCTCGCGTTTTCGCTGAGGTAAGACTCGATGGAAGGCAAGTGCGCGGCTTACTTGACTCGGGAGCGACTGTTAGCCTACTCGGGAAAGGATGTCGCGAGCTGGTAGACGAGCTGGGCTTGTCAGTGCAGCCCTACGTGTCGTCAGTGCGCACCGCGTCGGGTGACGATCGCTCGATAATCGGCCGCCTAAAAGTTCCAGTCGAGTACCAGGGAAAGATTAGGGGAAACTACCTTCTATCTATGTCCTTATCTAGAACAAGCAGCCTATTTTGGGATCGATTTCTGGCGTGCTTTTGGTCTTGCTCCAGAAGTAGTCGGAGCTGAAGCGCCAGAATCGAAGCCCTTGAGTGTAGTCTCTGCGATGACGGAACAAATTGCCCATTACGCAGACGACGAGGCCGAAGATGCCGAGCCGGAAGCGTGGGACTTAGAGCCGGAGCAGGAGGCCGCTTTAGAAGCTGTGAAGGATAGGTTTTTGTCATTTGAGAAGGTAGGATTGGGAAAGACGACGTTAATCAGGCATAAGATCGAGTTAGTGGCAGGAGCGCAGCCGGTGAAAGATCGCCATTATCCCATGTCTCCAGCAATGCAGCAGGTGGTGTGGGACGAGGTCGATAAGATGTTGGCTATCGGTGTCATCGAGGAGAGCAACAGTCCGTGGAGTAACCGTACCACAGTTGTACGAAGGCCGGACAAAAATCGGTTCTGTCTCGATGCCCGGAAGCTCAACAATTTGTCGATCAAGGACGCCTATCCGCTACCTTCCATTGAGGGTATCTTGTCCCGAGTCGACCAGACTCATTACATTTCTAGCGTCGATCTCAAATTCGCTTTCTGGCAGATCGAACTAGAAGAAGAAAGCAAGGCATGTACGGCGTTCACTGTTCCGGGCCGTCCTTTGTATCAGTTCAGGATGATGCCATTCGGATTGTGCAATGCAGCCCAACGCCTCTGTCGTTTGATGGACAAGGTGATCCCAACGGAGCTGAGGTCAAATGTCTTCGTGTATCTGGACGATTTGCTAATCATAGCTCCTGACTTCGAGACTCATTTGATGTATTTAAACAGAGTAGCGGAATGTCTAAAAGCAGCTAATTTGACAATAGGGCTAAAAAAGTCAAAATTCTGTTTTAAATCTCTCAGGTATTTGGGGTTCATCATAGGCGGAGGAACGTTGCGAATGGACCCAGCTAGAGTAACAGCGATAGACAACATCCCAGTGCCGAGATCGGTGAGAGAGGTACGATCTTTCCTAGGCACGGCGGGGTGGTATAGAAGGTTCATTCGTAACTTTGCCGCGATAGCAGTTCCACTGACGGATGCGTTGAAGGTAAAGGGAGGCAAGAAATTCACTATAGGAGAAGAAGGAGTTAAGGCAGTACAGGCCTTGAAGAAGGCGTTGACTACGGCTCCAGTTCTGGTGCATGCAGACTTCCAAAAGAGGTTCTATGTCCAGTGCGATGCATCGCACTCTGGAGTGGGCGCGGTGCTATTCCAAATGGACGAGGCTGAGCATGAAAGGCCGATTGCTTATTTCTCTGCCAAGTTGAATAAGCACCAGCTCAACTACTCCGTAACTGAGAAGGAGTGTTTAGCGGCGATCATGGCGATTCAGAAGTTCAGGCCCTATATAGAACTCATGCCATTCACTGTCATCACGGACCATGCCAGTTTGAAATGACTTATGTCTCTAAAGGACCTAAGTGGTCGATTGGCAAGGTGGTCGTTGCAGTTGCAGGCGTTGGACTTCGTGATTGAGCACCGGAAAGGGTCAGAGAATGTAATGGCCGACACGCTCTCACGAAGTCTAGATGCGGTAGTGGCCGAAGTAAAGGAAGAATTGGATCCTAGCGCGATTTTGGGGTTCCAGACGAACGAATTCGACACTGAGGAATATAGGGAGCTAGTTCAGGAAGTCGAAGAAAATAAACAGCAATTGCCTGACCTAAAAGTGGAAGGGGGCGTAATTTTCAAACACATGCCACATAGTAAGTTGGAAGACGAACTTGAGGGCTGTGTTTGGAAGCTTTGGGTTCCTGCATCGCTCACCCATGAGCTTATCCGGAGAGCGCACGAAGAGCATACGTCGGCACATGGAGGAATGGTGAAGACATTGCATGCTTTGCGGCGGCAATACTTTTGGCCAAAGATGGCAGTACAAGTGGCCGATTTCATCCGATGTTGCGACGTGTGTAAAGAAGTCAAGGCTACGAATTTTAGGATGCAAGTGGGAATAGGGACCGAAGTAGTGACGGAAAGGCCATTCCAGAAGCTATATATTGATTTCTTGGGGAAGTATCCGAGGTCAAAAAGGGGTCATGCATGGATCTTTATTGTGGTTGATCACTTCTCCAAATTCATATTTTTGAAAGCTGTGCGCGAAGCGACGGCAAAGTCAGTAGTGGAATTCCTGGTGCACGTGGTGTTCTTAAAGTTTGGAGTGCCCAAGGTGATACACTCGGATAATGGCAGGCAGTTTGTAGGAAAGATTTTTGAGGAGATGACGCAGGCATATGGGATTACTCATTTAAGGACTGCCATTTACTCTCCCCAAAGCAATGCTGCGGAGCGAGTGAATCGGTCAGTCCTAGCAGCGATTGGAGAACGACCATCGCGAATGGGATCTTTACCTCCCGGAGATTGAGGCAGCGCTGCGTAACAGTGTCCATGCCGCAAAAGGGGTCACTCCGTTCTTTGCAGTGTTCGGGCAAAATTTGATGCTGAACGGAGCTCAGTACGCTTTGGCTCGTAAGCTAAAGTCTCTGTGTGAGCACGAGATGGCTACGTTAGGCCGAGCCGATAAGCAACGGCTCATCCAGGAGAAAATCCAGAAACATCTTTATCAGGCGTATGAGCGGAGCAGGCTGCGTTATAATGAGCGAGCAAGAGAACTCCATTTGGTTCCAGGGCAGGAGGTTTTTCGGCGTAATTTTGTATTGAGCAATTTTAAAAATGCGTTCAATGCAAAATTGGCCCGAAAATTCCTGAAAGCTCTCGTCATACGTGGGCGCAAACATGTTCGAACTGGAGAACGAGAGTGGGCGACCGATAGGTATCAAAGACGTCCGACTGTAAGCCCGGCTAGCTCAGTCGGTAGAGCATGGGACTCAGGGTTTGGGCGATGGCCTACGTTGGGCGCGTCATACCCAGAGCGGATAGCCCCCATGCGCTCGAATATTGGCACCACTTCCCTCGCGGGCGAAAACTCCTGCGAGCCGGGTGCAAATCTTCGAGTGATGTTGCATCTGGGGCTGAGCAGAATCGGAATATCGATAAGTGTTGAGAATTCATCGCACACTGCTCAGCTGGAGCCACCTCCATACTTGGCGGGACGGGGGATATTAGTATTAAGAGTTAGGTTATAAGAAGTAGGTTATAAGAGTAGAAAGAATGAAGAGAGAGAGAGAGAGCATAGTGGCTGAGCGGGGGCGGTCGTTGACTCTCTAGGGAACCGTTGCATGGAAGAGGGAATTGGAGGATTGCAATTTTGAATTTTGCTTAGCAACAGGTGGCCTTAGAGTCAACGAGAGGAGTTGCTTTTTGGAGATCGGCACGAGCAGTTGCGTGACTGGAAAAAAAAGAATTTTTGTTGTGCGTTTGGTGAATGTTCGATGTGTAGTTTTGGGAGGGTGTGTTTGTTAAGTCTAGTAGTAATTTTTTTTTGTGCGTCCAAAAAGGGAAGAATATCTATAAGAAAAACTATGTTTAGAAAATTTAATATAAATAAGTATGTATAATTTGATTGGTAGCGATACGAATATGTGTGAGTAATTTGTTGATGGGAGGGGGATTGCGTAGCATGGATTAAGCGAGCTGGCGTAGACTTTTGATAATGGGTGGCGCAACGGAACAATTTGAATGTTGCCGCCACAGGTAGGGTGGGTGCGTTGCGGCAAAAACATCGGGGCCGCCGATAGAGATGGCCGATAGTTGGGTAGTGTTGGTATTGTTTCGTAGAGTGTAGTAGTAGCGATGTAGAGGTTCTACAATCGATGATTGTGGATTGTACGCTCGGTGGGCTCTGGTTAACAACCCCGACCTGAGGCGAATGAGCTAGCCGTGGTAGCCCCAAGAATGACAAGCCGAGTCGTAACAAGAGAACATTGAATAAAGTAATATTAAGCGAAATAAAATAAATAAAGTGTTAAAAATTTTACATATCAGGTGTGGGGTATGCCCAATGCTCATAGTGACTGGTTGAAACATAAAAATAAAGAAACATAGTGAAATACACGGTCAAATCAAACCTGTACAAAAAAAAATTAAAACCAAAGCTTTATTTTTGAACAAAGTTGTGTGCAGTACTAAAAAAACTTGGTCATGGAAGATATAGACAATTTGTTTGATACCCAAACTCAGTCCAAACCTGAAAAAGCAGAGAAGTTAATGCCAGACTTCGTCATAGGTGACGCCGACAACTTGACGCCAAGATCTTATAAAATTCACGGTAACAATAAAATGGCGGAACAACCGTTACGTGATGCTGAAAATTCGAGAGAAGCGCAGGCGATTTCACAATGTTGCGAAATCAAGGCCAAGATTTCAACTGAAGTACAATACTTGGAGGACTTGGAGAAGCTTTATGTCACTCGTAAGCGGGTTGCTGACCTGCAGGCCGCCCTTGAGAGTAGCGAAAGGTTCACTAAGTCGGACCAAAATGTCTTGGATGTGAAAGATGTGGAAGCTTTGATGCGGCCTTTTTCGGGTGATGACAACTACTCCGTGTTAATGTGGACCCGAGACTTCGAGGATGTTATGAATGCCTACAATGTTACCCATATGAAGCGATTCATTTATGCCAAACGTCTTTTAACCGGATCTGCCCAGTTGTATATGCACAACACTGGTATATTAAACTGGAGGGAACTGAAGGAGGAGCTTATTCACATCTTTAAGCACAAAGTCTCATCTTGGGATGTCGGCAAGCAACTTGAAGCGCGTAAAAATCCAAAAAGGGGGAGAGTGCGTTGCGTTATTTTGTTGCTATGTGCAGCATCGCCATGCAAGCTGAGTTGGCCGTAAATGATGTTGTTCAGTTCATCGTCAACGGACTGCAGGATACAACAGGCGCTGCAGCGTCTATGAGGTATTGCACCTCGTTGGATGAGTTACGTCAGAAACTCATCATATATGATCAATTTCGTCAGCCACCTAGTGCAGCAGCAACTCAAAACTCCGGTAGGCGAATTGAAGACGTAAAGTGTTTCAATTGTCGTCAGATGGGCCACATGATGTCAGAGTGCAAGCGTCCCAAAAGACCCCAAGGAGCTTGTTTCAAGTGCTACAGTACCGAGCATCAATATCGCCAGTGCCCACAGAAGAACGTCAGCACTTGCACCGTCACGTCGAAGGAAGAACCAAAAATGGGAGAAGATTGTGAGAAGGGTACCACAATTGCGGTTACTCCCTTTAATTGATTTATGAGTTTCACCTGGTGAGCAGAGATGTAATGTTCGTGCTTTTATTGATACTGGTAGTCCTGTAAGTTTTCTTGATGAATCATTAATACCTAAAAATTTAGTGTTAAGACCATGTTCTGAAAAATATTATGGATTAGGTGGGAAAAGTATTCATATTAAGGGCCAAATGAAGGGTCAAATAACTTTTGTCATGAAGACACATGAAATTTTATTTTTGTAGTACGCTCAAGAACATTACCAGCTTTAGTACTATTAGGTCGTGATGCTTTGCGGAAGATGAATATTAAGTTAGTTTATATAAATGAAATAAAAAGCACGAGTAATACAACTAAATCTTTGTTCACCACTATTACCGATAAAATAGATGTAAGAAATATTTCAGAAAATCCCATAGACATCAATACGTCACAGATAGTGTTCAATGAGGACACGCAAATAGCCGAAAACTCTAACGAATTTAAAGACTTCTGTGCCAATATTGAAATAGAAGAAAGCGAAGAATATAATGTAGGATTAGGTTTTGGTAGACATTTATTTGAAGAATGTTCCGCATTGTTGAGGTCCAGATATTTGACTAATTCTGGTAAAAATGTAATGAATGCAGGACAACAGATGAGCATTAGACTTACTGACACAACTCCTTTTCATTGCTCACCAAGACGATTAAGCTATTTTGAGAGAGAGAGAGTGGCGGAAATTATTGAAGATCTGTTAGAGAAAAAGATAATACGACCTAGTGAATCCCCCGTATGCATCTCCAATCGTACTTGTGAAAAAGAAATCTGGTGAAATTCGAATGTGCGTCGATTATAGAGGACTGAATAAGCTTACTGTCCGTGACAATTTCCCATTGCCCCTTATAGAGGATTGCTTAGAGTATCTGGAAAACAAACAGTGTTTTTCGGTAATTGATCTTAAGCAAGGGTTTCATCAAATTGCAGTCGAGGAGAAATCAGTGCAGTATACATCTTTTGTCACTCCCCACGGCCAATATGAGTATGTGAAAATGCCATTTGGGCTTAGGAATGGTCCAGCTATTTTTCAAAGATTTATATTTAGTGTATTCAAGGACCTTATTCGAGCTAAGAAAATAGTCGCCTATATGGACGATATAGTAGTGGCTACTAAAACGGTTGAGGAGCATTTATACATTTTGGGTAAGCTTATGGATCGAATAAGTGATTATAATCTGGAAATAAACCTTAAGAAGTGTATATTTATTCAAAAAGAATGTGACTTGTTAGGATATAGAGTCAATAAACATGGTATATCGCCAAATAATTCCCACCTTGAGGTTTTGAGGGGAATACCCAATGCCTATTAATTTGAAAAGCTTGCATTCATGTTTAGGACTCTTTTCATATTTTCGTCGTTTTGTGTTCTCGTTTGCTAGTATAGCCAGGCCCCTGACGGATTTATTAAAGAATGGAGGTCCTTTTCCTCTTAACAATAAACAAATAGAGTCTTTTAATGCATTAAAGTCAGCATTGTCAAATCCTCCGGTACTTGCAATATTTAGTCCCAATAGAGATACAGAGCTGCACACTGATGCCAGCGCACATGGTTTTGGAGCTATATTAATGCAGAAACAGGATGACGGGAAAATGCATCCTGTAGCATTTTTTTCAGGAAAAACTACAGCGGCTGAATCCAGATACCATAGCTTTGAGCTGGAGACTCTTGCCATTATTTACGCATTGCGTCGCTTTAGGGTTTATTTGGAACATAGAGCATTTAAAATAGTGACAGATTGTAATTCTTTAGTACAAACCCTTAGTAGAAAATCCATTAATCCTAAGATTGCTCGATGGTCTTTAGAATTGGAAAATTATGACTACCGTATTGAACACAGACCTGGAAGCAACATGTCGCATGTCGATGCCTTAAGTAGACAGACGGAGTTAATTGAAAACCGTAGTGAGAACCATATTGATACCCATAGGAGTGACCGTAGTGAGAACCATATTGATACCCATAGGAGTGACCGTAGTGAGAACCATATTGATACCCATAGGAGTGACCGTAGTGAGAACCATATTGATACCCATAGGAGTGACCGCGGTGAGAACCATAGTAAAGCCCCTAATGATGGCCATAATGGGAACGTAGGCAAAATTCATAGTGAGAAGCATAGTGCCTCTTATAGTCGGAATTACCAAACAAATAGGGATTTGGACGGAAGAAAAGAAGGCCGGGGAGGTGATATAAGGATAAAGGAAGTTATAGACAACTCTTGTAGGGATAGGCGTGGTGAGCAATTAGCTGACTTAAAGGAATCCTTAATATCTCCTTTACCTATTGTAGGCGTAGTTGGTGCCACGAAGGAGGATGTAGATTTGTTGCTACATGTTGAACAGATGAGAGATCCTGATATCGAAAAAACTAGGGATTTATTGGAAAATGCTGAAGTGTTGGGTTTTGAGCTAGTAGATGGAATAGTGTACAAAATTAATGAAGCAGATGAGTTACGGCTGTATGTGCCTTTCAGTATGGAAAACCAATTAATTCAAACTTCACATGAGAAATTAGGACATTTAGCGGCGGAAAAGTGTGTGAATGATTTAAAAAAGTCATATTGGTTTCCTTCCATGCGTAGTAAGGTCGAAAAATTTTTTAGAAACTGTTTACCTTGTATATTGCATTCTGTCCCAAAGACGATCCATGATAGAACATTGCATAGTATACCCAAACCCTGTGTGCCCTTTCATACACTCCATATAGACCATTTAGGACCCTTGCCAAGCATAAATTCCAAAAGGAAACACTTGTTAGTAATAGTCGACGCATTTACGAAATTTGTAAAGTTATTCCCAGTAAACAGTACAAGTACGCGAGAAGCTAGGGATGCACTTACTAAATATTTTGAATTTTATAGTCGCCCTAAACGAATAATATCAGATCGTGGAACATGCTTTACTTCTTTGGACTTTAGTTCGTTCTTGACTGAACGTGATATAGAGCATATTAAAGTCGCAACAGGTGCGCCACAGGCTAATGGTCAGGTTGAGCGAGTAAATCGGGTATTAACACCCATGCTAGGAAAGTTATCAGAACCATTACTTCAGACTGATTGGCATAAACTTATGTATAGAGTAGAATATGCTATTAATAATGCAGTACATAGTAGTACGCAAAAATCCCCTAGTATGTTACTATTTGGAGTTGACCAAAAGGGTCCCATTGTGGATGAATTAGCGGAGTACTTGGAAGATAGAGTTAATAACGTAGGTCATAGGGATCTAGAACAAATTAGGAAGACAGCTGGGGAAAAGATACTGCAGTCGCAGATACGAAATGAAAACATGTATAGAAAAAAGCATAGATCGCCTTTAAAATATAATGTTGGTGATTTTGTAGCAATAAGAAATGTAGATACAACTCCAGGTATTAATAAAAAGTTTGCTCCAAAATACCGTGGCCCATATAAAATAAGCCGTGTATTTGATAATGATCGTTACGAAGTTACAGATATAGATAATTGTCAGTTAACTCAATTACCATATTGTAGTGTTTTAGAACCAGCAAGGCTTAAGCCTTGGGCTAGTTGTGTAAGCTTAGTATTAAACAATAGTAAGTAAGTCGTGGTCGACTATTATTGTCAGGTCGGCCGAATGTAATGTTAGCAATAATTACTTTTAAAAATAATATCAATAATCGATTAAAATGAAGAACAATGCATATCGATATATAAATAAGCAAGTTGTATCGATATTGCACATTGGCAATATCGATACGATGAGTTTCGATACTAACTTAAATATAGACGCGCAAGAAGAGAACATTGAATAAAGTAATATTAAGCGAAATAAAATAAATAAAGTGTTAAAAATTTTACATTATGAAAAATTTTTTTATTAATTTGGGAATTAAATTAAAGCTAATTAATTATCCTAAGTACATTATGAACACAAATACATTGTTTTTTTGCAAAATGAAGTCATTAAAATCAATTAAATTATAAGAAAATCAAAAAATTAAAGAATTAATTAGAGTTAATTTATTAATTCGCTATTAATATAAAATACCAACCTGAAAACAAAAACAAATAATAATAATTTTTTACAGTTTAGTACTTTACCACTCATGGTTTGGCATGGTGAATCTTGCGCTCAACATGTTTTAACGTGTTTTTACTTCTTGCAGCAGCATAACAATTGTAAGCATTAAACACACTCATGCCAAACAAAATACAAATAATTTGTCTTTACATTTTACTTCTTTATTTAAAATCATACATTGATAATTAAACTAAAATGAACAGTTTTTCTTATTATATAGCTTAAAGTTAGATTTAGTATTAATTTTAAACTAACTAGCAGTTAATTAATTCTTATAAAGCACTTGTATTTGTATTAAAGAAGAATAAAATTGCTATCGTTAACCACTGATGATAGCTCAATCTGTGCATCTAAAAAAATAGGGATTCAGGTATTAATTGATTGGAAAATGAACCAAAATTCATAACTACACACCATGAACAAAAAAATGTGGGTGGTGGGTGGATAAAAAGGGTATTCTTCTTGCAAATTTACACACTTTTTTTTTTTTTTAATTTGAATGAAAACCGAATATTAAAGTAACGCAAATTTTTTGAGGTTCTCTCTTTAAATTAACTATTAATAATTAAGTGTTATATTTAAAAACTTTATATGAACATCAATGGAAAGGTGACAACAACGACCACCAAGCTATAATATAACATTTTAAATTTTTTGATTATGCCTAGATTTGTAAGTTTTATCGATGATAAAAGTTGATAAAGAAAAAACCGAATATTAATGTTATTCAGATTTTTCTTTGCTTTTTTTTTGGAATGGACGCAGAGATTTTAAATAGGCTGCCTAATTTATATTAAATTTTTTTTTCATTAGATTTTTTGGGACACGCACTTCTACTCGTGTGGCAAACAAGAGACAGCCAACAACGCCATTGCACAGTGTTGCCCGTTCCAATGATGGTCAAGTGCAGCTAGAAATAGTCTCGCAACCAGAACAACAGCATCGAGCTCGATACCAGACCGAAGGCAGTCGCGGTGCCGTCAAGGATCGAAGTGGAAATGGATTTCCCATTGTTCGGCTTACTGGATACAATAAGGCTACTGTGCTACAGGTGTTTATTGGCACAGACATCGGGCGCGTAGCTCCTCATATGTTTTATCAAGCATGTAAGGTTGCTGGTAAGAATTCCACCCAATGCATTGAGAGGAAGGTTGATGGGACAATGGTCATTGAAATAGACTTAAAGCCAGAAACAGAAATGAGCATTACTTGCGATTGTGTTGGTATACTTAAGGTAAGATTTTTAAATAAGAAAGATAACCAGTTAAAGGTTCGGGGGTGAACATTCCTTCAAATTTTATTATACCCAATAGCCGAGTCAATTAAACGATATCCGTTTATCCGTATGTCAGATGTGTTGGCTCTGTGAACCTTCCCAATAATAATCTAATATAATATAAGAGCTAGAGCCACAAAATGTTAAATAGAAAATCGTCTATGTGCTGGGCAGATGAAGTTTATTTTCCTAACTAAAAAAAAAATAATAAAAAAAATAAATAATGCCACAGTCGATCAAGCGAACGGTAAAAGACTCCGCACTCCCATAGTAGAGCGCATTTGTATTTAATTTGAATTAAAATTTTGCCAATAAGAAAGGCTACAGTCGATCGAGCCGACTGTAAAAGACCCCGTACTCCCATAGTAGAGCGCATTTGTAATTAATTTGAATTAAAATTTTAAAATGAAATTTAAAAATTAAAATTTTATATGTATATTTTGAATTGAAATTTAAATACTTAAATTATCAATTCTCACTGTCAGCATACGAACCTACCAACTCAGACAAAGATTTCACATCGCACCGCAACTGTACCAGTTGTACCACGCGCCACTCTCAAGAACATTCCGATTATCAGCATTTACATGTTATACATGCAAATACACATTCGTTTGAAATTATATGTATGCACATATATGTATGTATAGCAGTGAACGGCGTGGCCAACGTCTGCGGGCAGCGCTGACATCACAAAGGCAGCGAAATTTCGAACATATGATTGTATGCTGCTGTTCCGCTTGCGCGCATTGGGTGCTATTGCAGCCAAATTACATAAACTTTGTAACGTGATAGCTCTTTTGTTAAAAGTAGGATTTTAATGCCACTTTCAATATACATAGTTTGATATAACATGTTTCCAAACGAACTTTATAATTACAACACTATACTATATGAACAAATGCCTTAAAAACGGCATTGAAGTTTGAGAGTTTTTTAGTTTGTGTAAGAAAAGGGGGCGTGGCAATCCAAAATTTTTAATGGCATTGCATGTCTCTGCTGCCTCTGGCACCGAAATTGGTGCTCCCAAGTGCCACAGTTACTGAGATATTCGCCAAAAACAACAATTTTTCCCAATGTCTGGTTTTATGCTCATTTCGGGGGCGGTAAGGGGTGTGGCAACAATTTGATATAAACTTGATCTACTCGTTAAGGTGACGGACTTTCAATCCAAATTTGGTGGCTCTAGCTTTTGTAGTTTAAAAGATCCAGGTGTCATACGGACGGACGGACAGACAGACGGACATTGCTATATCAACTCGGCTGTTGAAGCTGATCAAGAATATATGTATATATTTTATGGGGCCGGGCACTCCTCCTTCTGCCTGTTACGCACATTTCGCTTTTGACAAACTTAATAGACCCCTCTACTCTTTTATTGAGTACAACAAATACTATAGCTATCGCGACCAAACTATAGATTTTCTGTAAAAAAACATTATATCTATTTTAATCAAGTTCTGTTCCCATAAGGCAAAATTGTTTATTTGTATCGAGAAATGATATCAGGAATGAGTATTAGGTCTTTTAAAATTGGCTAAAATTAAGTCATTTAAAATTTTCTGTTTTAGATCATTAATTAAAATGTATAAAAAAGAAAGATACAAAAATTTGTATACTCTTACATTTACTATCACAAGCATTGATAGACGCACACGCCATTCAAACTCCGCTTTTACTGCACACTCATTAAACATATGCAAATCATCTGTTCGAGATTAGGGTTTCCATTCGTACAAGAAACTTACTTAAGACTCTTTATTTTAGTTTGAAAGTATTCATTTATTGTCCAAAAATGATAAAAAAAAAAAAAATATTTTACAGGAACGTAATGTTGACGTAGAACATCGTTTTCCAGAGCATCTTATGCGAAAGAACAAGAAAAAGTCCACAAGATGTCGCATGGTGTTTCGAACCCAACTTACGCAAAATGATGGATGTACTGAAATGCTCCAAGTCTGCTCGTATCCTATTATTTGCAGTAAGTACCAATTATCTCTTAAAAAAATATTTTCATGTTTAAATCATATGGTTTGTAGACCCCTCTTACTTAATAAGACTACAGGGGTCTTTTAAGTTTTTAAGAAGGGAAATGTGCGTAACAGACAAATGAAGGTGTGGCCGATTCCATAAACCATATACGCATGTACATATATACTACTTGATCAACATTGACAGCCAAGTCGATATACAAATGCCCATCTTTCCGTCCATCCATATAAACACAAAGATACTTGAAGAGCTTGAGCCACCAAATGAAAGTCCATATATTTTGGCAACAAAATTTATTTCAAATTGTTGCTAGCCACACTACCGCTCCTTCAAATTGGCAACGACGAGAGCTTTCTTGAACAAATTCGCTCATTATGTGCATGGTTTTTAAGGAGGTAGTAAGGTTAATTCGGTTTAAATTTGGTTGAGTTTGATGAAGAAACACAGTAGATTTTCATAATAAGGAATTCCCACCGATTGTTCCTATATATGGCAGCTATATGATATAGTGGCACGATCTGCCCAATATTTTTGTTACATATTTGAAATATTTATTAAAATTATTGGAAACGTTTTGATTACTGTATCTCCACTATTAATATTTTTGCCGCGTCTCCATACAAGTGGATCCACTGTGAAAGTTCTCATTTTAAAAGCAAGCCACCAAACTTCTGCGCTATGTAAAAGAGTAGAGCGAATGATGGCAGTATATAGCAGTCTGAATAATTTTTTCTCTAGATAGATACCAAGATACTCGGCTTTACGCTCAGCTTCAGAACTTTCCCACGGAGAGAGGATAGTCTTTGGGTCTGAGTTTAATACTAATTCGTAAGAACAAGTTCGGTTTTGCTGTGGTTTATTTAAGACCATTATTTGTGGCCCAGTTCAGTAGGAAGAGCGGCGAGTTACTCATGCGATCGCAAAAGGTCTGTGGGAATAAACCAGAAAATGTGATGGCAACGTTCAGGCTGGATATACATACAGGGACCAGGGCGTCTACCACGAGAAGGCCTCCATCACACTGAATGAAAAATGTTGTAAATCGCTGTTGGTGTAAGCGTTCAAAAAAAGATCAAATGAATTACAATTATTAAAGACGACATGGGTGACCGAAAAAATGATCGACAAAAAACTCCACGAGTTCAAAAATGCGACTCGGAAAAAATAAAATTTTTATTTTATTTATTTATTAACGCAGTCGCGAGTATTAACAAAAAAATAAAGTTATATGTATAAGTAAAATTAATAATAATGACTATAAAATTGAGTAAATTATAAAAACTTATTTTAACTGAAAATATTAAAATAAAAAGTTTTTAATTGAATTGATCAATTAATTAATAGTTAATGTGAGAATAACAAGAAGGAAAAGTACAGTCGAGCACGCCCGACCGTATAATACTCTCTGCATTTTTTCGGATTAAATTATTAAAATCGGTATCGATATAGGAATTACAAAGAGTCGTACTTGCATTAAAACACGTGGTAACGCTTAAAAAAAGATTCTTGTATTGACTGACTCAATGTGTGAACGATTAAGACCAAGCTCGAACTTGTAGCTCTTAACATTTCTAAAATCTGTTTATTCATACGGACGGGCAGACAGACAGACAGATGAACAGACGGTCAGACGGACATGGCTATATCGACTCGGCTTGTGATGCTGATCAAGAATATATATACTTTATGGGGTCTGCCACGGCTCCGTCTGCCTGTTACATACTATTGCACAAGCACTTACAGAGAGTATAACAAAATGAATCAGGGAGGCTCAGGTAAAAAGAATAAAAAGGAAGCGTTTTATTTTGAGGTGAGCTCATTATAAATCTAAACATTCAAGTGTGCATTCGAAGAAAATGATTAAAACACGACCTAAGTCAAAAAGACACTACAGAAAAGTACAATCGAGCGTATTCCCGTTTTTTATAATTATATATATAATTATTATATAATTATAAATATAATTATTATTTTATTAAAATCGATAACTGGGTGTCACAAAATAATATATAATCCAAAACACCCGATATCTAGTAAAATTATAATAAATAATAATAAATAACTTAATTCGGTATCCAGGGAACACAAAGAGGTAAATGCTATACAATTAATGCTTTAAAATATATCTTCAAGACGACTTAATATATGTAAGTAATTTTTAGAAAATTAGAAAATTTCCTACCTATTTCCGACCTATTAACTTACAGACTACCTAAAATGCTCACGGAAACCGCGTCATGAATGTTGTGCACTGTCTCATAAGTTTTTGCGCTGACTTGGCTGCGCGACACATTTGAAAATGCCCAATCAATATGTGTATCGTCACGTGTTGTGGACATTTTCAAATCTAAAAGGGATCAAAATCCCTTCCTAACCAAACTTTCATAAGTTACCCTAGTCTGAACCAAAGCGCTTAAACATAAATTAAAATCTCCTAAAATTACAGCTTCCCTACCTAAAATTTCGCTATGTTTTACAAAAAAAAAACCTTTAAACTCAATTCTTAATCTAGGTAACGAGTAATGGGCTCTTATAAATTACTAAAATTCCTATAGACTTAAACTTTTAAACTGCGTATTTGAATACGTGCGAACCATTAATATTACCACCTGTGGAACAAAGACTAACATTCTCAAAAAGTTCGTTCCTGCCGAAGACAACAATGCCTCTTTGTGATCGAGTCCTACGATCACCTAAATATTCTAAACGTACAGCAATTCTAAACCCTGCGACTTCATAAGTCTAATTTGTTAAGGTCGAGTCTTCAACAAAACAAAGCATTGATGCCTGATACATCAGCTTATCTAACTGAACACTTTTAATATGACAGTGCAGACTCTGGACATTATGGAACATAATTTCAAAATTGGAACTGATAAGTAAATAGACGAAATGAGTACTAAGTAATTTAATGGACCGTATTTTTCTAACTCTTCCTGAACTCCGTTTCGACCTTGGATGGGCCTCGGACGGTTGTAGTTTCCTACTAGAAACAGTCCAGCTGCACTTGTAGCTCTACTACAGGCAACATGTAAAGCTGTTCGATCTAAACTTTCGGAAATATGGACCAACCCCTTATTGCTTCTGACTCTTGTGGATGGTAAATTCTTCTGCAGGTACGATCGGAAACTGCTTGCGATCTATCGAAACATTTTCATTTTTCCTAAACTGAAAACTTCGATCAGTTTTGACTACTTGGGTCCACAATGGATTGAGAAGATTTTTATACTTTAATCGTAATTCTTTTCCTACACTTTCCTTAAGGAAATCTACCCATGGATGACTGTTTGAGTCTAAATCTATTTGCCTAAGTATTCCTGTTGCTCCATTTACTAAACCAACTGAAATATCTATGTTAACAGTCATCATGTGTTTTGCTGTAGTTTTCAAAATAAGAATACTACACAAACCCTGGGCTTCTGAAGTTTTGAATCTATTAACGGATTTAAGAATTCGGGCCTTGTTTGCCTCACCTATATTACTACCCTTTACAAAACCCTTAGCACTAGAACAATATTGGGTGTTCGTAATTCGATTCAGTTTTAAAGAGTTGTATGAATTTGTAGCGGTGTTGGAGTGGAAGAAATGAATAACAACATCTGGTATCAAATCTTCCCTTACTACTCTGGATCTAAGAAGCTCAATGTCAACGTCTGTCATATGAACGGATGCCATATTATTAAAGGCTACAGCAAATGGTTGGTCTCGCAATATTTCCGCCAACTAAAAAAATTCAAATCTTATTAGATTGTTGTACGGTGTGCCATGTAGTCTTCTCTAGAGGATTGCTGAAAAATCCACCTATCGCTCACAGGCCTCAGTTGAAATCTCGTCAATAATTGACTGATTTACAGGAAGGCTTAACATTGAATGGAGTGTACAACCTCCTATTCCGAATGCTGCCTTCCCTGTTGGAGCTGACAAAAGAACTTTAATTGACTCAGGATTTGAGTATCTTCTATTATTAAACCTAGCTGTAGGTGCTTGATATATTACCGAAATTAGACAAACTGAACAGTGTTGATGCTTGGCCCATCTGCATTCTTGTCATTTTTTATATTTACCTGGGGATCTATTTCTGCTACACGTAACACTCTTAATTTATTATCTACAATATCCTGATCATCTGCATTGCCTTAATCATCTTCCTGATTATCGTTTAATACTCTACTAAGAGCATTTTCTAACTCACTTTCATTTAAAACATTAAATC
Organism: Drosophila dunni; assembly: GCA_018152125.1. NCBI lineage: Eukaryota > Metazoa > Arthropoda > Insecta > Diptera > Drosophilidae > Drosophila > Drosophila dunni. Next base: position 27,697 of record JAECXC010000970.1, read on the forward strand.
TTCTACGATTTACTTTAATGAAGTCCCTATTTAGGTTGCAAACCTCTTCGCAATTTTTACTGACTAGCTTCTCCTCTTCATGCCTCCACGGATAATACAGCATTACTAGTTCCCTAAAATAATTCTCCCTATCGTGACTAACATTATATCTTCTATAACGTATTATCCGTGGACTACGCCTTTCTCTAATATATCCGCTACCATTGCGAAGAGGATAAACTTCGGTTGTACCGAATTCTGCGTTTTTTACATCATTCTGTGTTTTCGGCGAGTCCTACCTGCAGTTTTAGGGAAAGTATAAAATGCCGCAAAATCTGCTAGGCATAAACTATTTAGATCATCTAGACGGTGAACGTATTGATTTAATAGGCCTACTTCGAAAATATCTTCTGAGTCTTCAGACCCTCGATTTGAGCATTTGAACTCGTTTGTCAGACAATCTAGTGTTTTTGAATATTTCTGCATTGCTTCTCTCTGACAACGACATCCCTAAACAGCGATAAGGTGCCTCCTGTGCAGATATTTCCGAGTCATTCATTAACTTATGACCTATGTGCTGCAGTTTCTGCCTAATACTAAAATGTCCTAAACTAGATCTTATTGCTAGAATACAATCCTCATAACTAAGACCAATTTGAGGTTTCGAGAGAAAATTATTAAAATCATTAAGTGTTTTGCTAAATCAAGAAACCGTTTATTTTCTTAAAATTCCGTTGATGAATTGAATTATTTGGACTATCTTCAGGAAGAGGAAAGAGGAATGAAGAGGTACTAGGAATAGGAGGATATGGTATGTCAAAACGACAGATTTGCCTATTTCTAATACTACGCTGGCATGACGGATCATGCTTATGCGTTTGGTATAAAATAAAAAGTTTCTTTTCATCGTTTGTTAGATTCTTTTCCGTAGTAATAAATGTTGGCCGAAAATGCCTCCATCCTTTTTCATAGCTTTTAAAAGTTGCCTATATCTTTAATCAAATACCTAGCACACGCAACTGGGTCTGACCTGATTAGTTCTACAACTTCAGACCTTTCTATGAGGCAGTTGTTCTTCGGTTAGAACTTCCTTCCTAACTGTTTTCTTTAAAATAACTATCAGTTCTAACGACCTACTTTCTGCAGCAGAGAGCGTTATGATGAACGAAGGTATGGCAAATTGCCTAACCTATCTATTTCTTCCTCATTAAGGGCTGTCCTAGCACTGTATTTTCTCTAGTCTTTCTTCTAAGATCGGTAAATCCTTCAGACATTCTGGAAGTTCAGGGAAATCTATGCCATTAATAATGGCATTTTTTGGTTTCTTCCCTTCCTTTAAACGGCTTCAAGATTTGGAAAAGGTATACAGGAGGGAATTGTTCGAACAAAAACAGAATGTCTGCGCTAAATTAATTTTTTTCTAAAAGTGCCTTGTTATTGCGCACTTGCTATGTTAGCCTAACTAAAACATCCTGTCTTCTATGCGATCTTTGCTAAGTGCCTTCGAATAAATCTACGCAAAGTATTTTCTGCCAGTTAGCGAACCCTTTCTACAGAATTTACCCTACGACTTCTTTTGCGATGGGCGTCTGATGCCCGCTCACTCTGCCTAAACTCTGGATCCTGTCTCCTAAATGTCCAATGTCCTATGCCCTATTGTTCCGCTGCTCACGATTTCTTTCCTGTGGATCCTGTCTCTGAATTGACCAACGTTCACTATTTACTTTCTGTTAAATATGCACGCACTTCTCTTACGGCGTGAATGCTGCTGAGAATTCACAATCTGTTCTGTTACTCGATTTTCACTAACTGCCCTGCGAATTCTTTGAAATTGGGAATTCATCTTTCGCTCCCTATGTGCATGTTGTTCGTCTTCTCTATTTATCATATTTCATTCCTTATGCATTCTTGATTGTGTAGCAACAGACAATTGCTTTTGCTGGGCATTTCAAAATTGTAAAATAAATTATTAAAATTAAATAAATAAATAAGTAAGAAAGGCTAAGTCGATCGAGCCGACTGTAAAAGACTCCGCACTCCCATAGTAATGCGCATTTTTATTTAATTTGAATTAAAATTTTTAAATGAAATTTAATAATTAAAAGTTTATATGAACATTTTGAATTTAATAGTTGTCCGATATATTCTATGTATGAAGACATATAGGGTTACTTGATCTAACGCAACCAAATTTACATATTGTATGTATGGTGCCATTAAAACTATTTACAACAAATTTGATCCGAATCGGTCAACTATTTGGATCAAACTTGTTGAAAATAGTTTTAATGGCACCATACATACAATATGTAAATTTGGTTTCGGTAGATCAAGTAACTATGTATGTCTTCATAGAAATGTCCTATTTATCGACCGATTTCTCCTATGGGAGCTATATATATAATGGCACCATACATAAAATATAGCTCGCATAGGGAAAATTGGTCAAAAATTAAGAAAATGTGCGGATTCTTTTACAATCGGCTCGGTCGACTGTAGCCTTTCTTACTTATTTTGATTATATATATTTGCTCAACTGTCACTGATAATCCCACAAAAATTTGGAACCATTTCATCATATTTTGGGAATGTTATGTAGCGTTTAGTACACCTGCCTCTGAGAGTCTACACGATTCTTGAAAATAGTTAAGTTGATAAGGCGATGCCAATAATAAGTTATTGTTTCTTTTATACATAAATTCGGGAATCTTTTTTTACTCTCTGCAAGGGTATATTGGGTTTGTGCAAAGTATGTAACAGGCAGGAGGAGGGGTGGCAGACCCTATAAAGTATATATATTCTTGATCAGAATCACAAGCCAAGTCGATATAGCCATGTCCGTCTGTCCGTCTGTCTGTCTGTCCGTCCGTATAAACAAACAGATTTCAGAGATGGTAAGAGCTACAAGTTCGAGTTTGGTGTCAATCGATCACATATTTAGTCAGTCAATACAAGAATCTTTTTTTTTCCGACGACACGCCCTATTCGCCCACAATGAGCAAAAAACTAGACACACCTCGGAAAAATTCGGTGTTTTCGGCGAATATCTCAGCAACTATGGCACCTAGGATCACCAATTCTGGTATGGAGAGTTCCTAACGACAGTCTAAATGCATTACCATTTAAATTTTTGTACTGCCACGACCCCTTTTTTCCCACAATACAAAAAAATAATTCTCAACTTTCGTTCCGTTTTAAGCATTTGTTCATATAGTACAGCATTGTAATTGTATAATTAGAGTGAAGGCTAACTATATCAAACTATCCTAAAAAGACGCATTAAAATCGGACTATAAACAAGAAAAGTGGAAGCGTTACAATATTGATAATTGAATGCAATATAAACATATGAGTGCAAGAGAGACATAAACGTTTTCGCTGCCTGTGTGGCAGCGCTACCCGCAGACGCTGGCTGCGCCGAATACACTCATACATACATATAATGTCAAACGTATGTATATTCGCATACAAACAGATGTTTGATTTTGCTTAGATTGTTTTTGTTTCACGGTGTTTTAATGGAAGTATTGCACATTGTAATATCTCGATGCCGATTTTAATAATTTAATCACGATTTAAAAGCAGAGAGTATTATACGGTCGGGCGAGCTCGACTGTACTTTTCTCTCTTGTTTATAAATATAATGCTCCCCGTCTCATTGGCCAAATGGTTTTGCCACAACGTGTTACACTGAATATTACTTAAATATAATTTGATAGCCTTTATTATTTAAGTAATATTATATTCGGTTTCTGATATATTTTACCAATTGCTTCACGAAGTTTGCATACCTTCTACCATCCAAATTCTTTTAACTTGGCATGCCCTTTATCTAATTTAATTTTTTTCTAATAGCTCAACCACCCGGAGTTCCAGAGATATGCAAAAAATCGCTACATTCATGTCCTATGGAAGGAGGGTTGGAAATGTTTATTATTGGCAAAAACTTTTTAAAGGACACTCATGTTGTATTCCAGGAGACATACGACAGTGCAAATTCCGATGATTTGGCAATAGAAATTGACGTTCGGCAAAAGTTAATTGGTGCATCACCCACACTCTGGGAAAAGCGTGTTGTACCTGACAAGGAGTATTTACACCAGGTAATGAATGTCAGTTTTTAACAATGTCAAAAAAAAATACCAGTTAATCAAGTAGTAATAAGTAAGCTACAATCAAGCGAGCCGACTGTCAAAGACCACGCACTTATTCTAGTGCGAGTTTTTCTAAATTTGTGACCGACTTGCCCTAATGGGGTTATATATTAAAGCTTTCCGATCCGAATAAAATTTAGTTCGGATAGTAGTAATAGTACCATACACATAATATGTAAATTTGGACACAATAGCTATAATAGTTTCCAAGTTATCGTTATGTGAAAATAGTTTTTTTACTATAACGGACATCGCTATATCGACTCGATGCTGAGCAAGAATATATAATATAATTTGAGGCCAGACGGCCTCTCACGGGCAGTTCAAAAGCCAATAGTGGCCCTTAGTAATCCAGTCCCGGTGGATGCTAAGGGTTGAAGTCTGTTATGATGCGGGAGCGCTTTGCAAAGGCTAGCAGTTCCCCTAGTGCCCTTTTTCATGCATCTTCCATCGGGGAGAGTTGTGGTGCCCCTAGGCAACTTAATCTTCTGTGTTCTAGGGCTGGACAGCAACAAAGAAGGCGCTCTAGGGTTTCGGCAGTGCCGGAGTTAATACATTTACTGCGGCTAGAGTCGTTCGTTATTCCACCTTCATCGCATGCGCTGCCACCATACAATGGCCAGTTAGTGTTCCCACCAATAGTCTGCAGTCCTTCCGTGGAAGCTGCAGAAGGTGGCGAGTGCGCTGGGCATTGCACATTGTTCTTGATATTTTACATGTGGTGGTGTTCCGCCACCTCTGGCTGATGAGCTTATTGGTTCTCTCCTCCAGTTTGCTGTAGAGCGATCTTAGGGAGATGGGCAGGTTTTGAGTTCTGTCGTCCGGTAGCTTGACACCAGCTTTTGCTAGTGTGTCGGCCTCCTTATTTCCAGGACTCACCTGGACAGCTCTGGAAATGGCGGTTGACGACCAACAGCTTTATACTGTGCAGTCCAAGCCGAGGTTTTCCGCCAATTCCGCTGTTTTTCCGATTGCAAAGACCTCCGCCAGGGAGATGCTGCAGTGGTTTGGTAGCTTATAATATAGCTTCGTGAGTGGTTCATTGCAGTGCACGGCGGCTCCTACTCCCCTTGCCATTTTGGAGTCTGTATACACATATAGAGGTGGCCCTGCCTATTTTGGCACAGCTTCCAGTCATCCGACCCGAAATGCGTATTTATTCGGGAAACTACATTGTTTTGGGCTATAATGTTCCAAGGTATCTTACGTATGTGCTTGGTTTCATCGTTTTCCCCTTTTAGTTTCGGGGTGGTCCAGTGCTGAGGATGAGGTCCGTCTTTTCCGCGTTGATATGAAAACCGGCTTCCTCCGCCCATTTGAAAGTCCCCCTTAGTGTATGTTCCATTAAGGAGCTGAAAGAAGATTGGAACACTTGTGTAATAACTATGCTTGTGTCGTCCGCATTGACAGTTATTTTGGGGGCTCCTCAACCCAATCTCTTAATAAGATAGTCCACCATAAGATTCCATAGAATTGGTGACAGAACTTCCTTGAGGGGTTCCTCTACTCGCACCTCTAGTAGTTGTTGCCGTCACCCATTCCGAATGAACTCTCCTGAAGCCTAGGAGATTTTTTATCCAGTTCGTCATGGTAGGGTGAGTGTCCTTCGATGTCAGCCGATCAGTGATGTCGTTCGTGCTGACATTGTTACATGCACCTGAGATGCCTACAAAGGCTCCCAGTGCGTATTCTTTATGGTGTAGTGCATTCTCGATCGAGATTACTAGCGTGTGAAGAGCAGTTTCAACCGATCTGCCCTTGGTATATGCGTGTTGGTTGGTTGCTAACCGTTCTCCCACTTAATTTCTGATTAATTTTTAGTTTGCTGTTTCCGGTACCGATTCCAATTTGTAGCAGAACTTCCTCCAGCAGTTCCTTTTGGCCTTCCTGATGGAGGCCCTGTAGCTCCTTAGAGCAAGCCGATACTCTACGTGTACTATTTCCACATCGGTGTGTTTTGTAAGCCTAAACAGATCCTTTATGTGACTTCGCTGAGTGGATAGTTCAGTATTCCATCATAGCGGTCTTGACTTCCTTTTCGGGTTTGAGGGTGGGCACGTTTTCTAATACGCATCGTGTAGAGTATTGGTCATAGCTGAGAGTGCTTTATGTATGTCGTTCACCGACTCTTTCACCTGGTTGCTCATACTAGTTCCCTGAATTTTGCCCGTGGTGTTTCGTGGTGTGTTCGAAGTTGGCATCGAACTGAATTTGCTTATGGTCAGAGAAGGATAGTTATACCGACCGCGAGTGTGAGGTCAAGGACATTCGACGACGTTGAGCCTACGTACGCATGTACCTCCCCCGTGTTAGCGATACTTAGGTTAGATGTTAAAATGAAATCTAAAAGATACTCACTTCGTGTGTTGTTGTCGAGTGATCCCTAAAGGCAGTAATGTGCGTTGACGTCTGTTGCGATCACTATTTGAGAGCCTTTGTGTTTTGTTGACGTGAGTCTCACTAGTTCATCGGGGGGTGCTGGCATGCCGTGGGCCATGTAGCAGGGCGCTACTATGAGATGCCACTTTCCACTTTCCAGCATCACCACGGTAAGATCATTAGCACTGTAATTAGATTTAGATAAGCATGTAGGCCTTTCCGTACAAGTAAGACGGTTCTGGTATTGCTTACCGTCAGTGGATAATATAATACGTACTGTAGTTGCTCGACCTTAGCCCAGCTACCACATTGCCCGAAGCAATTCAGGGTTTCCGAGCCAAGGCCACATCGACGGGCCCCTGCTGCAAAGCCAACATGAGCTCCGTCGATGCCAACTTGCTTTTATGCATGTTGATCTGCACTACCCTCAGCATGCGAGGTAGCTGCGTCACCTTCTGATGACGGCTTGACTATGACTGTGAGGTCACCGTCCTCATCGTCTGCCTTCCCATCCGAGACTATCTCCAGCGACTGGCTGCAGCTTGCAGCGTATGCGTATCCTTATCCAGGATTACACTTTTTAAGCCTCAGGTAGACGCTACCTAGGCGCCAGGACATCTTCCTCCTCCTTGTTGATCTTAAGGATCATATGCTGGCTCCCCTCTGATGAGGAGAAGGTACGAGCATGTAACGCCTTCCAATCTTTTATCGGGTCGTCCTTGTTCTGAAGTTGTAGAAGCCTGAGCGCCTGGTCTCCTTGAACGGCGAGGCGAAAAATTACCTTTGCTTTTTGTCTTAGACGGGATATCCTCCCAGTCGACCACCTCCAGCAAGATCCACACCCACATCGCCCCCAATGTCGGGGAGAGATGAGATATCTTAAATAACAAAATGAATTCTGTTTAACTACTTACCATACATGAGGGTAAGTAGTTAAACAGAATTCATTTTGTTATTTAAGATATCTCATATAATTGTATTTCATATTGTTATTGCGATAATTTTTGTTATAAATTTGTTAATTGCAAATATGGTAAAAAATGAGTAAGTATTAAAGAATAGGATAGGGAAAACCAATTTATATCAATTGGATAAAATTCAATGGCATTTGTTGCTTTTTTCGTCAATGTTTTATGATTTTACTTTTTTTTTAACACAAACAAAAAACAAGAAAAAAAAGTACAGTCGAGCTCGCCCGACCGTATAATACTCTCTGCTTTTTAATCGCGATTAAATTATTAAAATCGGCATCGAGATATTACAATGTGCAATACTTTCATTAAAACACCGTGAAACAAAAACAATCTAAGCAAAATCAAACTTCTGTTTGTATGCGAATATACATACGTTTGACATTATATGTATGTATGAGTGTACTGAGAATTATTTTTTTGTATTGTGGGAAAAAGGGGGTCGTGGCAGTAAAAAAATTTAAATGATAGTGCGTTTAGGCTGTCGTTAGGAACGCTCCATACCAGAATTGGTGATCCTAGGTGCCATAGTTGCTGAGATATTCGCCGAAAACACCGAATTTTTCCGAGGTGTGTCTAGTTTGCTCATTGTTGGCGATTGGGGAGTGGCATCGAAAAAAAAAAGATTCTTGTATTGACTGACTAAATATGTGATCGATTGACACCAAACTCGAACTTGCAGCTCTTACCATCTCTGAAATCAGTTTGTTCATACGGACAGACAGACAGACATGGCTGTATCGACTCGGCTTGTGACGCTGCTCAAGAATATATATACTTTACGGGGTCTGCCACACCTCCTTTTGCCTGTTACATGCTTTTGCACAAACCCAATATACTATTGCAGAGAGTATAAAAAGTAAAAAAGAGTTACGCTTGCCTGTAATCGAACCTGCGGTATCATACGCAGGTTTCTAAACTGACCACAACTCTACCATATGCACCACGACTCAACATTTGCATACTTCCGATTATCTGCATTTTCATATAACAATGTTTTGTAATACAAAAAAAAAAGAAAGAAATGACTGTCTGTGCTGGGGATCGAACCGCAAACCTCATTTATCTCTCGTGCATATCTATCACCTGGACCACACCACTGTTTACAATTGAGACGGTCCGTACAGACAGACAGACATTGCTATATCGATTCGTCTTTCAAAGCAGATCAAGAATATATATACATTATGGGGTCGGCCACGCCTTCTTCTGCCTGTTAAGCACATTTCGGTTCTGACAAACCTAATAGACCCCTATACTCTTTTTTAGAGTACTTGGTCTAAATACATAGATATAATAGATAGATAGATATAATAGGCGGGACTCGAACCTGCAAACGTCAGACGCAGGTTCCAGAACATATCACAATCCTGTTGCACCACGCACAACAAGAGAGAAAGACCTGATTATCTGAATCAACATGTAATAATTTTTTGTTATATAACAGAAAATAATGAATTGCCTGTGTGTGTACCATAGCTCAAACTGCAGACCTTAAGGCTTACATACAAGTATAACAAATAATAACGGGCATCTCTAGTAGTGCTGCGATATTATCGATATTTTGGAAATTTGGGATTATATCGATTCTATTTTCCAAATATCGATATAGCGAAAAACTGGTCACAATTTGTGTTGGCGCTGGCTGGGTAAGTTGGTTACTTATTTAATTATGCAAATAAGTTAAATAATTGAATTGGTTTTATTTTATACATCAAAATGTGAAAGATGGACCAATTTGTTAACCGAAAACGTAAGTACAATAGAAATTTAGTAATTGAAAGACATATAATCCGATACTAACCAAACTGCCCATAAAGCAATTATTTTTTAATATTATTTTTGCTATGTATATGGTCGTTGACGGAGGGAAGTTGCTTGGAACCCTCGTTCCACTCATACACGATATTTGATGAGGATTTTATTCTGTTGAAAAATAGTTCAAGTACATTGTTATTTTTATAACTTAAGTCTTACCGCAGTGACTGCTTCCCATCCCGCGCGTTTTTACAGAGAGCTTACAATATTCAATACAAGCGCTTAAATATACATACATACATAAGAGTGACCAACGCGTTGGGAAACATATTACCAAATTTGAAATCGAAACCTTAACAGTCACTATCGATACTAATTATAAATTCATTACTAATCGCTATCGGTCCGTCTCACGACATCCCCACCCCCATGAAGGATCCACTTTACTCACGTCCAGTATAGCAAGCTTAGAGACGGGGCGCATTATCGTTCGGACATTGTTTCGATCAGCAACGCGTACACTGGCACGTCGGGCCACTCCATCTGGTCCCGCGTAGACTTCTTCTACGATGCCCTTTCACCATTCCCTGCGTGGCAATGCTGGGTCACATACAAATACTACATCACCAGTGCGCATCGGTGCTCCGGCACCATTTCTCTCGGCGTACAAGCGTAGGTAAATACTCACAGACCCATCTCTTCCAGAATCGGTCGCGCAAAAGGCGCGCTTTACGCCACTGCTTCCTAGTGTTTTGCGTGAGCTCCTTACTCTCAATGCCGGGTACATCTGGCAGATTGGATGTTCCCTTTAACAAGTCTTTCGGTGTCAGAGGCGCCTCTTGGTCTATAGATATTGGCAGGTGGGTAAGCGGACGAGAATTTACGACGTTCTCCGCTTCAACCAAAAAACTTTGTAGCACATGCTCCTTAGGCGTTAACTCCCTTAGTGTGTGGTTCAGAACTCGCTTCACACACTGTACCATTCTCTCCCAGACTCCTCCTTCAGATGGATTCGCTGGGCAGTTGAAGAGCCACTCGACTCCCTTGGTCGACAGCTCATCCTGTATTCTCTCTGGCTCGAAGATATCTGTGAATCGCTTGGCCTCTCTGTTGGCCCCGACGAAGTTCTTGCCATTGTTGCTGCGCAGTCTATGTACTGGTCCGCGCCGGCAAAGGAAATTTCTCATGGCAACGATACAGGAGTCTGTCGAGAGATCGTGTGCCAGTTCCAAATGTATCGCTCTTGTTGTCAGGCACGTAAACAAGGCGACCCACCGCTTCTCTTAACGTCTTCCAGACGATACGAGCAGTGGCCCAAATAATCCAGTCCAATATATTTGAATGGCCACCCATTGGCCTCTAGTCGGTCCTCTGGCAAGGGACCCATCATTGGTGGCGCTGGTTGCCCCCGTTGTAACTTGCATGTAGCGCATGCGTACACAATCTTCTGCAGCAATCTACGTAGATTCGTCACCCAGAACTTGACTCGAATCTCACTTATGGTGGCGTCCAGATTTTGATGTTTTATTTTGACATGAAAGTGTGCCACCATTAGCTCAGTCAGTGGATGCCGATGTGACAATATAATCGGCCGTCTGGCGCCGTATGGCATGCATAGAGCAGCATCCACTCTTTCGTAGGAAAGGAGAATTCCGCTTTCATCCAGATAAGGTGCTAAGCCCTGTATGTCGCTACGTCCAGCAAATATTTCCTTGTTATACGCGGCTCGGATCTCATCGGGAAATGTTTCACACTGGGACCGTCGTAGTAACAAGTTCTCCGCGTCCTCACATTCTGCTGCTGTTAGGCCATAGCGTTCGAGTTGATCCCTTTCGCCACGACATCGTCTTGCGAATCGTTGTACCCATGCGGTGGTTCGAATCATCCTTGTGTAGCTCGAGAATCTCTCAAATGAAATAAAAAAGTGGCTGGCGGCGATCAGCGCAAACTCACTTGGCATCTTTTCTTCGTCGTCGAAGGTATCAGCACGTATTGTTGGCTGCGGCCACTTGCTGGCTGCATCCTTCAAGAAAGTTGGTCCAATTAACCATCGAGATGTTTGGCTCAAATCAACTTTTGATCGTGCCCTTGTTGCGTCGTCTGCAACATTATCGGAAGTTGGCACCCATCGCCATTGCGAAACTTCCGTGGACTCCAAGATCTCTGATACTCGGTTGCCGACAAACTGCTTATATCGGCGGTGAGTGCTGCCAATCCAGTGGACCACTGTCTTAGAGTCCGTCCAAAGCACTATGTTGCTGATGGCTACGCTGTGCTCCTCTTTCACAGTGTTCAGCAACCTCTTTCCCAAGACGGCGGCTTGCAACTCCAGTCGTGGAATCGACATGGTTCGCATAGGTGCGCATTTCGTTTTGGCAAATATAAAACGTACGCTTACTTCGCTGTCAGTTGTGACCCTCCAATAGGCCACTGCCGCAAATGCCGATTGACTTGCATCTACGAACACGTGTAGTTGCGTATCTAATATTACTCCAGGGCCATAGTAGTAACGTGGACATCGAAATTTTCCCACGTTAATGATCTCCTGACGCCATTTGTCAAATGCGTCGGAAAGTCCGTCCGGTAGTGGTTCGTGCCACTTCACTTCACGTCGCCAAATCTCTCTCAGTAGCAGTTTGGCGGTAATCATAAGGCAGCTCAATAATCCTAAGGGATCAAACGTGGACATTATTAGGCTCAGGAATTCTCTTTTAGTCGGAGTCCGTTTGCCATCCAATACGCTGCGCGGTACTCTATGGAATGTCACTTGAACACATCTGTGGCTGGCTGCCAGTACATTCCCAGTATCTTTTCCTCAGCGTCACACCATCCGACGTCCTCTGTAGTTCCCCTTTGGCCCAAGGCGTCGATCACTTGTAGTGAGCTGGAAGCAAATTTGCACAATTCAAACCCAGCGTTTGCATGTATCTCCTTTACCCGTCTTGACACGGCAATGGCTTCCAGTTCCGTCGCGAAGCTATCCACGTAAACGTCTACGTAGTGGTAGTCGGTGATGGCTTTAACTGCTCGTGCGTCCGTAGTTGAATACTGTAGCGCGTTAAGGTTTTTGACATACTGTGCGGCACAGGGTGAGCAGGCTGCTCCGAATGTCATCACACTCATCTCGTATACATCCGGGTCTCGTTGATCATCACCATCCCTCCATAGGAACCGTTGAGCACATCTGTCTTGCGGCCTTATCAGCACCTGATGAAACATCTCCTTTATGTCTCCACAGACTCCTATTGCTCCTTCCCGAAAGTGGAATAGTACAGCTGGAAGTGGTTTGTAGTGCTGTGGGCCTTTGTCCAGTACGGAGTTTAACGATACATCGCCCACTTTGGCAGCCGCATCGAATGCTAGGCGCAATTTTCCCGGCTTGTTTGGATTCATGACTCCAAAGTGTGGCAGATACCATCTTTTGTCGACGTTGCCCATGTCGACTTCGCGGCGTTCCAATCGCCTGGCGTACTTTTTACTCACATAGTCATACATAATCCGCTTATTGGCTTGTGCGAATTGTACATCACGTTTCATCTTTCTCTCAATATTGATAAGCCTTTTATGCGCCATGCCATAGCTTGGCGGTAGCACAATGTTATCATATTTCCATAGCAGCCCTGTTTGGTAGCGTTGCCCGACTCTCACTGTGGTGTCTTCGAGCATCTTCTGGCTTCTGTCGTCGGCTGCGACCGGCGGCGAAAGCTTCACTCTAAAGTTCTCTATCTCGAAGTAGTCGCTTACCATTTATTGTACAGCATCGTCTTGTGACACTGCTATATGGCAGAACGTTGGCGTTGCCAATTTCAAACGTGTGTTGCAGGGTCCAAATACAACCCATCCAAGTTTGGTTTTGGCTGCGTATGGTCCTCGTTCTGTGACCTGTCTTGTATCCCTAAGTGGGCGTGATCCAATCCAATAAAAAGCTTTGGTACTGATTTGCTGTACGGCTTCATCGGTAAGTTCATGTATTCCATGGCTCCTTGAATATATCTTCGTTGCAGGCTTTGCATCGGCAAACTCAAGTTATGAACCGAATTCACATTCTTCAGGGCATATCGTTGGTCTTTCAGATTGACCACGGATTTGCCCCCAACCAATTGATGTTCAGTTGTCGTCGTTCACCTTCCAGATTCAATTCACGTCGAAGATCGTCATCCATCATGGACACAGAGGAGCCTTCGTCAAAGAGTGCGTACGTGTCTACCCGCATATTTCCTCGTCCGAATAGAGTCACAGGCAATATGCGAAATAGTAGCCGCATTCTATTTGGATCGACACAACTCAGGTTCCTCTCAGGCGCCGTTTCAATGGCCCTCGGTGGCGTCTCTCGACTGGTAATTCTACGTGAATCCGACGAACTTCTTCTTCTTTCATCTCTAGATATCTGCCTGGCTGGCGATGGTGATCTAGAGGAATTCAAAACTTCGTGTAGCAGGCGGTGATGCCTTCCGCGGCATCCATTTTCTCCGCAGTTCTTGTCTCCACGGCAGGATCTGGCCATGTGACCGACACGCAAGGACGAGAAACATAACCGGTGCTTCTTCACATACCTCCACCTCGTCGGTGGGGAAGCTCGGTTGAAATCTTTACAGTCTTTGACTCCATGTTGTCCATTACATATTGGACACATTCTCCTTCGGCGCTTACATGTAGTACTCGGCGTTTGGGTTCCTTTACCTCGACGACAGATATTGTGCAGATAACATTGGCGAGTTCGTTCAGCCACCTACTGAAATGAACGATCGTCGGGTAAGTATTCAGTGTTGCACAGAATCTGGCCCATTCCACTCTTCTGGTTGTTGGCAGTTTGGTGACCACTTCCTCAATCAACGTTGGATTTCCTAGGTGTTGTTCCCCATTTTGGATCGATTGTAGGTATGCGGTGAGATTGCTCACGCACGTAGCAGACGGTATGATACGTGTCAACTGGTGCTCCTGAATAGGTTGTACTTCACGATCGCTTTGAAGTTGGCTCCGAATAAGCTGCTCCGGTCGTCCATATCTAAAGCGCAGTTGGTCAATCACCGCATTTACCGTCCTTGGATGGATAAGCAACGATTTTACTGTGTCTCTTGCTTCTCCTTTCAAGGCCTTTATCAATCTTAAATTGTTTTCCAAATCTGTGCAGCCGTATGCTGCAGTAGTTTCCGTATACGCATGGAAAAATATGGGCCAGTCTTCGGGCTGGCCTGCGAATTCAGGAAGATCCGGCAGTTTACGAGTCGTCCTCATCATCGGCGTAGTGGCTCCGCAAACAATCGTGGATGGCGTCGGTGCCATTAAAGTTTCCCTCGGGCTCATGTGCAAGGGAGCACACCCTGGCGTTACTTGCTCCATGTAGTTTGGTCTTGCATGACTCATAGTCACATAACAGCTCGATGATGGTTGTGCCATTCCATTTATGTGCGTAGATGATGCTCGCAAATATGTCGGTAAACTGCCGGTCATGTGTGTTGACATAACCTCCTTATTTTGCAGCAGTGCATTGCTGCCCGATGGCGGCTGTACATTTTCGCTCACTGCTGTTGCCATGCTTCTTTGCAACGGTTGATTCTCGTTATCACATAACGGGAAGTTCCCTGCCAAAGATGGCGGCAGCGTGCTAGTTGCACTGCTCACTCCAATGTTTTCGCGTTCAACGGTATCGTTTGCGGTACTTACTCGCAATTGGTTCATCGTTGAATTCCGAATTTCTTTCACCAATGTTGCGATCCTCTGTAGAAGACTGGCGACTTGGGTATCATTATTGTGTGTCTTCGCAGGCTTATTGGGCTGTGTACACACTTCTTGTCTCATCCGTGTGATGGTAGTCTCTGCGGCAACCGGCATACTCAAGCTTCCAGATGCACTGGGTGTATGCTGTGGTTGCGGCTCATTTGACGCAATCCTCACCGTTGGTGTCGTAGTCATCGCTGCGACTGCTGTGGTGGTCGTCTGTTCCATATCTTGTAGTCTAGGACTTCTTCTGGGTGAGTGTTGGGTTGGCATTCTCAACTTTCCCCAGGAATCTCACAACTCTCCAGCTGGGTGGGTGCGATGTAGTCGCTACTACAGTTTTCGACCGCTGCCCCACGCTCAATCTCCAGCGCAAATTGTTCTTGCAGACTTTACGTTCACAGTAGCGGCAAATAACCGAAATGCGGCTTTGTGGTCTGCGAATGCAATAAGGTAGCTCTAACCTCACAATGACGGCGAATGACCGAAACGCTGCATCATGGTATCAAAATGGAGGACAAACGGTTCCGATCTCACTATAACGGCGAATAAGCGAAACGCCGCATCGTGGTATGCGAATAAAAGAATAAAACGCTTGTCGTTGACGGAGGGAAGTTGCTTCGAACCCTCGTTCCACTCCTACACGATATTTGATGAGAATGAGGAACAAGATGAGGATTTTATTCTGTTAAAAAATAGTTCAACTACATTCTTATTTTTATAACTTAAGTCTTACCGCAGTGACTGCTTTCCATCCCGCAAGCGCTTAAATATACATACATACATACATAAGTGTGACCAACGCGTTGGGAAACATATTACCAAATTTGATATCGAAACCTTAACAGTCACTATCGATACTAATTATAAATTCATTACTAATCGCTATCGGTCCGTCTCACGACATATATAATTTTGTTTGTAAAAAATGATCTCAGTCAAACTTAGTTTTCCTTTTTGAATTTAAATATATATATACTATTTTGTTTGATCTTTGACTGGCTTTTGTTTTATTTTTTACTCAAGCATTACATTTTTTTTCATCCATTTAGAAATATAAAAACATCGTAAAAATAGACCATTTTCTAAAAAAAAAAAAAAAATTGTGTCGATTTATCGTTAATATCGATATTTCTCTCTCGGAATATCGTAAATATTTGTTGCATCTGGGGCTGAGCAGAATCGGAATATCGATAAGTGTTGAGAATTCATCGCATACTGCTCAGCTGGAGCCACCTCCATACTCGGCGGGACGGGGGATATTAGTATAAGAGTTAGGTTATAAGAAGTAGGTTATAAGAGTAGAAAGAATGAAGAGAGAGAGAGAGCATAGTGGCTGAGCGGGGGCGGTCGTTGACGCTAGGGAACCGTTGCATGGAAGAGGGAATTGGAGGATTGCAATTTTGAATTTTGCTTAGCAGCAGGTGGCCTGAGAGTCAACGCGGGAGTTGCTTTTTGGAGATCGGCACGAGCAGTTGCGTGACTGGATCAAAAAAAGAATTTTTGTTGTGCGTTTGGTTAATGTTCGATGTGTAGTTTTGGGAGGGTGTTTTTGTTAAGTCTAGTAGTTTGTTTTTTTTTTTGTGCGTCCAAAAGGGGAAGAATATCTATAAGAAAAACTATGTGTAGAAAATTTAATATAAAAAAGGATGTATAATTTGATTGGTAGTGATACGAATATGTGTGAGTAGTTTGTTGATGGGAGGGGGATTGCGTAGCATGGAGTAAGCGAGCTGGCGTAGACTGTTGATTATGGGTGGCGCAACGGAACAATTTGAATTTTGCCGCCACAGGTAGGGTGGGTGCGTTGCGGCAAAAATATCGGGGCCGCCGATAGAAATGGCCGATAGTTGGGTAGTGTTGGTATTGTTTCGTAGAGTGTAGTAGTAGCGATGTAGAGGTTCTACAATCGATGATTGTGGATTGTACGCTCGGTGGGCTCTGGTTAACAACCCCGACCTGAGGCGAATGAGCTAGCCGTGGTAGCCCCAGGAAAGACAAGCCGAGACGTAACAATATGGCGCCCAATCTGGAAATGGAGCTCGACGAGGTGCGCCTCATCGTAGAAAGGCCCAGAAAGAAAAAAAATAAATAACACATAAGATTGTCGAATCTCACGTGTTAGTATGTTTTGGTTTGCAGACCGGTCCTTCATGGGGTCTTGTCGGGAGCATATACGCTCGCCTTCAATTGTACATGAAGGATACGATCTACAAATCAAACATCTTTGTCGTTTTGTTTAAATGTTTTTGTAAAGTAAAGCGTCTTTTTCAGTCATCTGGATTTGGCTGTCCGGCCAAAACTATC
The DNA here is from genome assembly GCA_018152125.1 of Drosophila dunni. Taxonomy (NCBI): domain Eukaryota; kingdom Metazoa; phylum Arthropoda; class Insecta; order Diptera; family Drosophilidae; genus Drosophila; species Drosophila dunni. Next base: position 44,963 of record JAECXC010000970.1, read on the forward strand.
GGCTGACAACGGTGACCCGTGCGGGGAATAAAATCTCCAGCACGCGATGCCTCGTGACGACGATGGTTGGCTAGGTGGTGCATAGTGGGCAATGGTGACCCGTACAGGGAATAACTCTAGTACGCGCTGCATCATTTGACACTATCCCACCGTGGGCAGCCAGAACCAAAAGAAAACACAATAGAAGAGTAAGCCTGACTCACGGAGATCTCTTGACTGTCGATCTGACATGTCGACGGATCTCTCGTGTTTTGTTTTTTTTTGTACATTAAATGTCTGGCCATTTCTATCGAACCGTAGGGTTAACGTAGTTTTAGTCAGCTCGAACCGGCAGGATGCAATCCCCTTCTTATTTTGTGTAATACAATATATCTGTTTGTTTATCTTTTTGGTGTGATATATTTGGCGATAGTTATATGTTATTTATGCGGTATTTGTTTATTTATAATTATTATTTGTGGTTATTATTTAGATCTAATATTTATTTATTTATTTATAATTATTTTGTAATATTTGTGCATTTGCAGTTATTTAATGTATATTTATTTATAGATATTATTTAATAATTGCACATTGGTAATTGTTAATTGGTATTTATTTATTTGTATTTGTTATTTAACGTGTATGTGTGTTCATTTATTATTAAATATTTGTTCATTTATATTTATTATCTAAGAATTGGTAATTTATTTATTTTATGTTTTGTTACTTAGGATTTATTAAATTATACTTGTTATTTATTATTTATATTTATTTCATTTGTTATTTATTATTTTTGTTATTTATTATTTTCGTACTTGCATAGGGGCGGGTTCTTTATTTATTTATTTATTTTTGTAGAGCGTAGTTTTTTTTTGTGATCATGGCTGAAGGAGAGGGCGCGCACGGGTATAATACCCGAAATAAGGCAGTCCATAGGGACAGCTCGTGGGAGAGCGATCTGCCACAAGGGGTGTATGGTGCAGTGGCACGAACACCGCCTCCGGAGGCAGCTAGGGTGAAAGGGGAGGAGCCGAAGCCGGAACTGCGATCGGAGGAGGCATCGGCGGTGAACGCAATGCTTGCCCAGGCACATCTCACCTTAATGAAGTCGCAAGCCGATGGCATCTGCCAGACCATCCAGCAGGAGATGCGGCTAGGCTTCATGGAGGTGATGAAGGCCATAAACGAGGTTATCCGGCCGATCGCAGAACAACTGCCTCGAGAACGGCAGGAGCCGACGGTAGCCGAGGGCTTGCCTCGCTTCCATGCGGGCAACAATGAAGATGAACTGATGGCGTTCGACGGTGAGGCAGAGCCAGAGCTTGGTTCCGGTATAGGAACGAGAAGAAGCGGAGGTCCGGTGGATGGTCCACCTAATCCTTTTCCTAAGCCACCACGAATGGTGACGCCGGACGAGCCCATTAGGTTTAGGCCAGCCGATCCACAAACGCGGACATGGAGAAATCCGACGACGTCGCAGTGGAGTGACCATAGGGTTGAGCGGACAGACGAGGAGGCGTCAGGCAGGAATCTGTGGGCGAGGATAGAGCGCTGGGATGTGTCCTTCGACGGAGACGCGAATAAATTTTCCGTCGAGGACTTTATTTTTCGGGTTGAGTACCTCCAGCGCCAGTATAGGTGCCCTTGGGATGAGGTACTGCGCTGCTTCCACCTCCTCCTCAAAGGAAGGGCCAGGGATTGGTACTGGCTACACGTGCGACAGTTTCGAGTGGAGAGATGGGACGAGCTGAAGCGTGCATTATTGGCTGGATTCAGGGGAACCCAGACCGAGCACGACAAGATGCACGAGCTGATGCAGCGGAGGCAAAGAGGCAGTGAGAGTGCTGAAGATTTCGTCTACGCCATGCGGAAGCTCGCATCGAGGTTGCGGGAACCCCTGCCGGAAGCTCGTCTCATCAAGATAATCAAAAAGGGGCTCCGGGAGGATCTGGCGCGTTACGTGTATTCCCTCGAAGTGTACACCCTGGACCAGTTGAGGGATGAGAAGTAGAGGCGGCGCGTGAGGGGGCACGAAGGCAGCAGAGGCCAGGTTGCTGGAATTGTGGTCTTCCAGACCACATTTTCAGGGATTGTTTGGCCAAGGAGCGAAAGGTGTTTTGCTACCTATGTGGCAGACCAGACACCTTCTGTCCCAAGTGTCCGGAGTGCCAGGGAAACGGTCGAAGGGGTGCGAGGAAGACGGGAGACTCGTACCGCCAGGAGAATCCCGGAAAGAAGTAGATTTAAGTTTTGTAGGAAATAAGGATATGTGTAGTCCATTAGAGGGTAAGTTTGGTTGTCGTCCCATAGTTGATAAGGATAGCGCTAGGAATAGAAATAATTTTCGGTTGTTGCCGTCTGAAGAGCGGATCAGGGCGTACCTGGAGGCTCGAAACCGGATTTTCGACGATCGTTTGCTGGACGGGATGCGGCTGGTGACACGTAGGATTAGGAAGGCACGCGAAAGATTCCAGAGAGGCGCCGAGTCAAGAAGCAGGTGGTGGAAGCCGTAGGACGCAGCTCTCGGTCCGATCCTCGCGTTTTCGCTGAGGTAAGACTCGATGGAAGGCAAGTGCGCGGCTTACTTGACTCGGGAGCGACTGTTAGCCTACTCGGGAAAGGATGTCGCGAGCTGGTAGACGAGCTGGGCGTGTCAGTGCAGCCCTACGTGTAGTCAGTGCGCACCGCGTCGGGTGACGATCGCTCGATAATCGGCCGCCTAAAAGTTCCAGTCGAGTACCAGGGAAAGATTAGGGAAACTACCTTCTATCTATGTCCTTATTTAGAACAAGCGGCCTATTTTGGGATCGATTTCTGGCGTGCTTTTGGTCTTGCTCCAGAAGTAGTCGGAGCTGAAGCGCCAGAATCGAAGTCCTTGAGTGTAGTCTCTGCGATGACGGAACAAATTGCCCATTACGCAGACGACGAGGCCGAAGATGCCGAGCCGGAAGCGTGGGACTTAGAGCCGGAGCAGGAGGCCGCTTTAGAAGCTGTGAAGGATATGTTTTTGTCGTTTGAGAAGGTAGGATTGGGAAAGACGACGTTAATCAGGCATAAGATCGAGTTAGTAGCAGGAGCGCAGCCGGTGAAAGATCGCCATTATCCCATGTCTCCAGCAATGCAGCAGGTGGTGTGGGACGAGGTCGATAAGATGTTGGCTATCGGTGTCATCGAGGAGAGCAACAGTCCGTGGAGTAACCGTACCACAGTTGTACGAAGGCCGGACAAAAATCGGTTCTGTTTCGATGCCCGGAAGCTCAGCAATTTGTCGATCAAGGACGCCTATCCGCTACCTTCCATTGAGGGTATCTTGTCCCAAATCGACCAGACTCATTACATTTCTAGCGTCGATCTCAAATTCGCTTTCTGGCAGATCGAACTAGAAGAAGAAAGCAAGGCATGTACGGCGTTCACTGTTCCGGGCCGTCCTTTGTATCAGTTCAGGATGATGCCATTCGGATTGTGCAATGCAGCCCAACGCCTCTGTCGTTTGATGGACAAGGTGATCCCAACGGAGCTGAGGCCAAATGTCTTCGTGTATCTGGACGATTTGCTAATCATAGCTCCTGACTTCGAGACTCATTTGATGTATTTAAACAGAGTAGCGGAATGTCTAAAAGCAGCTAATTTGACAATAGGGCTAAAAAAGTTAAAATTCTATTTTACATCTCTCAGGTATTTGGGGTTCATCATAGGCGGAGGAACGTTGCGAATGGACCCAGCTAGAGTAACAGCGATAGACAACATCCCAGTGCCGAGATCGGTGAGAGAGGTACGATCTTTCCTAGGCACGGCGGGGTGGTATAGAAGGTTCATCCGTAACTTTGCCGCGATAGCAGTTCCACTGACGGATGCGTTGAAGGTAAAGGGAGGCAAGAAATTCACTATAGGAGAAGAAGGAGTTAAGGCAGTACAGGCCTTGAAGAAGGCGTTGACTACGGCTCCGGTTCTGGTGCATGCAGACTTCCAAAAGAGGTTCTATGTCCAGTGCGATGCTTCGCACTCTGGAGTGGGCGCGGTGCTATTCCAACTGGACGAGGCTGAGCATGAAAGGCCGATTGCTTATTTCTCTGCCAAGTTGAATAAGCACCAGCTCAACTACTCCGTAACTGAGAAGGAGTGTTTAGCGGCGATCATGGCGATTCAGAAGTTCAGGCCCTATATAGAACTCATGCCATTCACTGCCATCACGGACCATGCCAGTTTGAAATGGCTTATGTCTCTAAAGGACCTAAGTGGTCGATTGGCAAGGTGGTCGTTGCAGTTGCAGGCGTTGGACTTCGTGATTGAGCATCGGAAAGGGTCAGAGAATGTAGTGGCCGACACGCTCTCACGAAGTCTAGATGCGGTAGTGGCCGAAGTAAAGGAAGAATTGGATCCTAGCGCGATTTTGGGGTTCCAGACGAACGAATTCGACACTGAGGAATATAGGGAGCTAGTTCAGGAAGTCGAAGAAAATAAACAGCAATTGCCTGACCTAAAAGTGGAAGGGGGCGTAATTTTCAAACACATGCCGCATAGTAAGTTGGAAGACGAACTTGAGGGCTGTGTTTGGAAGCTTTGGGTTCCTGCATCGCTCACCCATGAGCTTATCCGGAGAGCGCACGAAGAGCATACGTCGGCACATGGAGGAATGGTGAAGACATTGCATGCTTTGCGGCGGCAATACTTTTGGCCAAAGATGGCAGTACAAGTGGCCGATTTCATCCGATGTTGCGACGTGTGTAAAGAAGTCAAGGCTACGAATTTTAGGATGCAAGTGGGAATAGGGACCGAAGTAGTGACGGAAAGGCCATTCCAGAAGCTATATATTCATTTCTTGGGGAAGTATCCGAGGTCAAAAAGGGGTCATGCATGGATCTTTATTGTGGTTGATCACTTTTCCAAATTCGTATTTTTGAAAGCTATGCGCGAAGCGACGGCAAAGTCAGTAGTGGAATTCCTGGTGCACAAGGTGTTCTTAAAGTTTGGAGTGCCCGAGGTGATACACTCGGATAATGGCAGGCAGTTTGTAGGAAAGATTTTTGAGGAGATGACGCAGGCATATGGGATTACTCATTTAAGGACTGCCATTTACTCTCCCCAAAGCAATGCTGCGGAGCGAGTGAATCGGTCAGTCCTAGCAGCGATTAGGGCGTATTTGGAGAACAACCATCGCGAATGGGATCTTTACCTCCCGGAGATTGAGGCAGCGCTGCGTAACAGTGTCCATGCCGCAACAGGGGTCACTCCGTTCTTTGCAGTGTTCGGGCAAAATTTGATGCTGAACGGAGCTCAGTACGCTTTGGCTCGTAAGCTAAAGTCTCTGTGTGAGCACGAGATGGCTACGTTAGGACGAGCCGATAAGCAACGGCTCATCCAGGAGAAAATCCAAAAACACCTTCATCAGGCGTATGAGCGGAGCAGGCTGCGCTATAATGAGCGAGCAAGAGAACTCCATTTGGTTCCAGGGCAGGACGTCTTTCGGCGTAATTTTGTATTGAGCAATTTTAAAAATGCGTTCAATGCAAAATTCGCCCGAAAGTTCCTGAAAGCTCGCGTCATACGAGCAGTGGGCGCAAACATGTTCGAACTGGAGAACGAGAGTGGGCGACCGATAGGCATCTTTCACGCCAAAGACATCCGACTGTAAGCCCGGCTAGCTCAGTCGGTAGAGCATGAGACTCAGGGTTTGGGCGATGGCCTACGTTGGGCGCGGCATACCCAGAGCGGATAGCCCCCATGCGCTCGAATATTGGCACCACTTCCCTCGCGGGCGTAAACTCCTGCGAGCCGGGTGCAAATCTTCGAGTGATGTTGCATCTGGCGCTGAGCAGAATCGGAATATCGATAAGTGTTGAGAATTCATCGCACACTGCTCAGCTGGAGCCACCTCCATATTAGTATAAGAGCTAGGTTATAAGAAGTAGGTTATAAGAGTAGAAAGAATGAAGAGAGAGAGAGCGCATAGTGGCTGAGCGGGGGCGGTCGTTGACGCTAGGGAACCGTTGCATGGAAGAGGGAATTGGGGGATTGCAATTTTGAATTTTGCTTAGCAGCAGGTGGCCTGAGAGTCAACGCGGGAGTTGCTTTTTGGAGATCGGCACGAGCAGTTGCGTGACTGGATCAAAAAAAAGAATTTTTGTTGTGCGTTTGGTTAATGTTCGATGTGTAGTTTTGGGAGGGTGTTTTTGTTAAGTCTAGTAGTTTGTTTTTTTTTTGTGCGTCCAAAAGGGGAAGAATATCTATAAGAAAAACTATGTGTAGAAAATTTAATATAAATAAGTATGTATAATTTGATTGGTAGTGATACGAATATGTGTGAGTAGTTTGTTGATGGGAGGGGGATTGCGTAGCATGGAGTAAGCGAGCTGGCGTAGACTGTTGATTATGGGTGGCGCAACGGAACAATTTGAATGTTGCCGCCACAGATAGGGTGGGTGCGTTGCGGCAAAAATATCGGGGCCGCCGATAGAAATGGCCGATAGTTGGGTAGTGTTGGTATTGTTTCGTAGAGTGTAGTAGTAGCGATGTAGAGGTTCTACAATCGATGATTGTGGATTGTACGCTCGGTGGGCTCTGGTTAACAACCCCGACCAGAGGCGAATGAGCTAGCCGTGGTAGCCCCAGGAAAGACAAGCCGAGACGTAACATATTGAAACTTGAAAATATCGATTGCTTTGCAGCTTCACTTTGCTGAGTCAGCATCGCTTAGATGCTTAGCAGTTATCAGTGTTGCCGAAACTTTTTCAGCAAAAGTAGCTAAAACAAGCCCTAAAAGTAGCTAACTTTCATCAATAATAACTGAAAAAATTAGCTAAGATGAAAACAGTCTATTTTTTTTAATAAAACTTCAACTTTTTTAATCCAAGGTTGTTATATTTCATCGATGACAACCAACTTATCATTTTCAACGCTATCGCTTTTATAATTAACCTATCCAAAGGTACTTTGCTGGAATGTTATAGTAGAAACAACATTTTCGGTGTCGGCGTATTCCATATCTATAAGTCAAATCTTGTAAATCAAAATTTAAAATAATTGATTATATATTTCTTTCGGCATTTTTAACTTAAATATACAACCTAAATATACAACCAATTCCGATATTTGTTCACTTTTATTTAAGCCGATTCCAAATTTTGAAAAAAGCTAGATTTGTAGATAATAGCAATTTTCAAATTTTTGTAGCAACCGGCATTAAAAAGTGGCCAGATCTTGCTACAAAGTACCTGATTCGGCAACACTGGATACCACCAAAGCAACGTCGCTTTATTTTGTAATATATATTTTTTTTTTTTTTTTATATATATAAATACGTTTCAATATGTTTAAAAAAGATTAATTTACTAATGTTTGCTATTATTAGTTCAAAAATAAGAGCCATATAATCAATGATACCTAACACTAGCAAGCGGGGTTTTTATTTATTTATTAATTTACGCAAACTAATAGCAGTCACGTACTTAACTCAAATTTTAACTTATATGTAGATACGTCTTAATTTAAAATTAATCATGATATTAAAAGTTAAGTACTAAACAAGTAAGAAAGAGCGATCCGACTGTATAAGATCCTTGGAAAAGAAGAAGCAGCAGAGTGATATTTATATAAGCGTGTATGACTGTATTCAATAAAAATTAAAGAAATGGAATTGACAAAACAATTTTATGCAGTACGAGTAAGAGCTATGTACAAGTTCGAGCTTGATCTCAATCGATCACATAATTAGTCAGTCAATACAAGAATATTGATACGCTTCATTCGCCCGAAATGAGCAAAAAACTAGACACACCTCGGAAAAAATTTGTGTTTTCTGCGAATATACATATTAGTAACTATGGCACTTAGGAACACCAATTTTGGTTCCCAGCGACTGAATAAATGCAATGGCACTAAAACTTTTGAGCTGTCAAGTCACTTTTGCCACAAGAAATAAAATAAATTTTAAAGTTCAATACGTTTTTAAGGCATTGGTTCTTGTCGTACAGTATTAAAAGTTGCATTATCGGTGCAAATCGAACTATACCCAAGAAAACTAGAAGCGTTACCATATTGACAATTGAACGCTTTATCTATACATAAGTGCAAGCGAGACAGAAACATACAAGCTCATGCTCGATCGTTTTCAAAACAAGAATCTTTTTTTTTTTCGATGCCACGCCCAATTTGCCCACAATGAGCAAAAAACTACTCACCTCGGAAAAATTCGGTGTTTTCAGCGAATATCTCAGTAACTAACGCACCTGGGATTACCAATTTTGGTATGGAGCGTTCCTAGCGACAGCATAAAAGCATTGGCATTTAAATTTTCGACTGTCACTTCCCTTTTTTCCACAATACATAAAAATATTTCTCAACTTTCGTTCCGTTTTTAGGCATTTTTTCATATAGTACAACATTGTAATTGTATAATTCGAGTGGGGGCAAACTATATCAAACTATCGTGAAAGGTGTATTAAAATCGGACTACAAACAAAAAAAATTAGAAGCGTTACAATATTGATAATTGAACGCAATGTCAATGTATGGAGTGCAAGAGAGACAGAAACATACAAGCACATGTTCGAACATTTTCTCTGCCTGTGTGGCGGCAGTGCTGCCCGCAGTCTCTGGCCGCGCCGAATACACACATACATACATACATATATGCATCATATATTGTCATTCGTATGTGTATTCCCATACATACAAACAGATGTATGCTTGATTATGCTTACATTGTTTTTGTTTCAACGTGTTTTAATGCAAGTACAACACATTGTAATATCTCAATACCGTGACATTGTAATAACGCTTTTTATTTTACGGTCGGGCGTGCTCGACTGTACCTTTCTTTCTTGTTCAAACATATTGTTCGTGGCAAAACCAACCACTACTAACCACAACGCTATCAGTTCAACTTGCAACACGTCCGGTTTGGGCGCAACATCGATGTAGCATCGATATATCGATGTTGCAAACAAAATAAAAAACATCGATGTTTTTTCCGATGATCGATGTTTTTAAAAATGTTCCCTCCACAAAACTTGTTTGTTCGTTATGCAAAATTTATTCGCTCAATAATTAATGAACAAAATCTATCGTATGTTCATTTGAGAGAATAGTTTAATCGAACTATACAGTGACTCTAGCATTCAATTAAGCAGAAGACGTGGTGTGTGCTTGGTAAGAAATATTTTACGTGTAGATCGGCAACCAATGGTGGACGTTGAAGAGGAAGAACAAACTGTGAAAAATGACAAGGCACTTAAAAAAAGCTGCCAAAAATATTTAGGCGTGCCAGCAACATCCACTGAGAGTGAGAGGATGTTCAGCAAAGCTGGGCTTATTGTTAGCAAAAAGAAGAGCTCATTAAAAGCCAAATATGTTGACATGCTAGTCTTCATTAATAAGAATGATTGGATCTCAAATACATTAAAATATAATTTGGTAATGTTTCCCATGTGTAGATTAACCTTAAACAATAACATTAATTACACTTTCATTGCAGATTTCAAAGGATGAGTGACGTCCAGTGACGTCTATGAAAGACATAACATAATTTTATTTCAGACTGATACTTATAATTGTATTTTGTTTTTGTTATTGGATCTCAATATAATATAAAATATAATTTTATATTGTTAACAATATAAACATTGATTGCGTTTAAAAACAAAAAAAATTCCGATGTTTCATCGATACATCGATGTTTTTGTTTGAGAAACATTGAAACATCGATGTCAGAATGTGTTTGATTGAACTATTCACTTAAGTGAATGAACTAACTATCAGAGAACTGCACGGGTGGTGGTTTTTTGTACTCGAGTCATACACACAGAAAATGCAGTAGCGGTCTTACTCATACTCAAACATTTAGAGTAAAAACGTGATCCGGTATTTCTTTACTCGAATATTTTTTTACTCGAAGCGAAATTACTCGTGTATCTGGTTTACTCGTACCCGAAATTCGGAGTATCGTCAATACTCTTTTTGAAATGGGTGTCGCTTGTGCGCTTCATTTTTTGAAGCAGCAGAAAATGAATATGCAGGCAAATACAGAGTATGAAAAATACATACACATAATATGTGTGTACTTGAGCGACGTTTTGCCGTCGGAAAATTGAACAGCGCGCGTTAGATGATAAAAAGGGTTTTTGCATTAGGGAGAATGTATGTAACAGGTAGCAAATACCAGTTTTCGGGTTTTGCCCAAAAAAACCAAATAGCCAACATTTATATGCATTAATATGCATTTTGAGAGTTGAGATTTTTTCGATACAAGGTTTCTTCAGGCCAGACATAGAGAACTCAGGCAACAAATAATAAAGCAGGTGTCCCATAATCAACCTGTAATCTATTTCCCATCTCGATTCTTATTAATGTGAATATTTAAATATACAAATTGCGATTATCTTTTATGTTAAATTTTGATGAAAACAATTTACTAATGCAATTTGCTTTACTTCTAACTTAAGCAATCATTTATTAATTCATAACATTTAACAAGCCCAAAACAAAAGATCAGCGCATGACGACAAACGCTCAAAACGATCAAGTAAAAAAAATGCAAATAAAAAAACACTTAAGTAAAATTTTACTTGTACTTCACAAGGGTGGTTTTTTCGAGTAAAAATGTGATGCGGTGTTTACGCGAGTAAGTAAAAACATGAGTAGGTAAAAACATGAGTGGGTAAAAAAATATCTTTTCTGAAAATACTCAAACGAAAAGAAGTAAAAAAATATCCGGTACTTTCTGGGTAGAGTAAAATATGATTCGAGACGCGAAATACACTGTATGTGTTTTGTGTATTTTTACATGCGGTGTATCGCTGCAGTTCTCTGCTAACTATATCCCAGATTGTAATTCAGTAGTTTAGTTCGGTCCCCATTAGGGCTGCAAAACCATCGATGGTGACATCACTCGATAGTTTTTCCATCGATGGAAAAATATCGATAATATCGATGGTTCCATCGAAAATTTGAAAACCTAAACAATAAATAAAATTTAATTAAATTTACTTATCAAATACTTTTAATATTCACATTTTATTATTTCGTAATTTATTTGGACTTGTTTTCACAAGTTATTTTTATTTACTTGTTTTTTAAACAATAATAAATTCATTCATTTTCTTATCATATCTTAATTAATATGAGCATCTCGTTTTCCATGAGACTAGATTTTTAAAAAATAATAACAATATTAAATTCACTCATCATCTTGCGTCATCAGCATCAGACACAGTCAAATCAGTCACAGCATCTGTGTTACATTTAATAAGTAAAATTTTTAATGTGCAGGCGACTACCATTAGCTGATTTTTACTTACTTGAGGCTTTCAGGAATTTTTCCATATTCTTGCACAGGCACAACCAAAAAATTATTGTACGACAGCACTTTTTCTTGTTCTTACCCAAGCCACACAAAACTATCGATGGTGCAAAAATCCTATCGATCTATCGTGGTATTCAATATCCATCGATATATCGGTAACAACCATCGATTGTTTTGCAGCTCTAGTCCCCATACTAGTTCGGTCGCTTAGTTCTTTCAAATACGGTGCATTTTATATCTATCAGTTGGTTGTTTAATTTAATACTCAAAATTATTATTTTGAAAGCATAAAAGGGTTTTTAGGAATACAAATAATAAAAGTCATCTTTATCTATTTTATTTAAAACTTCATTTTTTCATAGCTTACAAAATATGAAAACTAATTATAAAAGTATAAATCAACAAAAAAATTAACTTACATATTTCTTACATAAAGTCATCATATTGCTTCAAAGTTGCCTGAAAAAGAAAAAAATGATTAAATTTACCAACGAACTAAGCGACAGAACACATGTACACACACATTCTGTTGCGATCGCTCAGTATTTACTAAATACTACATGTCATTCATTTTTTTGTTTGTTTTTTTTTTTTACCGATTTGTCCTATGAGCTAGAAGCTATAGTTGTCCGATCTTGATCAAACTTGGTGAGGATTGTTGTATTGAAACCTTGCACCAACTGTGTAAATTTGGTCACGATAGCTCTAATAGTTTCGATAATTTTTTTCAAATTCCGGGGGCAGTAGGTGGAGTGGAAACAATTTGAAATATGCTTAACCTGCCTGACATATAGACTGACTTCCAATTTTTTTTTTTTAAATCCAGGTGATACTTCCTACAGAGGTAGTTTATTGCGCAGCAGAGCTTAGAGGATAGCAGAGCACATATTTTCGATCGGCTACGGCTCTCGACAAATCTCAGAGCAGTACGAAAAACTACGCTGTAGCAGAGCATTTTCAAACGCTGTTTGAAACTATATAAGTAAATAATTATTCCATTAATCTGTGAAAACATTTGTTGCAATGGCTGGGAAAACCTCAACCAGATCAATACAAAATTATGCCAAAACAATTGCGAATGATCTCCGATTTAAGGGGATGAATGAATAGAAGTGACACGTTTCTTACGGCCCTTGGAAATCAGATATAAATTAATAAGTTTTCCTTTCAGTAAGGATTGATGATTAGGTTGAGAGGCGACTTAGCCTCCTATTGCTGGCCTCGGGCTCAGACAATGAAACAAGTTATTTAACGGCTAAGTGCCGGAGTGAATATTTATTTAAGCGACTTACTGGAAGAGCGCTGTATTCAAAACTGATTTCTTAATACAAATTATTTTTCATTTAACATAAGCCGAAACTCGCATCACGCCACAATGTCATGGTCGGCAAGCCGACTCAGCAATCTTAGGCAATAACGGAAACTCTTGCAGCAAAACAAAAGTGTCCGGTTACCGCTGCTGACCATTGCATCTATAGCACGCTGATACAAAGTATGCAGTGTCGCTATTGCGAGGGCTGTTCCTTAACTTACAATTCCCTCTATAGCGAGGGTTGCTTAACATTCTACTTTAAGTGCTATGTGTTAACTACTCCCCCCTCAAGTATAAGGCCGTCCTCGGCCGACCCAATTCCGGCGACAACTTCTCGTAACTGCTTCGCAGACTTCTTTGCGTTGATGATCCGCCAAAGAGTGAGGCCAATGCAGATTAAAGCACAGCATATGGCTCCAGTGATGAATGCCACACGATAGGCTTGATCAGTTCTGGCGTCCTTCTTGAATTGCTGTATCACCTCCAAATTACGTTCATTCAAACGATGAAGGTAAGGGAGGCTGAGGACATCTTGGCTGGCAGTGATGTTCAGCAAGGGAGAATTGGCAATACCCAGGACTCTATTCTGTGCGTTGTTGTGATTGTAATACAGAGTCCCGTTAATTGCGACTCGGTCTCCAAACGTGATGAGATGTGTGCCTTGTACCTCGATCTCAGTGCCGTTGTCCACCTGAATCCGTGCAAACCCGTCGTTAAGGATGATGATTCCGTCATCTACACGGGTGATTATTTTCAGGTTGCTCGGCTGGACCTCGCAGTGTGCCGTGCCACCTGCATGAAGCTCCTTGGCACATGAAGTCTTTAACGCTAGACGACAAAATGTGGCTCCAGGTGAAGCGGCGCAACTCTGCAGTGTGTGGGTTTCTCCATCGCATTCGGCTATGACATTGTCAAACAATCGCAATATGAAGTTCTTGTGCACGACAGGATAAATCGTAATTTTTCTGCAAGCTTTTTTAATCCTTGGGAATTTTATTATAAAATGTATAGTGTTAACGGATTGTAGAACTTTTACGGACGCAACGGACATAAGATCTCCTATGGGAGTGTTGGTGGGTTCCTCTAGCCAAATTGATTTCAAATCTGAGTGGTCTAAAATGTTTGGGCTAACAATGTTAGCCTTCGCGAGAGTAATAGCAAGCATTAAATTTTGCAACTCCATCATCAGCATTCTGTTTCTAGACAGTAGTGTTTCGAATAAATGGCTAGTGTCAACTTGTGAGTTTTTGGCTATCTTGAGAACTTTATTGACAGTTATTGTTAACTGGTTAATCTGGTCTTGAACTCTAGTGTTGATTTCTATCTGTCTATTGTTGGCATTTATTAGTTGCATTTCCGTGAACCTAGTCTGCTCTAAATCACCGGCATCAGGTGTACCCGCCACAACCTTCAGTATGGACCCTAGGAAATCTAAACTCCTGGCGACTCTATGGTGTGTGCCTAACGCCTGCAAGAGGTCTTGTAGGTGCGCCGTGTCCACACTTAGAAGCTTTTTCATGTGCGATAGCGGGAACATGTCAATTAATTTGACCGTTTCTTCCACCATTCGCACGTACTCTGAGAGGTTTGCCGAGTGCCTAACATATGCGTATTCTTCCCATATCAAGATGTCGCCATCGACGATGGGAATGTACTTGGCACGCGAGTAGTCGGTGACATGTGCCGAAGCCACTGATAAGAAAAGGAGTAGTATGGATCCAAACCTGTGAAATGAAGTTGTTTTCTTTCTTTTTAGCAACTTGTTTGTTTTCCTTTTCAAGGAGGTCTGTCCACCACCAAAAGTGTTTTATAAAAACTATGCCAAGTGGCTAAAAGTAAATTGAAAACCTATATCTAACTTATAGAGTATGCCTAGTGGCTTAAAAAAAGGTGTAATAAAAAAGGAAGTCACTTTAAGTTGTCCTTGTGGACCACCCTTCCTCGAATGAGGACCTCGGTCCCCAGGTCTGCTTCAACGGCCTTCTCAACACATAAAGGTGTGAGTTTGTTTCCGAGCCGTCGGTTGGACTTGACTAAAACCTTGTCACCAACGTCGAAGACCCTATTCTGCCGATTTGCGTTCTCCCTAGCTCTGAGCGTCGTCTGAGCATTTCTGATCTTTTCTTGTATCTTTTCTTGTGGCTCATCTGGGTGCGCTTGAACCACATCAACTGGTCTCTGGTTGATGACCGAATGGATCGACTTATTGTACTCAGTTGTAGCCAGTAAAATGACTTCTACGGTGTCACTTATGCCTTTATCGATCTTTAGGCATCTGGCTAGCTCTAAGAGAGTGCTGTGAAAGCGCTCAACCTGTCCGTTTGATATGCTATGCAATGGTGGTGCATTTGAAATGCTGACCCCATAGTTGTTTGTGAGCATGGTCACGATGGTCTCTGAATTCAATGACGGTTCATTGTCACAGTAAATGGATCTGGCTTTTGGGGGAAAAAATTCATCAGTTGCATTAAAGCTGGCTTCAGATCCACAATGGTTCTTGAAGGGACCGGCTGGACAATAGCGAACTTAGAGAACTTGTCGATGCAAGTGAGAAAGTATTTCCTGTCAGTGGAGAAAATGTCTATGTGTAACATCTCTCCTACATGTGAGGGGATCGGTGTCTCCCCAAGTTCTTGTTTTTTGGGGTGTCTATCATATTTAGCCCTAGCACATGTTTTACAATTTTGTACTATTTCATTGGCTATTTTTGCCATTTTTGGAAAGTAGTACTCCGAGAGTACCTGCTTAACATTTTCCTGTGCAGACCTATGGGCCCTATTATGCTCGTCTGTGAGAATATCCCTTCTTTCTCCAACCGCAAATATGTCCACTACGCGATTTTTGCAGTGCCAGAATTTTGTGGCTGGGTATCTTCGAACCAATGTATCTTGTATCATTGCAAGCGTGTGTAAATTACAGTGGAGGGCATTTACGCATTTGGGTGAGACTACATCTTCGAGCTCGTCTAGCAGCGATTCGATGCAAGTATAGCTAATCAAGTAGCGTTTCTTATTCCCAAAAAGAATAAAACTTCGTTTTAAGGGGAAACGCGCCTCTTCTAGCACTATTTGGTTTTGAAAACAGTTCAAGGGTTTGTCTGTTGTCTCAATGGTGTTGGTGAGAGATACCTCACTATGGATCGTTGCTGCGCATGACTCAATTTCTTGTTCATGTACAGCGTTGAGCTGCTGTCTTGACAGGGCATCCGCAACGAGATTGTCCTTGCCAGGTTTATAGAAGATACGCGCATTAGACTCGTCAATGCGCGCTTTCCACCTTTTAATCTTTGCGTTTGGATTAGATTCCGAAACTGCAAAGGTAAGGGGTTGATGGTCAGTGAAGATATTAATGTCTTTCACGCCATACAAGTAGTGCCTTAATTTGGCAAGTGACCATACGATGTTGAGACAGTTGAGACAAAACTGCACCTATGCCGTGAGCCGAAGCATCGGTCGTTAGATCGAATGGCTTCTTAAAATCGGGGTACCTGAGCATTACGTTCTCGGATGAAAAAATATCGCGCAACTTCTGGAATGCCCTTTGCTGCACTTCAGAGAATTGAACCTTTATATTTCTGGACCTGTGTTTACTGACTGTTCCATTTTCACCCTTCAATATATTCGAGATGGGTCTTGCTATTGCGGCGAAGTCCCTAATGAAACATCTGTAATAGCTTGCGAGGCCTAGAAATGATCTGACCTCGAACAATGTTTTAGGTTCTGGATACTCCTGTATTGCCCTAACCTTTTCAGGATCCGTCGTGGCGCCAGTGCTGGTGACTATGAAACCAAGAAAGTTCACACTGACTTTTCGACGGAGACCCTCATGTTTGCTTCGTGTAAGCTTTTTAGGACCCAATCCACGTGTTTAACGTGGGATTCCTCATCTTCTGAAAATATGATTACGTCATCGACATAAACATAGCAAAATTTGCCAATTTGCTCTCGCAGTATGTCGTCGATGGTTCTTTGGAAGATGCTTGCTGCATTCTTTAATCAAAAGGGGAGTCTTTTGAACTCGTATTTCCCCCCGTTCACAGAGAAAGAGGTTTTTTCACGGTCGCGTTCAGCGAGTATGATCTGGTGATAACCAGACTTGAGGTCTAATGTTGAAAAGAATTTGGCTCTCCCCAAATTCCCCAATATCATTGATATATTTGGCATAGGATATTTGTCAGGCACGGTTCTTTCGTTAAGTTTACGAAAGTCCATTACCAACCTCATTTTCCTGTTGCCCGCTTCATCAGTGCCCTTCTTGTCTTCTACCCATATTGGGTTATTGTAGGGAGAGACGGCTTTTGAATTATATCATTCTTTAGCAGATCTTTTATTTCTTTATTAACGAAATCAGCTGCTCCCATTGGATATGGGTAAAGCTTGGCATAGATCGGTTGCTCATCTGTGGTCCTAATGGTAGCCACGACTGATGTGTTATACGGCAACGCCTCGTCTGGGTCTGCAAAGGCTTTTTGTCTGGTCTTTAGCATTATAAAAAAAGAACTTCTAACTAATGGGGATGCCTCTGCACAGTCTACATTTGTGAAATTTACATTTTTGCACGTGTGGAAGGTGATTTGTTCGACCTCCGTGCCCCACTTAAGTTGTCCTGAAGCTAGACAAAGCGAAGCAGCTGCCTGCTTTAGCAGGTCAAGGCCTACAATCCCATCAAAAGTTGACAAGTCCGGCAGAATAAAAAAAGTTGCCTTTAACCCAAACATTGAAACAAAGCATTTGTGTGTAATTTGTGTCTCGCCGTGAATGGAGTGAATTTTAAAGGGGGGACTCTACCGAGCGGACGCCTTTCAACCCTTCATGTGGCCGAATGAAATTCTTGGCCGCGCCCGTGTCTATAAGGAATCGCATGTGAGTCCCTGCTACTCTTCGTCTGATGACGGGTAGCAGGGATTTGCTCCTAAAAAATTGAGGTCAACCTGCTGGCCTCGGGCTCAGACAATGAAATAAATTATTTAACGGCTAAGTGCCGGAGTGAATATTTATTTAAGCGACTTACTGGAAGAGCGCTGTATTCAAAACTGATTTCTTAATACAAATTATTTTTCATTTAACATAAGCCAAAACTCGCATCACGCCACAATGTCATGGACTCAGCAAACTTAGGCAATAACGGAAACTCTTGCAGCAAAACAAAAGTGTCCGGTTACCGCTGCTGACCATTGCATCTATAGCGCGCTGATACAAAGTATGCAGTGTCGCTATTGCGAGGGCTGTTCCTTAACTTACAATTCCCTCTATAGCGAGGGTTGCTTAACATTCTACTTTAAGTGCTATGTGTTAACTTATATGTATAACAGAGTTGGCTGAAAAGAGTGTTGTGTTGTTGTGTTTATAATAATTTGCGCATAATATCCGAAAACGATTGTACAAAGCGTAGGCAGTAGTGCATGTAGGAAGAAATAAAGGGGTGTAGTCCCTGGTTGCCCTGGTATGGGCAACCATTGAATAAAAGCCGTTCAAAAAGAGATGGAGCAGATATGACCGATTATTAATTTGTGGAGGAAAATAACTCCAAGAGCTATTCTTCGATTTGTAAGGGAAAGATTCAGAAGCAAGAGTCTGTTGATATAAGATGGAAGGCGAAGATTAGGGTCCCGCGATGAGTAAAAACTGCAGCTGCAATGACACAATTAACACTTGACTATGAGCATGTTGAGACACACCAACAATTAGGGGACACAAAAAGTATTAATACTTTTCGGTATCGAGTATATTCGTTATTGATACCGATATTTTATACTTGATACTTTTGTTTCAATATTTGTACTTAACAAGTATCTCTTGGGCTGTATCGAGTAAAACAAATTACGCGAGACTACGTGAACCACGCGCCACTAAATTTGCAATTGCGACGCCACTTGTCGAGTCATAAATAGTAAATTATTATTTAAACAAATTTGATTTACAATTAAAGTAAGTATTAAAGCTATTATTATGTGCAGTTTATTACAATTTGTGTCGTTAGATAAATGGCGCCTAGCCGAAGCAATGTTTGCCGATGCTTTACCAAAACATCCAAAGACGAGGTGAGGGCCAAGATTTGATGCAAAACCCTTAAAAAATCAGGAAACAGCTCAAACATGCATAAGCATATGAAGAGCCACTCCGATGCGAGGTATGTAAATATTGCCATAAATCTATATTTATATTACTGTCTCATAGTATGTGCACAAAACAAATTATGGTTTGTTTTATTTTTTTAAGTGCAAAAGAAACTGAAAAGGACAAGAGATCTGAATCTGCTGAGTTCATCAAGATATGGAACTTAGCCGCCACCATCAACAATTTCATCGAAAAAATCTGCTTTGAAAAAATTTGTTAAGGCTCATACACCACTTGGTGCCGAAAATGACAGCGATGTGGAAAATAAATAGGCAACTGTGCATTACACAATCAATGGAACGCAAATTTTCGTATTCGGATGGCAGAAAATTTAATTAAAAACAATAAAAGACTGTTTGATATCGTAAAATGTCATAGACCTAAGAAATTGATGAAAAAAGCCTGCCCATCATTCAAAATTCCACACTTTGATACGCTAAAAGCTCAATATGATGATTTGTATACTGTAATGCATTGTAAAATACAAAACACATTTGAAAATCTCACATAGCACTAACATGTGATGTTTGGAGCGAGATGATGACGGTTACCAGTTATTTAGAAGTTACTGCTTTTTTTTGCATAATGATAGTCTTGTGTCGCGTTTCATAGCCACCGTTGCTCTTGATGAAAGGCATACTGGAGAATACTTAGCTGCAAAATTGAATGAAATTTTAGAAGCACATTAATACAGAAAAAATATCTGCGGTAGTGACAGACAACGGCGCGAAGTTAACAGCAGCTACAACAAATTTTTTTTGGAAAAACAAACACTAGCCTTGCTTTGGCCATACCCTAAATCTCATCGCTGAATCTGCAATGCCAGTTAATGGCTTCAATTTATTAATAAGCAAAGTGCAAGACATAAAATACCTCAAGAGCAGTGTAATTGCCAGCGATGTATTACGAGAAAAGCAAGCTCTCAACCTCTTAAACTGATTTTGGATGTAAAGACACGGTGGAATTCCGTTTATTATATGCTCCAGATTTATTGCGCTAACGTCTTTAGTATATCAAATATTGGTGTTAAATGTTAAAGCACCGCCCACACTCAGCTTTAGAGTATTTGAGTAGTTTGAAACCACTAGAGTATGTTACCAAAGAGCTGTCGGGTGAACAATATGTGACCATTAGCAAAATTATGCAGATTGTGAATTGCCTGAAGGCACAGATTGATTGTGTATATGTGGGTATATGTTGGTGCGGACAGCGATGATATAACGGTAATACATGCTGTAAAAAAAGGGATGATTTAACAAATGGAATGCCGATTCGGATGAATTGAAGAAAACTACTTAATTGGAATTTCTTGTTTACTGGATCTGAGATTCAAAAATATCCATTTTAAATACAAGTTAGCTTGTGCGAAATCAATTAATTTACTAAGGCAACACAACATCCAGTCCAAGTGCTCACTCGAGTGAAAATGATGGTGATTCTTCCATAGAAACAATATACGATTTTTGGGGTCATCATAAGAAGTGCCGCACACAGAAAAGCTGAATAAAAATTCATGTTCTGCAATGATGGTGAATTAAGTCGTTACCCGTCTGCCCACATTCTATAGACCCTTTAAAACAATGGGATGACATGAAAGTATTATTTCCAAAATTATACAACCTGGCACAGAAGTATTTGGGAATTCCTGCGCCATATGTGCGCTCTGAACGATTGTTCTCCAAAGCTGGAAGTACTATTACAAAAACTCGCATCCGACTTTCACCGAAACGGCTTGACATGCTGCTGTTCTTAGCCGATTTTACGGAGGAGTGGAATATTTAAAAATAATGTTAAAAAAATTCCTAAAAGTGTTAACCGAATTACTAAACATTTGGTCCAAATATAAATACTCGATACCTTGCAATATTGATACTTTTTTTTCGATACATACACGGGTTTTGCCAAAAAAAACCAAATAGCTAGCATTTGTACAATATGCATTTTGAGCGTTGAAATTTTTTAGACACAAGGTTTCTTCAAGCCAGGCTAAGAATACCCAGGCAACAAATAATAAAATAGGTGTCCCATAATCAACCTGTTATCTATTGCTCATCTCGATTCTTATTAATGTGAATATTTAAATATACAAATTTCGATTGTTATCTTTTTATGTAAAATTTTAAAGAAAACAATTACTAATGCAATTTGCTTCACTTCTAACTTAAACAATCATTTATTAATTTATAACATTAAGCTAGCCTAGAAAGAGCGGCGCAAGACTACACACGCTCAAAACGATTTAGTAAAAAAAAATGCAAATAGAAAAATACTCGAGTAAAAATTTACTTGTACTTCCGCGGCTAGCTCATGCGCCTCAGGGCGGGGTTGTTAACCAAAGCCTACCGAGCGTACAATCCACAATCATCGATTGGGGAACCTCGACATTACCACTGTTACTCTACATAAACACTACCAACACTAAACAACCATCGGCCATCTCTATCGGCGGCATCGATGTTTTGCCGCAACGTACCCACCCTACCTGTGGCGGCAACATTCAAATGGTTCCGCTGCGCCACCCATAAACAAATGTTTATGTCAGGTCGCAAACTCCAGGCTATGCATTCCCCCTCCCATTGACAATTCACTCACACATATTCATTTTGACAATAAGTTCATACATATATTCTTGTGATAATACTATACATTATTTTGTTCCTATTTATATATATATTTTTACACTATTAAATTTCATTTTATTTAAATTTTTATCTTTCATTAAACATTTTCTTTTGCCTATTTCATATAGTCTTTCTTTTGTTTGTATGCTTTCGCTTCTTTATGTTTACGGGGGGAGTCTCGGGGATACCTTAAACAATCTAAGAGCTCAGAGGGGGTATAAAGGGACAGTGCCAAATAGAATTGAATTGACAGGTACTATGTTATGTGTACCAGTGCCAATAATACTTAACTTGGCCGGTACTAAGTGCACCAAAGTTTCATTAATATCCTTAGCGAACAAAATTACACACAACAGGAAAAAGTCCAACCAGGAATTAGGACATAACGATTTTTTTACATTGATAGCAAATATTTAAATAATTAACAATTCAAGATATATTATTTTTATACTCTCTGCAAGAGTATATTGGGTTTGTGCAAAGTATGTAACAGGCAGAAGGAGGCGTGGCCGACCCCATAATGTATATATATTCTTGATCAGCATCACAAGCCGAGTCGATATAGCCATGTCCGTCTGTCTGTATGTCCGTCTGTCTGTCCGTATGAACAAACAGATTTCAGAGATGGTAAGAGCTACAAGTTCAAACTTGGTGTCAATCGATCACATATTAAGTCAGTCAATACAAGAATATTTTTTTTTTCGATGCCACGCCCCATTTTCCCACAATGAGCAAAAAACTAGACACACCTCGGAAAAAATCGGTGTTTTCGGCGAATATCTCAGTAACCATGGCACCTAGGATCACCAATTCTGGTATGGAGGTTCCTAGCGACAGTGTAAATGCATTGCCATTTAAAATTTTGGATTGCCACGCCCCTTTTTTTCCCACAATACAAAACAATAATTCTCAACTTTCGTTCCGTTTTTAGACATTGGTTCATTGTAATTGTATAATTCGAGTGGAGGCTAACTATATCAAACTATTCTAAAAAGACGCATTGTAATTGTAATAATTCGAGTGTAGGCTAACTATATCAAACTATCCTAGAAAGACTCATTGAAATCGGACTATAAACAAGAAAACTAGAAGCGTTACAATATTGATAATTAAACGCAATATCACTACTGAGTGCAAGCGAGACAGAAACGTGCAAGCGAGACAGAAACGTGCAAGCGTGATCGCACGTTTTCTCTGCTTGTGTGGCGGCAGCGCTAACCGCAGACGCTGGCTGCGCCGAATACACACATACAAACCTATAATGTCAAACGTATGTATATTCGCATACAAATAGATGTTTGATTTTGCTTAGATTGTTTTTGTTTCAAGGTGTTTTAATGGAAGTACTGCACATTGTAATATCTCGATGCCGATTTTAATAATTTAATCGGGATTAAAATGCAGAGAGTATTATACGGTCGGGCGTGCTCGACTGTACTTTTCTTTCTTGTTTTATAAATAAATAAATATATAAATAAATAAATTCAACAAAGGAAACTACATGACAAAACTACGGCTGTCTGGGGCGCGCACAGCTGATGCTGCGTGACGTCACTGTAACGGCTGTCGTCTGGTCAGTGCTGTATTGTTGTTGTTGTCTCTTGCTCGCTCATTATAGCGCAGGCTGCTCCGTTCATACGCCTGAAGTAGGTGCCTATGGATTCTCTCCTGGATGATCCGTTGCTTATCGGCTCGGCCTAACGTAGCCATCTCGTGCTCGCACAGAGACTTTAGCTTACGAGCCAAAGCGTACTGTGCCCCGTTTAGCATCAAATGTTGCCCGAATACTGCAAAGAACGGAGTGACTCCCGTTGCTGCATGGACGCTGTTACGCTACTAGGACTGACCGATTGACTCGTTCCGCAGCATTGCTTTGTGGAGAGTAAACGGCAGTCCTTAAATGCGTGATCCCATACGCCTGCGTCATCTCCTCAAAAATTGTTCCTACAAATTGCCTGCCATTATCCGAGTGAATTACCTCGGGCACTTCAAACTTCAGGAACATCTTGTGCGCCAGGAATTCCACTACCGCCTTTGCTGTGGCTTCGCGCATGGCTTTCAGGAAAAGGAATTTGGAAAAATCCAATAAATATCCATGCATGGGCGCTTTTCGATCTCGGATACTTTCCTAAGAAGTCTATATATAACTTCTGGAATGGCCTTTCCGTCACTACTTCTGTCCCTATTCCCACTTCCATCCTAAAATTAGTCGCTTTCACTTCTTTGCACACATCGCAACTTCGGACGAAATCGGCCACTTGCACAGCCATCATGATCGCCGCTAAGCACTCCTTCTCAGTCACTGAGTAGTTGAGCTGATGCTTATTCAACTTGTCAGAGAAGTACGCAATCAGTCTTTCATGATCAGCATCGTCCAGTTAAAATAGCACTGCCCCCACTCCAGAGTGCGAAGCATCGCACTGAACCTAGAATCTCTTTCGAAAGTCCGCATGCACCAGAACTGGAGTAGTAGTCAAAGCCTTCTTCAATGCCTGCACTGCTTTAACTCCTTCCTCTCCCAGACTAAATTTTCTGCCTCCCTTCGACTTTAAAGCATCCGTCAGGGGAACTGCTATAGCAGCAAAGTTACTGATGAACCTTCGATACCATCCAGCCGTGCCTAGGAAGGATCGTACCTCTCTCACCGATCTAGGCTCTGGGATATTCTCTATTGCTGTTACCCTAGCTGGGTCAATCCGCAGCGTTCCTCCGTCAGAATTTCGAGTTTTTTAAACCTATCGTCAAATTCGCTGCTTTTAGGCGTTCCGCTACTCTGTCTAAATATGCCAAATGGTTGCGAAGTCAGGAGCAATGATCAACAAGTCGTCCAAGTACATGAACACATTCGATCTCAGCTCCGTCGGGATCACCTTGTCCATCAAACGATATAGACTTTGAGCTGCATTGCACAACCCGAATGGCATCATTCTAAACTGATATATAGGACGACCTGGTACCGTAAACGCCGTACATGGCTTGCTCTCTTCTTCTAGCTCGATTTTGTTATATTTGTAATGCACAGTGGTGTCACATTGTCTATATCGTCTCTGTGGTTGTTGTTTTTATTGTAATTGTATTGTTTGTGTTTATTTGCGCACAATAAGTTCCTTGTGTGTCAACATAGGTATTTTTTTTTTTCATGTATATATTTTTTGTTGCAACGTTCACGATTTACAATATTATACACTCAGGACACTACTTAATAAAAAAAACTATCATCACCACAAGACATTGACACCACACAAAAAAAAACCAAGCAAATAATAGGAAACACGACGACGATCCGGACATACAACTGCTCGGGCCGATCTCAAAAAATCAACTCCCCGTTTGACTCTAAGGCCACCTGTTGCTATGCATAATTCAAATTCTGAATCCTCATGTTCCTCTGCCATGCAACGGTTTCTTAGAGTCAACGACCGTCTGCCCTTGGCATCTATCCACTCTTTCTAATCCTCTCTATTTCTAACCCCTACTCTTATACTTCCCCTCTTTTCCACATATGGCCACCCCAGCTGAGCAGAACAGTGTGCAATGCCCCAGATGCAACACACAAGGGTGGTTTTTTCGAGTAAAAATGTAATGCGGTGTTTACGCGAGTAAGTAAAAACATGAGTAGGTAAAAATATGAGAGGGTAAAAAAATATCTTTTCTGAAAAAACTCAAACGAAAAGAAGTAAAAAAATATCCGATACTTTTAGGATAGAGTAAAAAATGATTCGAGACAAAAAATACTCTATGTGTTGTAAATATATTTTCATGCGGTGTATCGCTGCAGTTCTCTGGTGTATGGTATGTATACTATTGGTCAGCACGGCCGCGTCCGCAATCAGCGCTGCCGTCACACATGCAGCAAAAACTTTCAAACATACATACATATGCTCGCTTTTCTATATTTTGTCTCCATACGCTTTATAATTTACAATACTGTACGATAAGAACAAATGCCTTAAAAAGGTAAAGCAAATTAAAAAAATCTCGTATGTATTATGAACAAAGGTGGAGTGAAATGACAATGACAATGCATTTACGCTGTCTAAAGGAACCAACGTATCAAAATTGGTATTCCTCAGTGCAAAAGTTACAGAGATATTTGCAATATAAATAATTTTTTCGGAGGTATGTCTAGCTTTAAGCTAATTGTGTTAGAATGGAGCGTTGCATTGAAAAAAAATATTATTGTATTGACTTATTAAATGAGGAGTCGTTACTGAAAAAATTTAAACATTTAGCTTACCATCTCTGAAATCTATTTGTTCATATGGACAGACAGAATGACATGTCTACAACGACTCGGCTTGTGCTGCTGATCAGGAATATATGTGTGTAAGAAATGAAAATGGAAACGGATTAACAGTAGGGTTGTATAGCGAACACGAATGTTATGCTCTCTATTTTTTATTTTCTCTTATATCTACGTAATTATTCAAGTTGTGAAATTCAACTAGCTTCTTCTTCTATCCCGCGTCGCGTCATTGTTGTTAGCCCTGGACTATCGACCGTGCGAACACCTTATAGGAATTCTGCACATTGCCGATAGGTACTCCCTCTTCAGTGACGACGTCACGATTGTGTGAAGTGTACTCTCGGTGTCCTTGCGTATGTACGTGGCTCATTGTTAGTGGGTTGTGAGCCAATGATGGTGTCATCTTTGACTAGGAAAGCGGGTTTGAGTCGGTCGACGGACACTGCTACGTCCTTGCTATCCATCCTGATGGTGAACACTCGGTCGCTGTTACGATCGATCACTTTGTACGGGCCAGAGTATGGGGGCTCCAGTGGTTTTTTTACGGCGTCAGTGCGTAAAAAAACATGGGAGCATTGGTCGATACCCTTGAGTATAAACATCTTCGTAGAACCATGATGAGCTGTTTGTGTTGGACGAATTTTTCGCATGTGTTCCCTGAAGCTGCTGATGGAAGTTGTCGTGCTGATTGTTGACTCGACGTCATCAAAAAATTCGTTTGGTATTCGAATAGGGGTTCCGTACAGCATTTCGGCCACTGTTGATTGTAAATCCTCTTTAAAGCAAGATCGAAGACCTAGTAGGACTGCTGGTAAGAGCTTTGGCCAGGGAGTGTCTGTGTGACACATTAAAGCAGCCTTAAACGTCCGATGCCATCTTTCAACCAATCCGTTGGATTGTGGATGATAGGCTGTGGTATGAATGTGCTCACTGCCTATAAGGTTTGCAAGTTCTTTGAACATTGCGGACTCGAATTGACTGCCCTGGTCTGTTGTGATTGTTTTGGGAGTTCCAAATCGAGTGATCCAATGAGACCAAAGTGCGTTGGCGACGGTTTCGGCCGTGATGTTGGTCAACGGAATGGCTTCTGGCCAGCGAGTGAACCTGTCGATCATTGTAAGACAATACCGGTAGTCTTCATATAACGGCATTATAACAATGTCAATGTGGACGTGGTCGAATCTTCCATTGGGAACGATGATTTTATCTGGTTCCGAAGAGCTTGAGGAATGTACGGACGAATGTATCCCATTGAAACGTCGCAGTATAACGACACGTTGTCGTTATAGTTGACTTTCTGCAGTTTCAACGATGTGTGTCCTTCTATCAGGTGGATTAGTTCCGCATCGACCGCTTGGGCTTCTTCAATCTGCTGCAACTTCACTGTCGTCGGCATCTCAATAGTGCAGAGTCTGGAAAAGGCGTCAGCAACTACGTTGTCACTTCCTTTAATGTGCGTGATCTCTGTTGAATATTGAGAGATAAAGCTCAGGTGTCGAATCTGCCGAGGCGATGCTTTTTCAGGGCGCTGTCAAAAGCGTAAATTAGCGGCTTATGGTCTGTCCTGATCACGAAAGTTCGTCCATCTAGCAGATGCTTAAAGTACCTGACAGCTTCGTAGACGGATAGTAGCTCTCTGTCATATGTGCTGTAGTTCTTCTCAGAGTTGTTGAGTTTCTTTGAAAAAAAACCAATTGGTTGCCACGAATCGTTGACTTGTTGCTTTTGAGCTGCTCCAATCGCAACGTCAGAGGCATCGCAAGTCAAGGCTAGCTTTGCATTCGGATGTGGATGAGCTAATAGCGTTGCATTGGCTACACTTCGTTTACACTCTTCGAATGCAGTAATACGCTCAGGTGTCCACTCTATGAGGCGTTGATCATTCTTTTTCACGTCCTTGAGAAGATTCGACAGAGGTGCTTGAATGAGCGATGAATTAGGAAGACATCTACGGTAGTAGTTGATGATTCCCAGGAACCGACCCAGCTGGCTAATTGTGTTTGGGCGTTGGTATTTCTGGATTGCGTCTGCGCGATGAGTCGGAGGCTTGATACCATGTTGGTTTATTTCATAACTCAAGAACTGAACAGCTGTCTGCGCGAGCTGGCATTTGCTCAAGTTAATGCAAAGGCCATGTTTTCGCAAGATATCCAGGACGATTCGTAGATGCTGCTCATGTTCTTCCATGTTGTTGGGCATGATAAGTATATCGTCGATGTAGCAATATACAAAATCGATCCCGCGGAAGATGTTGTCCATGAATCTTTGAAACGTCTGGGTGGCGTTCTTCAGACCAAACGGCATGTACATAAATTCTATCAGTCCGAATGGTGTGCATACAGCTGTTGGTAGTATGCTTTTACCAAATCGAGCGTGGTAAAAATCGATTTTCCGTGAAGCTGATCCGTAAAATCGTGGATATGCGCAATTGGGTAACGGTCAGGTGTGGTTACCGAGTTCAGCTTTCGATAGTCGCCACAAGACCGCCAACCGCCATCTTTCTTTGCCACCATGTGGAGTGGACTTGACCAAGGGCTGTTCGAGGGCCGGCATATGCCTTCTTTTATAAGGAAGTTGATTTCCGCTTTTGCAGTGGCGAGTTTCTCGCCCGCCAAGCGGCGTGGTCGATCCGAAATTGGTGCGCATATTGTTTCGATGTGATGGCGAACTTCGTGCAAGCTAGTTATTGTTCTTGTCGGTAACGTTACATCTACGAACTCTTTCAACAGATGTTGGAACTTTTACACATTCTGTATTGTTGATATAGAAACACTTTTTGTGTTTAACAAGCATGTTGAAGACTTCAAACCAGTGGTCGAATCAATCAATTGTCTCTTGTTGAGATCAATGAGCAACTGGTACTTCGACAGAAAATCAGCACCAATAATAGCCATTTGCACGTCGGACACAATGAAGGGCCAAGAAAAACAACGACGTAATCCCAGATTTAATTCCATCGGTGAACGTCCATAGGTGGGAATTGTTGTTCCGTTTGCGGCATACAATGTGAGGTTGCTGAGTTTATTGTTTTGCTTAGCCAGACTGCGTGGAATGACAGAAACAACGGATCCAGAGTCGATGAGGAAGCGAAGTTTGTGTGTTGAAATCGCCGCAGTTGAATATGCTGTCGCCGACTTGCGCTGTTGACGACAGCCGTTTTAGTTTAACGACTGGTAACGGGGACAGTCTGGACGACACTTCTTTGCCTCATTTCCAAATTTCAGATGGTAGAAGCAAAGTTTTGATTCTTGTCCATTTGGAGCTAGAGACGTCGACTGATTCCGAGGCGATCTGCCACGCGATGTACTGCGTGAGCGAGAGTATCCTACCTGCATGCTCTTCACTTCCTTTTGAAGACTGTCGAACTTCGCGGTTAGTAGTCGTAGACTCTCATAGACGTCTTTCAATGAGGCATTAGAAGTGACAGCACTCACGGAGTTTGAAGCATCTGAATCCAATGCCTGGACTGAATTGTGTCCAACAGCTTCAAGCATCTTGTCCGCAATCTTGGCATGTTGGTTAAGGTCAGTTTCTCCCCAAACTGTTAACATTGGACGTATGGATTGTGGCATCTCCGCCAGGAACAATGTCCGAATAATGGTGTCACTAGCTGGATCGGAAGCAAGACGGCGCATGTTGGCTAATATATCAGAAGGCTTCGAGCCTATTGATCCTCCTCCTTGCAGTAAGCGGCGTAGCTTAGATTCTGAGGCCTCGGCGAATTTCTCAAGCAAACGGTTTTTGATTGCTTGATACTTGTTTGTCGCCGGTGGGCAAGTTACCAAATCCTCGACGGCGAGGATGGTCTCTTCATCCAAATGCACCGTGATCAAATCAAATTTGTCAGTGTCGTTGTCAATCTTGTGTAGACTGAACGAACGCTCGATTTGAGCAAACCACAGATGAGGGTTGCTTCGTGCAAAACGTGGCAAGTGAATTGAGGTTGTTCGTTGACCAGACTGATGCTCGTTTGATGCACCTGAGTTATTTGACCTGAGTGTATCCAATTGTAATTGAAGTTCTCGCATTTGGGTTTGCAGAGCATCTATAATGAAATCGTTTTCAGGTTCGGTTTCGTCGGAAAATAGTTTTCTTGGAATTAAAGCGCGAAAGTCGTAGCGCGCGTTTTGGCGTCGTTTTTGCATATACTGCCAAAATGTGATATTTGCATAACTTTTGTACAATATTAGTAATTGTTTATTAATTTTTCAATGCTTGTTGCATTTTCGAGTTTTTGTTGTATCACGTCGGGGTCACCACTATAGCGAACACGAATGTTATGCTCTCTATTTTATTTTCTCTTATATCTACGTAATTATTCAAGTTGTGAAATTCAACTAGCTTCTTCTTCTATCCCGCGTCGCGTCATTGTTGTTAGCCCTGGACTATCGACCGTGCGAACACCTTATAGGAATTCTGCACATTGCCGATAGGTGTGTTGCCAGACCGCCACAGTTGTTGAAAATATTTCGAAATATCAATATATCGACACTTCTACATAGAAATAAATATTTATATCGGGATATTTTTTTCCCCAAATATTGAATATCTGATACATTTTTGCGATATTTGAAGATATATATGCGTTGGTCACTCTTGTAGCGAGCGCAAAACTAAAACTGAAAATGGTGAAAACACGTTACTCAGAGTTTAAAATTAGCACAGCCAAATGTAATTTGTACCTCAAAGTAATAAAAACTAGTAGAAGCTCAAAATCCTGGAGTTAAAAATTCGTTTGAACATTTCAATAAAAATATCTTTGCTAATCTTTGAGCTTGAAATACTCATTCTTTTGAAAATATAACTGAAAAAACGTTGAAAATTAATTGTTACGTTGTTATTATTATTGTTATTCATGTTTTTTGTGACGGATTTTAAATGAATTATGGAAATAAAGTAATATAAATAATATCAAAAATATCAATATATCGATATTTTTAAAATGGCATATCAAATATCATATTGATATTTTTTCGAAGCTTAAAATATTATCGATACGATACTTTAAAAATTTTCGACAACCCTAATTAATAGCAGAATAGCAGATGCAGGATATAGAGTGGGAACACTAAAAAAAGTAGAAGAACACTGATCGAAGTGATAAGCATGCACATTTAATGTATACACACAAATATAATAATAACTAGTTAGAAAGGCTACAGTCATTCCAACCGACTGTACAAGACCTTGTACTCCCATAGTAGCGAGCATTTGAATTTAAATGAAGTTAAAAAAAAAAAAAAGAATTAATGATAAAGTCGCCTCGCGACTTTAGGATACCCGTTACTCAGTTTAAATATGTTAATAACAATGGTGATACAAAGATAAAATAGCTTGGCAAACAGAACATTTTCATACAAATTCATGTTTAGAGCATATTTTCGACCGATCGTTCCTATGGGGGCTATACGATATAGTTGTCCGATTTGGATCAAACTTGGTCAGTATGTATATATTGATGGCAAATGTATTCTGTGTGAGTTTGATAAATAAAGCTGCGTCATCGAAAAGTTTTTCATACAAATTCATGTTTAAAGCATATTTTCGACTGATTGTTCCTATGGGGGCTATATGATATAGTGGTCCGATCTGTCCGATTTTTACAAACGATCTGCGTGCAGAGAGAATTCACGTTTGTACCAAGTTTCATTAAGATAGCTTTAAAACTGAGAGACTATTTCGCATAGAAACAGACGGACAGAAGGACAGACGGACATGTCTATATCGACTCTGCTGTTGATGCTGATCAAGAATATATATACTTTATGTGATCGGAAACACCTCAATGCGTTACAAACTTTGTGACAAAAACTATATACCCTCTGCAAGGGTATAATATCGAAAAATAAGTAACGCATGAAAAAAAATAATTATAAACAAAAACTACGAATAATTTGAATTTTGCTTGGCTATGGCGACCATTTCCTTGACATCAGCCCACAGGTTTTCAATAGAATTAAGGTCTGGAGACTGATCAGGCCACTCCAAAACGTTCACCGAACGTTCACAGTTTAAACAGTTCCCGGTAGATTCAGGTCTTTCTTCAATTCTGTATCCGTCTTGAAAGAATCCTTCCTGCTCTCCTGAATCAATCGATGGCGTCTACGTTTTTCCAGCTTTTCTTTGTGGGTGATGGCGCTGCGTATCATTTTGTTTGAGAACCCAATCCAACGTCCAACATCTCTGTAAGTTTTTCCATCGGCGATCAACTTTTTGATAAGCTCCCTTTGGAATTGCAGTGCTTTTTACGCCCCATTATATCGCAATTTATCAAAATCTTTTTTTAATTTCTGGTTGAAATGTTACGAAAAGACACAAATCATTTAACCATGTGCATTTCAGAAATACAAAAAGAAAAATATTTTTTTTTGCGAAAAGTTAGAATATTAAGCAATATAAAAATATATATTTTGGAAAACTTAGTGAGCTTAGATATACATTAGTATATACATAATGCGCATTTGTATTTAATTTGAATTACAATTTTTTAACGAAATTTAAAAATTAAAATTTATATGTACATTTTGAATTGATATTTACAAAAAAAAAAAAACAAAAAAGAAGAAAAGTACAGTCGAGCACGTCCGACCGTATAATACTCTCTGCATTTTAATCCCGATTAAATTATTAAAATCGGCATCGAGATATTACAATGTGCAGTACTTCCATTAAAACACCTTGAAACAAAAACAATCTAAGCAAAATCAAACATCTGTTTGTATGCGAATACACATACGTTTGACATTATATGTTTGTATGTGTGTATTCGGCGCAGCCAGCGTCTGCGGTTAGCGCTGCCGCCACACAAGCAGAGAAAACGTGCGATCACGCTTGCATGTTTCTGTCTCGCTTGCACTCAGTAGTGATATTGCGTTTAATTATCAATATTGTAACGCTTCTAGTTTTCTTGTTTATAGTCCGATTTCAATGAGTCTTTCTAGGATAGTTTGATATAGTTAGCCTACACTCGAATTATACAATTACAATGCTATACTATATGAACAAACGCCTAAAAACGGAACGAAAGTTGAGAATTATTGTCCAAAATTTTAAATGCCAATGCATTTTCGCTGTCGCTAGGAATGCTCCATACCGAAATTGGTGATCCCAGGTGCCATAGTTACTAAGATATTCGCCGAAAACACCGATTTTTTCCGAGGTGTGTCTTGTTTTTTGCTCATTCTGGCGAATGGACGTGGCATCAAAAAAAAAAAGATTCTTGTATTGACTGACTAAATATGTGATCGATTGACACCAAGCTCGAACTTGTAGCTCTTACCATCTATGAAATCTGTTTGTTCATACGGACAGACAGACGGACAGATGGACAGACAGACGGACATGGCTATATCGACTCCGCTTGTGATGCTGATCAAGATTATATATACTTTATGGGGTCTGCCACGCCTCCTTCTGCCTGTTACATACTTTTGCACAAACCCAATATACTCTTGCAGAGAGTATAATAAATTAGCAATTCTCGTTGTCAGCATTCAAACCTACGACCCTCAGACAAAGCTTTCACATCGAGCCGTAACTCTACCAATTGCACCTTGCGCCACTATCAAGAATCTTCCGATTATCAGCATTTACATGTTATACCTACAAATACACGTTCGTTTGAAATTATGTGTATGCACATATATGTATGCGTGCGTCGGCACGGCAGCGTCTGCAAGCAGCGCTTACGTCACACAGGCAGCGAAAACATTTGAACACATGTTTGTATGTTTCTGTCTCGCTTTTGCGCAGTGGGTGATTTTGCATCTAAATTACATAAACTTTGTAACGTGATAACTTTCTTGTTAATAAAAGGATTTTAATGCCACCTTTAGGATAGTTTGATATAATATGTCTCTAAACGAGTGTTCCAATTACAACACTGTACTATTTGATTAAATGCCTTAAAAACGGGTTTGAAGTTTAAAAGTTTTTTAGCTCATATGAGAAAAGGGGGCGTGGCAGCTCAAAATTTTGAATGGCATTCCATTAAGGCTGTCTCTAAGAACCTGCATACCAGAACTGGTGTTCCTAAGTGTCATAGTTACTGAGATATTTGCCTAAAACATAATTTTTTCCGAGGTGGTTTTGGTTTTTGCTCATTGCGGGGGCGGTAAGGGGCGTGGCAACGATTTGAAATAAACTTGATCTGCTCGCGAAAACAACGGACTTTCATTATAAATTTGGTGTCTCTAGCTTTTGAAGTTTAAAAGATCCAAGTGTTCATACGGACGGACAGACGGACATCGCTATATCGACTCGCTTGTTGATGCTGATCAAGAATATATTTATGGGGTCGGAAAAACTTCTGACAAACATAATAGACCCCTCTACTCTTTTTTAGAGTACGGGGTCTAAAAAATGATAATTAGCTTCTAACAATTTTGATATGGAAGAAGTAGATTGAAGGAAACCTTGGGAATTTCTATAATGCATGAATGACATTTGGCTTTTGTAAATAAATATCAACATACAAGCAGTCACTAAAGTATTCGTCTCTGTTTGATTACTATATTTAAGCTAGTTTTTGGTGGCTGTTTAATAATGACACCAATAAGTTTTCTCATAAATTGGGGTAAATTAAATATTTTTCTAACAGTATTCAAAATAATTGTATAAACATAACAATTTCATGGTTTTTTTTTTGTAACAAAACAAAAATTAACGAAATTTTACTCCACAAAAGTTATAGCACCTACGACTTTTACTTATACTTCGAATGAAAATTAAAAATGAATAAAAAATTTAAGATTGATCGATTCAATCGATTCAAAAGAATTAACTTTTTAATTCTTTTAGTGAAAAATTCAAGCATTTTGGCCAATTTCCGAAAGTGGATCTACTTTGGGGAGCTCTAGAACCCAAAATTTTTAATAACCGGTTGCAGCATCAATGCCAGTTTAAGCGCCTTATTGGCTAGAAAATCGGCCCAGATGCCATAAAGTCGCGTATATCGCATGTCGCTCAGAAAGTAAAAGCGTTGATGTTTATGATATCCAGTGTTCACAATATCCTAACCCTCGCTTTTGGGTTCCATACCCATTTGAGCTTTAATCTTTCTTATCGCCAGCTTGTTGGCTTGGCCCAAAATCATCACACAGCTTCAAAGAAAGTTAAGTTTTGCCTCTGTCCTCTTCGCAGCAGTATGCTCGAGATTCCAGTTATAGCTTCCATTAGAAGTCTTGTGCTGTGTGCTGCGATGGTTCTATGTTTCTCCATATGCTATACCTATCATGTCTAGTTGTACGCAGGAGCCACCCGACAATGAATATTCGTCAGCATTTTCCTTTTCCTAGGCTCAAGATTTAAAGTCGTGACTTCCCCCTTCCCAGACATCTTCAAATAACTCGTCTAAGATAGCAAGGTACTCGCATAACTGGAGACTGGGTGCCAGGTAACACGCTCCCCGTAAAGTGCGATAATGTTTGAGACGGATTTGGTGAAATCCACATACGCATACTTCTGCCTTGCCATCTAGGCCAGAAACAAAACTTAATCCTTCTTTTACTTTGTATTGCTCGCTTATTCATTTCGATTCGCTTTTGCTGACGGACGTGTTTTAAATCGCTTTTGTCTCTTTTCAAGTTTTCCTCGTTTAAACGCTCTAATTTGTATCATATTTTTTTTTTAAGTTTTAAGGTTTTTAAGTTTCTGGTTGAAATGTTACGAAAAGACACAAATCATTTAACCATGTGCATTTCAGAAATACAAAAAAGAAAAATATTTTTTTTTTGCGAAAATTTAGAATATTAAGCAATATAAAAATATATATTTTGGAGAACTTGGTGAGCTTAGATATACATTAGTATATACATAATGCGCATTTGTATTTAATTTGAATTACAATTTTTTAACGAAATTTAAAAATTAAAATTTATATGTACATTTTGAATTGATATTTACAAAAAAAAACAAAAGAAAAAAAGTACAGTCGAGCACGTCCGACCGTATAATACTCTCTGCATTTTAATCCCGATTAAATTATTAAAATCGGCATCGAGATATTACAATGTGCAGTGCTTCCATTAAAACTCATTGAATCAAAAACAATCTAAGCAAAATCAAACATCTGTTTGTATGCGAATACACATACGTTTGACATTATATGTTTGTATGTGTGTATTCGGCGCAGCCAGCGTCTGCGGTTAGCGCTGCCGCCACACAAGCAGAGAAAACGTGCGATCACGCTTGCATGTTTCTGTCTCGCTTGCACTCAGTAGTGATATTGCGTTTAATTATCAATATTGTAACGCTTCTAGTTTTCTTGTTTATAGTCCGATTTCAATGAGTCTTTCTAGGATAGTTTGATATAGTTAGCCTACACTCGAATTATACAATTACAATGCTATACTATATGAACAAACGCCTAAAAACGGAACGAAAGTTGAGAATTATTGTCCAAAATTTTAAATGCCAATGCATTTTCGCTGTCGCTAGGAATGCTCCATACCTAAATTGGTGATCCCAGGTGCCATAGTTACTAAGATATTCGCCGAAAACACCGATTTTTTCCGAGGTGTGTCTTGTTTTTTGCTCATTGTGGGCGAATGGGGCGTGGCATCAAAAAAAAAAAGATTCTTGTATTGACTGACTAAATATGTGATCGATTGACACCA
The DNA here is from genome assembly GCA_018152125.1 of Drosophila dunni. NCBI lineage: Eukaryota > Metazoa > Arthropoda > Insecta > Diptera > Drosophilidae > Drosophila > Drosophila dunni. Next base: position 81,155 of record JAECXC010000970.1, read on the forward strand.
AGCTCGAACTTGTAGCTCTTACCATCTCTGAAATCTGTTTGTTCATACGGACAGACAGACGGACAGATGGACAGACAGACGGACATGGCTATATCGACTCCGCTTGTGATGCTGATCAAGATTATATATACTTTATGGGGTCTGCCACGCCTCCTTCTGCCTGTTACATACTTTTGCACAAACCCAATATACTCTTGCAGAGTATTCTCATTGTCAGCAATTCTCATTGTCAGCATTCAAACCTACGACCCTCAGACAAAGCTTTCACATCGAGCCGTAACTCTACCAATTGCACCTTGCGCCACTATCAAGAATCTTCCGATTATCAGCATTTACATGTTATACCTACAAATACACGTTCGTTTGAAATTATGTGTATGCACATATATGTATGCGTGCGTCGGCACGGCAGCGTCTGCAAGCAGCGCTTACGTCACACAGGCAGCGAAAACAATTCCCATTGTCAGCATTCAAACCTACGACCCTCAGACAAAGCTTTCACATCGAGCCGTAACTCTACCAATTGCACCTTGCGCCACTATCAAGAATCTTCCGATTATCAGCATTTACATGTTATACCTACAAATACACGTTCGTTTGAAATTATGTGTATGCACATATATGTATGCGTGCGTCGGCACGGCAGCGTCTGCAAGCAGCGCTTACGTCACACAGGCAGCGAAAACATTTGAACACATGTTTGTATGTTTCTGTCTCGCTTTTGCGCAGTGGGTGATTTTGCATCTAAATTACATAAACTTTGTAACGTGATAACTTTCTTGTTAATAAAAGGATTTTAATGCCACCTTTAGGATAGTTTGATATAATATGTCTCTAAACGAGTGTTCCAATTACAACACTGTACTATTTGATTAAATGCCTTAAAAACGGGTTTGAAGTTTAAAAGTTTTTAGCTCATATGAGAAAAAGGGGGCGTGGCAGCTCAAAATTTTGAATGGCATTCCATTAAGGCTGTCTCTAAGAACCTGCATACCAGAACTGGTGTCATAAGTGTCATAGTTACTGAGATATTTGCCTAAAACATAATTTTTTCCGAGCTGGTTTTGGTTTTTGCTCATTGCGGGGGCGGTAAGGGGCGTGGCAACGATTTGAAATAAACTTGATCTGCTCGCAAAAACAACGGACTTTCATTATAAATTTGGTGTCTCTAGCTTTTGAAGTTTAAAAGATCCAAGTGTTCATACGGACGGACAGACGGACATCGCTATATCGACTCGCTTGTTGATGCTGATCAAGAATATATTTATGGGGTCGGAAAAACTTCTGACAAACATAATAGACCCCTCTACTCTTTTTTAGAGTACGGGGTCTAAAAAATGATAATTAGCTTCTAACAATTTTGATATGGAAGAAGTAGATTGAAGGAAACCTTGGGAATTTCTATAATGCATGAATGACATTTGGCTTTTGTAAATAAATATCAACATACAAGCAGTCACTAAAGTATTCGTCTCTGTTTGATTACTATATTTAAGCTAGTTTTTGGTGGCTGTTTAATAATGACACCAATAAGTTTTCTCATAAATTGGGGTAAATTAAATATTTTTCTAACAGTATTCAAAACAATTGTATAAACATAACAATTTCATGGTTTTTTTTATAACAAAACAAAAATTAACGAAATTTTACTCCACAAAAGTTATAGCACCTACGACTTCTACTAATACTTCGAATGAAAATTAAAAATAAATAAAAAATTTAAGATTGATCGATTCAAAAGAATTAACTTTTTAATTCTTTTAGTAAAAAATTCAAGCATTTTGGCCAATATCCGAAAGTGGATCTACTTTGGGGAGCTCTAGAACCCACAATTTTTAATAACCGGTTGCAGCATCAATGCCAGTTTAAGCGCCTTATTGGCTAGAAAATCGGCCCAGATGCCATAAAGTCGCGTATATCGCATGTCGCTCAGAAAGTAAAAGCGTTGATGTTTATGATATCCAGTGTTCACAATATCCTAACCCTCGCTCTTGGGTTCCATACCCATTTGAGCTTTAATCTTTCTTATCGCCAGCTTGTTGGCTTGGCCCAAAATCATCACACAGCTTCAAAGAAAGTTAAGTTTTGCCTCTGTCCTCTTCGCAGCAGTATGCTCGAGACTCCAGTTATAGCTTCCATTAGAAGTCTTGTGCTGTGTGCTGCGATGGTTCTATGTTTCTCCATATGCTATACCTATCATGTCTAGTTGTACGCAGGAGCCACCCGACAATGAATATTCGTCAGCATTTTCCTTTTCCTAGGCTCAAGATTTAAAGTCGTGACTTCCCCCTTCCCAGACATCTTCAAATAACTCGTCTAAGATAGCAAGGTACTCGCATAACTGGAGACTGGGTGCCAGGTAACACGCTCCCCGTAAAGTGCGATAATGTCTGAGACGGATTTGGTGAAATCCACATACGCACATCTGCCTTGCCATCTAGGCCAGAAACAAAACTTAATCCTTCTTTTACTTTGTATTGCTCGCTTATTCATTTCGATTCGCTTTTGCTGACGGACGTGTTTTAAATCGCTTTTGTCTCTTTTCAAGTTTTCCTCGTTTAAACGCTCTAATTTGTATCATATTTCTGCCTTAATTCCTTTACAACGTTGTGTGCAACATCTGTTGTGTTGATACACAATGTTTTAACAAACTTTAAAGCCAATTTGTAATAATTGCGTGTTCAAAGGAACAACAATTCCACAGCTTAACATTCTATTTACTTATTTCTGCGTTTGTCTGTGGGTGTGTACTTGTTCTTGTAATTTTACGCCGTTGTTTGTGCTAACATTTTGTTTGTGTAAACATTATCTCGGTGCTATCTTTGTGCTCTCTTCTACGCTCCCGTCGCGCTCTCATCTGCTCTACCGCGCTCTATTATCTTATTTTTGGTGTTGGCCCGTAATCACATTTTTTTTGTTTTTGGTCGCCGCGCCCGCGCTTAATTTGTTTTTGTGCATTACATTTGTTATTGTCGTAAGTAAACATCAGTAGCTTGCATATTAACCCTAGCTTGCCTTCATATTTTTTCAACTAATTTATTATTTCAACAGTGCTTATTACCTTCTATTTATTCTATTTTATCATTTTCATTGCTTAACTTAATTACCTCGTCTATCTACGTCTGCTTTAACTCAAATTTCAAGGTGCGAACAAACGTTAAGGTGGGTTTTGTTTGCTGCTGGCTATGGGAAAATTTTTCGCATGAAAAATGTGCAGCCCTCAACGCCCGGATTATCGACCTGCTTAAGTCTAAATCAGGTTTAAAGTTGACATGTGAAGCTTGTAGGGATGTCGAAAGAGACATGCAACACACTAAAAGAGGCTTTAGGGACCTATTTGGCAGATTTAAAAGTCTGTCCGATAGTTTCGCAGCTTTGGATAAGGAGTTTAAAGACCTAAAAGTCTTAAATGATTCTCCAATGCGGAAAAAGTCCAATTTTAGATTGTCGATTGGCCCTAACGAACTTTCAGTCCCTCATCACATACCGCACCTTCCCTAATACATTTTTCACCCCCATCCCCAAATACAATTGTTAGCAGCGATGACAACTTTATTTTACCCACAGAAGTTGTCCCCGCGATGCCCGAAGTAATAGTTTCAGATTCGTTAAGTGTCAATACTGCTGCAGTTGGCGAATCAAGCAATGAGTCTATCAGAGCTGTTTCTTCCACGGAAGTTATTACAGTATCTTCTAGGTATTCCACCAAAGAACTACTACATGGATTTCGTGTCCCGACTCTGCTGTGTTGACCCCCACGATTTTCTTGACGATCTGTTTGGAATTTCATTGCTTCAGATCAATACTATTCTTAAACTCTTAAAATAAAATGCTTGATTTGATTTTTGGTTTGGATCTATCCAGTTTTTCTGTTCCCGTATCAAACCCTTATAGAATCCTGAAGATCCTTATTAGTTGATGTCTGTGTTCCGCTTTGTGTTCCAACCACGTCTAACAAGCCTGTTTGGTTTACCCGTGAGTTAAGATGGTTAAAAATAGAAAGTCGAAATTCTATAAGAGATTCAGGGTAACTGGCTCTTCCTCGTATCTTTCGCGATATCTGATTGCTCGATCTGATTTTTTTGCTGATTTTTTTCAAACGACTTATAGTATGCACGAGTATAAATGTGATTATCATTTAAATTCCTTCAATTGTAATTTTACACCAGTCATCACCGAAAGTTTTTTTTTATGTAATTTAAAGGCTACTAAATCTGTTTTTTCACCTGGTCTAGACGGAGTCCCTGGCTGTGTACTTAAAAACTGTGCAGACGGCATTTTAAAGCCCCTCTTTAAACTATTTACATTGTCCGTTGAATTATGCTGTTTCCATGGTGTTTGGAAATCATCTCACATTATTTCCCTTTATAATAAAGGAATCAGTTCCAATGTTTGCAACTATAGGGGTATTTCCAAGTTGTCTGCTATTCCCAAGGCTTTTATACATTTCATTTTATATCATTTACACAGATTTACACGCTGCGTTAATCATAGCTTATTAATACGTAAGCTTAATCTATTTTGTCTTTCCCATAACTTTACTCTTTGGATTTCAAATTACATAAGTTCTAGAACACAACTGGTTTATTTTAAAGACACTTTGTCTAAATCTGTTCAAGTTACTTCGGATCTTCCACAAGGTGTTCTCGGTCCCTTGTTATTTATATTGTTCATAAATGATCTGCCATCTGCAATTGGTCAATCTCGTGTGCTCATGTATGCCGGCGACGTTAAACTCTGTGTTTCAGCTGCTGAGTCTCTTCTTGGGACCAGGCTACAATCTGATCTATGTAGTTTTCAAACCTTGTTCAAAGCTAATTTATTAAATTTTAACTTTATTAAGTGTAACGTAATGTCCTTTAGTAGGCGGCCCTCCTTTCAAAACCATTACATTCTCAATGGCCACTCTCTTAAAAGAATTGAGTCGGTCACTGATTTGAGAATCCTTATGGATCCTAAGCTCAGCTTCGATAAGCATATATTGTCAATTACTAATCGTGCTTTTAGTGTCCTGGGCTTCATAAAGTGCTGGTCGAAAGAATTTAACGATCCTGTTTTAACAAAAACACTTTTACTGCCTTGGTCCGGCCTATTTTGAATATGGATCTTGTATTTGGTCACCCCAATACAGGATTCATCAGAAACACAATCCGTACAAAAACTATTGTTTTCCTTTTTCACTAAGGGCTCTCAACTGGAATACTAACATACGCTTCGTGGTAGACTTTTACTAATTAATCTTCCTTTTTTGTCTGATCGTAGAACAGTGCTTGGTGTAATTTTCTTACACAAACTAATCAATGGTGAAATTGATCCTTCCGAATTACTCAGCCAGATAAGTTTTGCTGTATCGACTAGACCAACAAGAAACTTTCTTTCACTCTCTCTTCAACCTTGTTCTACTAACTTTGCTATCCATAATCCTTTCCGAGTCCTATTTAGTAACTACAAGAAACTTTCTCGAGTTGTAGGTAGTTCTACTTCGACCGCCTTAATTAGAACTTCTCTTCTCTGTCACCTGTCTAGATCTTAATTAACTTAGCTTAATAATTTAAGATGTATTGCATTTCGTTTTTACTTATTTTATGTTATAACAAATAAATTCGTTTAGCGTTTATCGTTAGCCGTACGTTATGCGGTGTGCCCCTCGGTCGGTTGGGCGGGAGGTGGCTGCATTATTTGCAGGGTTCCGCGCGCTAACAAGCACATTGCTTGGTGTTGCTGTTCCACTTGAATGTACTGTCCCGTTAGTACATCAACGTCCAAATAAACAAATAAAGAAGAGCGACCCCTACCGATAGTTCGCTAGCTGCTTGGTGGAGAAGATCCTCCGCGGCAACGCATTGATTCAGGATCACTTGTATTTTTTTTGTCATCCTGGCATCCGATCCTTTATTCTTACGCTTGGTAGCAAATAAAATACCTAGTCTCGTTGGTGCACTTCTCCACTTTGTGCCCTACCCGATCGCATTTCAGGCAGCATCACGAAAAGTTTCTAGCAATGTGATCACACTCAAGACGAGCACCTATTCTCATGTGTTTCTTCTCGGACTCTGCAGCTCGCTTATCGTGTTCACGAACGCTCTATAGTTGCTTGTCATTTCGCTTAGTAACCAGTACTTTTTAGTTTGGATAATAATTTCATCTGCATAGGGCGTCCGCGTTCTGATGTGTCTTCCAGATATTTGTAACCGTTTTACAAGGCAGCTTTTCTATTTTTAGCGCTGATTCGGTGGACTATGCTGCATTGAGTACACCGAACTTTTCATTAGCTTCCTGCGCACGCCGGTATCTTTGGATTTGGTTCCATTTTCCTGTTAGTTACCTGGTTTTTAGACCCCGTACTCTAAAAAAGAGTAGAGGGGTCTATTAGGTTTGTCAGAAGCGAAATGTGCGTAACAGGCAGAAGGAGGCGTGGCAGACCCCATAAAGTATATATATTCTTGATCAGCATCGAAAGACGAATCGATATAGCCATGTCCGTCTGTCCGTATATACACCTGGATCTTTTAAACTACAAAAGCTAAAGCCACCAAATTTAGAATGAAAGTTCGTTATTATGTCAGGCAGATCAAGTTTATTTCAAATTGTTGCCACGCCCCTTACCGCTCCCGCAATGAACAAAAAACCAGACACACCTCGAAAAAATTTATGTTTTAGGTTAATAACTCAGTAACTATGACACTTAAGAACGCCAATTCCGGTATGCAGGTTCCTACAGAGCTATATTATATGAACTAAACTTCAACGCCGGGTTTAAGGAATTTAGTACAGTGCTTGTAATTAATTATTCGCTTAGAGTAATATCATATCAAACTATCCCGCGCGCGGCAATAAAATCCGACCATTAACAAGAACGTTACAATGTTAGAAAAATTATGTAATTTAGTTGCAATTCCGCTGCCTGTGTGACGTCAGCGCTGCTCGCAGACGCTGCGACGCTGCCGTGCCGACCAGTGCTAGGCACGCATACATACATATGTGTATACACATAATTTCAAACAAATGTGTATTTGTATGTATAACATGTAAATGCTGATAATCGGAATGTTATTGAAAGAGCCGCGTGGTGCAACTGGTAGAGCGGGATGTGAAATCTTTGTCTGAGTGTCGTAGGCTCGAATGCTGACAATGAGAATTGATAATTTAATTTTTTTTTAAATATCAATTCAAAATGTACATATAAATTTTAATTTTTAAATTTCGGTATACAATTTTAATTAAAATTTGTATTAAATGCGCATTACTATGGGAGTACGGGGTCTTTTACAGTCGGCTCGACCGACTGTAGCCTTTCTTACTTGTTTGTCTTAAAGAAGTGGTTTAGATCCCCATCCGAAAGCTTTTCACGGATTTCTGCCTGGAGCTCCTTTATGCGATTAAGAGCATTTCTATTTGCCTGCGTGAAATGTCTAGCTACCTTAGTATTGAATACATGCATTAGATGAGCAATGAGATCACTATGTTTGTCAGACAGCTCATTCGGACTTTTTGTGTTCTTCATTTTCTTCATAGTCGCCGCTGCAGGTGAGTTTAGTGCACTAAGAAATAGTCTGCTCCTCTTGGATGAATCTGCTTCCCCGCTGCGAAGAAAGGCTAAACCAATTCACAACCGGTGGGCAGTGCTGATGCTGGCCCGCCTCTTGGAGTCATTCCTGCATTCCTTGAGAACAGGTGAAATTTAGAAATTGGTTCTTTTTCAGATTGGTTGCCATCCTGGTCACAGTCCATAGCTGCTTGTGATACCTGAGCTACTAGACATTTTACCGTTTGACTCGGATTTTCGTTGGCTTCATCTAAGTGTGGTACATATGAGCATTTCCAGAAAATGGTCACCACGACGAAAAAATTAAAAGTTATTAAACAAATGATTTGATCTTATAAATTGCTTAAGAAATATTTGAATTGAAAGAATTTAAAAAGCTTACAGCATATTTTTGTTACTGTTGTGATATACTACAAATTTGCACAGAAAGTACAAATATGTTTTTTTTTCCATTTTAGGCTACTTTTAGTGCAACATAGTGCAAACATCGATAAACGGTACATGTTTATGTTTCTTTCACCTGTTATTCCCTTGTTACGTTCGCGTTGAAAATAGTTCATTTGTCTTCAGTACTGCACTTCTAATCGAAGCAAGTGGAGGATAATTAATATGCAAAGAAAGTGAATCGCACTTAACTCAAAAAAAAAAACAAGAATGAATATTATAGTCGCCTCGCTACCTTAGGGTACCCGTTACTCAGTTTCAATATGTTATTAACAATGGTGATAGAAAAGATAGATTGGCAAACAGAACATTTTCATGCAAATTCATGTTTAGAGCATATTTTCGACCGATCGTTCCTATGGAGGCTATACAACATAGCAGTCCGATTGAGATCAAACAAAAGTTTTCTATGCTAAAACATTCTAGTTTTACCTGTACATTTACCTTTATTTGAATATAGAACGCCCCAAAGTGGGCGTGTCAAAAAACAAAAACAAACCTTTCATTTGCGACCCCTTTCATCTTTCCAGCTTTTATAGTCTCTGAGATTATTTTCTTCATACAGACGGACGACGGACAGACGGACATGGCTATATCGACTCCGCTATTGATGCTGATCAAAATTATACTTTATGGGGTCTGACACTCCTCCTTCTCCCTGTTTGTTCTTTGCTCATATAACTTAATCTTATGAATTAGAATGAAATGAACTTGGGTGGACCTTTTTTGCATATTCTCATGGCAAGGGAGCCGTCGATGGGGTTGGAGCTGTACTAAAGATAAAAGTTTGAAAAATAATGCAATCCAAAAGTCTTACTACATAATGCATTTGATTTCTACGAAAAACTCTGTTCTCGCGATTCGAATTATGTATGTTGAAGCAGGTAAAATGGGATCAATTCGCAAACATTCCAGTGATAAGAAAAATATCTCAGTATCTATAGCACTTATGAGATCCAATTTTGGTATGCAGGTTCCTGGAGACAGCCTTAATGCAATGCAAATAAAAAGTTTGGACTGCCACTCCGCCTTTTCTCATAAGAACTTACAAACTTTTAAACTTCAATGCCGTTTTTAAGGCATTTGTTCATATAGTACAGTGTTGTAATTTAACAATCGTTTGGAGACATATCATATCAAACTATCCTGAAAGGTGCAATATACCGATTGCTGGATACCGATTTTAATAATGTAATCGGGGTAAAAATGCAGAAAGTATTATACGGTCGGGCTTGCTAGACTGTACTTTTCTTTCTTGTTAGTTATTGTTATATTATATAAAATTGATTAAAATTGATTTAATAATTACTAATTCAATAATTATTATTCAGAATTATTATAATAGGAAAATCTTTATTTATTGTTTTACCAGACGCATTTAATTTGTACGGTACCTCCATATCTACATGAAGACTTGCAAAAACCAGTCACCGTACAGGTATCCATTATTTCAAGCGGAAAGAAAAGCGAACCACATAACTTCACCTACACGCCCAAGGATAACCATACAATGCTTTCTGCGGCAACCACGTGTAATAGCATTATACAAAATACAGGTATTTATTCGTCCTTATGTCCTTACAGAACATTATAAGAAAAACAAACTTTTAGTTGCATATAACACCGTCTACTTAGTTTATATTATATATACATATATACAAGTTGATGACTTCACAACCATTATATTTTTTGACCACGTACTGGGAAAACGTACAAGAGTCTATCAGTTTTGTCCAGAGTGATATGTGGGTTACAGGATGATGAAGGCTTTTCCGACCATATAAAATATATATATCAAATTGTAAAAATAATCAATTTTATTAATATGTATAAAATAAAAAGTTAATAGTTGTATACATATTACAAAAATTAAATTTAAATATCTAAATTGACTGAAAATATGTATAAAAGAAAGTATATTCATTAATTTGTTCAACTGGGAATAAACATGTAAAAAAATTTGATCCAACATTTGTGGCATGGATTTGGAAAATCTCAGAAAACCTGGCCCGATCAATAAAAAGCATGATAGAATGGTACCGTCGAAACCATTTAGTTTTAGTATGTTATGAACAATGCGGTATGATAGTAACAAATTTTAAATTTTTATGTAATAATTCATAACCTAAGCGTAAACTGGACCGATTAAAAAAAAACAAGAAAAAATGCTATAGTCGCCTCGCAACTTTAGGATAACCGTTACTCAGTTTAAATATGTTAACAACAATGGCGATAGATAAGATACCTTGGCAAACAGAACATTTTCATACAAATTAATGTTTAAAGCATATTTTCGACCGATCGTCCCCATGGGGGCTATTTGATATAGTAGTCCGATTTGGATAAAACTTGGTCAGTATATATATATTATTGCCAGATGTATTCTGTAAGAGTTTGATTAATATTTGATTGGATCAAACTTAATCAGTATGTATGTATATAGTATTGTATTCTGTGTGAGTTTGATATATAAAGCTTGGTCATCGAAAAAATTTTTAATACAAATTCATGTTTAAAGCATATTTTCGACCGATTGTTCCTATGGGAGCTATACGATATAGTTGACCGATTTGTATCAAACTTGGATAGTACATCTAATTCCTAGACATGTACTACTCGTGTAAATTATGTTCAGATAGCATAGCTAACAAAAAAGTTTTCTATACTAAAACATTCGAGTTTTACATGTACATTTACCGTTATATGAAGATAGAACGCCCTAAAGTGGGCGTGTCAAAAAACAAAAACAAATTCGTACTGCTTGGGTATTGTACCTTTCATTTGCGACCCCTTTTATTATTCAAGCTCTTATAGTCTCTGAGATCCTTTTGTTCATACAGACGGACATGGCTATATCAACTCGACTATTGATGATGATCAAGAATATATATACTTTATGGAGTCTACCACGCCTTCTTCTCCCTGTTACATACATTCCAACGATTACTATATACCCTTTTCCTCTACGAGTAACGGGTATAAAAACAAACAGCCTGGGCATTTTGTCTTTTATTTGTGACATCTCGTCCCTTTCTAAATCTTATGGTCTCTGAGATCCTTTTGTTTATAAAACCGGATATGCCAAAATAGAATTGAATATTGATGCTAATCAAAAATATATATATATATATATATATATACTGCTTTGTTGGGTCTGGCACGCCTTGATATACTCATTACTCGTGGAGTAAAATGGTATACTGTAATCGCTGGAATGTATGTAACAGGGAGAAGGTGGCTTGGCAGACCCCAGAATATTCTTGATCAGCATCAATAGCCGAGTCGATATGGCCATGTCCGTCCGTCTGTCCGTCCGTCCGTCTATCCGTCTGTATGAACAAAAGTATTTCGGAGACTATAAGAGCTAGAAAGGTGAGAGGAGTCCCAAATGAAAGTTACAATACCCAAGCAGTTCAAGTTTGTTTTGTTTTTTGACCCGCCCACTTTAAGTCGTTCTATCTTCATTTAAAGGTAAATGTACAGGTAAAACTAGAATGTTTTAATATAGAAAACTTGTTTGTTGGGGAAAACCTCAGAAGCACACTAACCACTCCAAAAAATTAGAATCGTATGTTAGTAACGCATTGATCAACGGTAAAGAAAGCGGAAAACAAAATACGCGAGAACGATATGCGATGTTAAGGTATTCTAAAAGAATACTAAGCTTAACTTTAAAGAAAAACAATAATATGTAGATTGATTAAATAAGTAAGAGAGAAGTGACATTCTTAGTGAAGACAAAGAAGTGGCTCCACACACTACACGAGAAAGATTATTATAGTTAGTACATAAAACGAAACGGATTATGTAAAGCACAATAAGAGGTACAGGCTTAAAGGGACATAGGAAACAAGTTTCTAGGTTTTCGGATCGGGACCGCAAAACCTATTTGGCTATTTCTCCACTAAATAGTTTATGTTAGAAAACTACATCAATTATAGTTCAGCGATCCGCAAGAGAAGGGAGGTTTATTAACAAAAGTCTACTACAATACAAACGTAAGACCCCTAAGGGCAAAGACCAGATGTATCCTGCATTGGGAGACCAAACACACATGCAATATCCAAGAATAGTACGTACAAGTGAAGTATTAAAAGTTTTTGCTAGGTAGGGATCGTCAAATTCCTTAGACCACCGCTTTATGAAATCCAAGACACCACAAGCTCGATTAGCAACAGAAGAGATGTGCTTAACTAAAATTTGTTTTGGATCGAAAAAGATACCCAAATCGTTGACCGATTCTATTCTCTGAAGAGGCTTGCCGTTAAGAGAGTAGTTATTATAAAGGACATTACGTTACATTAACTGAATCTAAGATGAAGTTTATTTTACACCAGGTTTGAAAGGTGTCGATTAACAGTATCAAAGCCTTGCTAAAATAAGTGTAAATGACATCTGTTTGCAATTTATTCGGAAACCCTTGTATAACAATGGAAGTAAATTCTATATCCATCTTTCATAAACCCATGCTGGCAAGGTAAAACAATATATCTATAAAGATGATACAATTGAGATGTTATAGGAATTTCAACCAAATTAGAGATACCCCTATAGTTACAAGTGTTAGATTTAGATTTAGATTTCATATGAAGGGGAATAATAAAATATGCTCTCCGAATGTCAGGAAAGAAGCACGACTCCACAGACAATTTAAATAAGGTATATAAAAGTTTCAAGAGGTCGTCGGCACAGTTTCTGAGCACGCAACCAGGAACTCCATCTGGACACGTAGAAAGGAAAGGTTAAACAGCCTTTAAATCACTCAAAAGTGATTTTTCAGGGATCAATAGCCTAAAATTACATTTAGAAGCGTTTACACGATAAGGAAAGTCAAGATTATTGTGTGTTAACAACATGTTGAGTAAACAAATTTAATAAATAAATCGGCTTAAGCCTGATTAGGGTAAGCAGTCTAATTTTCAAATACCATTGAGGAAGGAGGTGTTGATGATTTGCGGTTCTCATTAACGAAGTTATAAAAAAATTTAGGATTACTTCGAAACTACTGACCACGGCTTCTAAGATAATTTCGATAGCACTGGCTGTTAAATGCAGAGCAATCAGAACGAACAATATCATATAGAGAGAGAGATCGAGGAAAGAACCAGATTCTTTGAACTTTTTATAAATTTTAGATTTTAAATTTGTCAACCCTCACGTGTGAACCAAATAGGTTTTTTAGATATACTTGGTTTTTATACATAGAAGGTACGCAAATGTCAAATAAATTATTTAACATTTCCGAAACTGGCGAATATGCTTGTTAGATCTCGAGCTATACTCATCGCTTTGCGTAGGCAATTTCATCAACAGTTCCAAAGTCGGGTGATATAGATCTTTAGGAAAGAAAAGAGGCGCGATTCGGGAAACAGATAAAATGGATAGATTTAACACCAATATAAGATCAAGATCTTTTTAAGTGAATTGGGAATTCCATTTATTGGAGATAGGGAAATCCAAAATAAATTATCGAGAATCCAGGTAGTTCCTGGAATGTTAAAACCACCCAGAACCACAAGAATATCAGGGGCTAGCCGTGAAACAAAGATTTGTTTTTTCGGTGGGATACCTATGAGAGTCATATTATAATCTACCACTGCTATATCGTCTTTCGAACTTATAACATTGGTTAATTGACTAGTTGATCCAGTCGGAATGTCATTCCTGGTATGTTGATCAACAACAACTGCATTAACAGCTAATGTATCAAGGGCTGGATTGGTGTCCGTAGGAATAACTTGTGTGAAAAATTATCTTTTCTATTGACAATACTAGTTGGAGATGGGGAAGAAAGATTAATCAGAGACGGATCAGAACTAATGGAGATATGAGGAAGAACTAAAAGTTCATTTAGTCCAATTGACAACCTAAAATTGGTCGTTTTCCTCTTTGGAGAATGATCCAAAAGGCTTATATTCTTGAAATCTTTATCCAAAGAACAGGTTTTTAAATCTGCCGAATAGTTCACCAACGCCTCTTTTTCGACAATATGTCCTTCTTATCTTAAAAGGATTCTAAAGTGTCTTTAATATTTTGTGCTGAGTGGTTTGTTTCACAAAGCAGTTTGTATGCTGACAAAACCGCAGTTCTCAGCTTTAAATCGTTTGAGACAACTGTACACGTCACTATTATAAGTGCATCATTAGCCTGCGATGTCAAAGATCTTTAGTAATAGCGCAGAAGCCATTTTTATTTAATATTTCCATCAATTTTATGGACTTCTTGTCGTATTGATCTGTCATCTGTACATTTCGCATTGTCCCGCGAGACGGTAATTTGTAGCGTGGGTCAAACACGTGTAACATATCTGTTAAAGTTTTCAAGTTCAATTATCATTTATCGATGTTTCAGTTTATTCTATATTTCGCACATAGCTAATATGTAAGAGATGACTCTTATTGCTGTTCTGTTTAAAGTTCATTTCTGAATAAAAGTTTTCTGTATAAGCACGTATTTGGTTTCATATTCAATGTGTACGGAATCATTACATTCTCCACAGATTATCTAACAAAATCGTCAAATCCATTGTCGCCCACAACTAAAAAAGGACGAATGTCTTTGTCTATATACCTTATGATCGTTATTTTGTGCAATCAATAACAAATATTTATAAAAAAAAATTTGCGTTTTATATAACAAAATTAAAAGTAGCTAGATTTGTGGCTAATAGCATTTTAAAAAGAAAAGTTGCAAATTTTTTTAAAAGTTGCCAGATCTAGCAACTAAATTGCTAGACTGGCAGAACTGATGTACATACATACAAAGATATGTGTATAAATATCAGTACACATTGTTTAAAAACCTAGATTTTTCACTTGGCATTTCTTTTCAGATTCTTCAGATATTTCTCCATGTTTAGGGCCACCCACACCAATTTAAGTTAATCTATAATGCATTTTTTATTATTTAAGCTATAATATTTATAATTTGTTTGCGTTTTCCTACCCAAATTTCTCTACCGAAGCGTTATGTGCTAGCCCAATTGTAAAAAATGCTCTACACTATCAAACGTGAACAAAAAACTATTGATAAACTATCGCTGGAAGGTAAATATTCGATATATCTCAGAATTTCTTTCGATTTCAGAACAGAAATTAAGCCAAGAATTTCTTTTGGCTTTACGTAGTTTCTAGCTATAGCCTGAAAGTACTTTTATAAAAGTACCATGCCTCTTCAGTATTGTGGCGTTAGACCTGGTTGAAAAGCTTCCTTAATGTTGTTCGGAGCTCGGTCAGTGTGTGGTTGCACTAGGCAGGCTTCGGGCGACCTTATCTATTCCAGAAGGAGCAGGCTGCAAATCTTTATATGTACCATCTTCAAGCCGTGGCTGACAGTACCATCCGTCCTGCAGAGTTCTAGTCTAAAGAGATTGCGACCTGGCTAGATAGGCCGTTTGTCTCCTTAACTTTGACCCGGCAGGTGGTCAAAGCTCCGCTGGCTTGACGAAGACCCAGACTTAAGTCCGTGGATTGATCGACACATTTGTCGAGTCTATCCCGTCGAGTTTTGCACCAAGGTACACTTATCCAAGAGAAGCGACCGCTTTCTTGTACAGGAACACGAAGCGGTCATCTTGGCCGGCGATGGCTTTTACCCTTCCTTGATACCACCACGCGCTCTCACAACTTAGTGGAGCCCCTCCATTTTATTCAAGGATATTTAGAAAATTATCCTAAAGTTCGTTCACTTTTGTTCTCTACTTGTCCCTCGGAACAAGATTTCCCGTAAGGGGACTACTTCAGACCTCTTTGGCTGAGAGTTCTGTCCGTCAGCAGTGCGCTGCCGATTGTTTGCAGTGTTCTTCTTAGTAATTGTTTTGGGCGGCTAAAAATTCGGGAGCACCTCCTTTGCCCAGGCAACCAATTCCGCACTCTCTGGCGTGTCATCCGCATTGTTTATCGATAAGATGAAGGCAGCATTAAGCTTGTCCTGGAATGACGCCTTCTTCTCTTTGTTGGTTTTTGCAGTCGACACAGCAGCTGCACTTGTGATCAGCATGCTGGATTCAATGTCTGGGGAGGTACGTTTGGGTGTACCCGCTGGCCCGGCAACCCGTGGTTTTGCCGACACTTTTAAACCAGCGACTACCGTTCAACTCAGGATTGGCTTATCCTTGGCGACGTGAGGGATTGGCTTTTCGTCGTCCAGCTTTTTGGAAGAGTGTCGGACTCTTGTATTGTTATTAGTTTGCAGTCCATATGAATCCCACAAGTGTGCGGGAAAGCATGTCCAGCCCGCCATAGCCCGCTATAACGTGGTAAGCCTAGCTGCAACTGGGGGTTGGCATATTTGAGATCGAGCTCTTGGGATTGGGGTGATTTTTAGAGAAATGTTCTACTTCTAACCCGACTACCATTCGTCAGCACCCATGGAAGAGACATGACCGTACCATGGGTCATCTAGTCCCTTTTAGCATCCGTACAATCTTTACATGTCCTCTTTAAACCTAATTTATACTCACTCAAGTCAATAATTCGGCCGTTGACGCACATTTTTCATGAAAAATATTTGCACATAGCCAGCAGCAAAGAAAACACACCTTAAGGTTTGTTCGAACCTGGCAATTGGAGTTATAAAAGACACATACATTACATATTGGAGTTCATTGAGTATTAATAAAAGATAAGAATATAATAAAAGAAAACATGCAGAAGCTAAATAAGCACAGATTTAAAAAATTACTTAAAATGATAAATACGTAGATAAACTAATATTAATGTGCATGCTTTTTTTAAGTCATTTGTTTCTATCGTACAGTGTTGTTGTTTAAATTCATGGACGCTGGCCGTGCCTGCCAAAGGACACTGGGCGAAAATGCCAATAAATGGCATTAAATCGAATAACTCAGATATGAAGCTGAAACTCTGTATATTTGATAAATATTTAAAATATTTAACCAGGCTAGTTTATTTGTTTATTTGAGAAAGCCTTCCTGAATAGTCCATATTTATCATCATCATTAGTATCAATTAGTAAATGTCCGAAATTGACAATCCAAAATGTTGCAGAACTTTATTATTCTCTTCTTCATCTGTATTTTCATCAGTTGAGCATTTTGTGTGCCGTCGCTGTTCAGAAAAATTAAAATCATTTGCACTGATCGGTGATTGTTTTTTTTAGCCAAAAACTTTTGTTTTTATTCCGTATCCCACTTTTGAACTATGTGTTTACGAAGAAAGCCCCAAAAGAGACGGCAATTTTGTTACTATTTCTTTATTTTTTAATATTCTTCACCAAATTTGGATAACGTTCAAAGTTTTTGCAATGGATCACAACGCACTTCTCTAGTTGACTATGCTATCTGCTTACATTCTTATTAAGTATCCTCCAAGCCTACCTTTATATTCCTTTATATACCTTAAGGGTTTCTGCTTTATAGACCTTAAAAACGACTTTTTTTCAAGAATTTTTTTTTGGCGAAACTATAATAGATAATGAGTTGAAACATTTTGCATCTAGTTAATCATAGCTTATTCTTTTAATTCTTATTTAATTCCTATTTTTAAAATATTTTTAAATCACAAAACAAAAAAGGGGTGAAAGGGGGCGTTCCAAAATGGCGGCGCATTGGTCATAGTATGTCTCACTGATGGAAGTCCTCCCGTCCTGTATGATAATCTCAAACAGACAAACTATACATTTTATCAATCTGTACATTTACGCGCTTAATTTAGACCTCCACTTTATAAAAAAACTTGAAAAATGCAAAACTTGTTAACATTTGCACATTAAAGTCAAATTTTTGAAATTTTTCGACTTAGTAATTATTTTTTGTAGACCACAATTTTTCATATTTTTCCATGATCAAGGTCTAAATTATGCACACACTATCTGTGAACATGTGTAAAAAGTTTCAGGCCGATTGATTGATTTTTGCGCAAGTTATCACTTCCATCAGGTCAAAAAACACTTTTTCGAGAAAAACGCGTTCAAAGTTTAAATTAAGTAAAAAATCGTTCGAGCGCGCGATTTCAAAAGATAAAGTGATAAAATTTTGTACTCTCGTATTCTCGAAACACATATCTATCCGACAATGCAAAAAAAAAATTCTAATTTTTTGACCCAAGAAAGCAGAAACCTCCCTTAAAAGAATAAATAAACGTCAGAGGGGGAAGATTCTTCTTCTTCTCCAATGTCTTGAAGTTGTACTTGTCGAGCCATTATATTGTCGCCGATATGTAAAAACATTTCTACTAAAAGAAAAGACTAAAACGCAAGAGGTGAGTCACTTTTAGATTTATCCTATCAATAAATCTAAGTATTGCTAAAAAGGGAGGTACAAACGTACGAAGATCGTCCTTTGTCAAAGTTTCTTTATATCACACTTGCGACAGGTGTCTTCAAAACATACTGAAGGGTCCTAGACAGACCCTCCTTCTCTGATCAGAGATAAATTCAATTTGAATCTATAAGCTCTCGGAATGCTAATTGGGCTAAGTTTGAGAAAGTTGTATCTACTGGAATCAAACAACTAGGCGTTATTGAGTCTGTACGCGAAATTGAGAAATCGCCTTTAATAGTTAACATAACCCTCATGGATGCCTATAATAACTCATGTCAACCCTTAAGGCAGAAAATGCGGTTCAAACATCTGTAGTGGTTTGTCGAACTTTCAATACAAAGGAAAAATGCCAAGGATCTGTTCAAGCTCGCACAGCAGACCGACTTTGAACTCATACAACGAACTGAAAATCACTCTCGAAGCGTACAAGACCCCCATTAGAAAGGCCAAAGTCTACTGGAGGAACTTTTCTTCTAACCTGGAATAAGCACCAGACTGACGCAGCTGATTTCAAAACAGCTATCTCTCCAAAACCTACTGCCACTCGCAGATGGGTACCAGCATACCTCGCATAAACAATGTTCGCTCCCTAAAAAAAGAGCTATTCACAATGCTACTACTCTGGGCCATCAACAATTGAACAGGGATTGGCTTGTCACTTCCGGCACTTCCGTTTAATGGACTGCCGGCTTCCGTTGTTTGTTTATTATTTTCGTGGTTGTTTGCTTGAAAATTCCATACTTGAGTTTGCCAAGCCATAGCCCGCTCTGACGTGGTAATCCCAGAATGAAACTGTGGGTCGCCAGGTACCCCAAATCCGCATATTAATGATCGAGCACCCCCTCTAAATTGCTTCTATAGGCATATACTGTTCCACCTTGGCGTTGTGGTGACTTTATGAAGAAGTGTTCTACTTGTAGCCCGACAACCATTTCTCAGCATCTAAGGCAGAAACGTGACCGTGAACCAGGCACCTGCTTCCAGGGATGGGCGATGGGATGGTAGCACACCACTTCACACACATATATATAAGGATGTCAAAAAAGTCTTGCGGTTTTTTTATTGAATTTTTAATTGTTCATAAAATTGGTTATAATAATGCGATTTAAGTCAAATATGCGTTTTGTTCGATGACGAGTTCCCAACGAGATACCAACTTCATAATGCCCCTCTTATAGAAACTCGATTCCCTATTGTCAAAAAACTCGGAGAGCCAATTTTCACAGGACTCTCTTGTGGACAACTTCCGACTACCAAGAGCGTTCGCCATGGACAGAAATAGGTGGTAATCACTTGGTGCGAGATCCGGACTATACGGTGGATGCAAAAGAACCTCCCGTCCGAGCTCACGGAGCTTCTGGCGCGTCACCAAAGATATGTGTGGCCTGGCGTTGTCCAGATGAAAGACAATTCGGCCTCTGTTGATCAAAGATGGCCTCTTCTGTATGAGTGTTGCATTCAAACGGTCCAGTTGATGGGAGTACAGGTCTGAATTGAGCGTTTGGCCAGGGGAGCAGCTCATAGTGGCTAATTCCCTGCCAATCCCACCAAACACACAGAAGAACCTTCCTGGCCGTCAATCCAGGCTTGGACACCGTCTGGGCAGCTTCACAGCTTTTCGAGCACGACCGTTTGCTCTTCACGGTGGATATGGAAACTGTATCGGGTCCATAAACTGCACAAATTTTATTAGCTGCATGAGATGCATTTTTGCCTTTATCGTAGTAGTACTGTAAAATATGCCGTATTTTCTCTTTATTTTGCTCCATGTTTGCGACGCTATAACTCACGAACGATTAAAAACAAACAACAATTAATGAAACACGTGTTAGCGCGTGAAAAGAGTTTTCCAAAAAGCTTTAGCGTGAACCGATGCGACGAATACAACTAGAACCACGCGCTTGCAAAGACAAGCTTGCAGAAATACCGCAAGACTTTTTTGACAACCTGATATATATATATATATATATATATATTTATATATTTATATATATATATATAAATATGTATTTATCCGCTTCAATACCGCCGCGTCAATCGTCAAAAGTACACTAAAACTATAGAACAGAGAGAGATAATAGAAAAAGAGTAGTCACTCTCCTTAATAGGCGTCGATTACTGCTTAGCATCTTGGAGCTTTGGGGTTTGTGCTATCCTCTTCTGGTGTTTGCTGCCTCAGTTATATTGCAGGATTGGGGGTCTGAATTTCGGCAGGAACTAAGATTGATTTCGTGTTGGAAACATCCGAGAAGTCACTCTCCCTGTGAGAGTGACTTCTTTTCAAGGTGGCTTGCATTTTCTATGAGCGTTTTGTCACCCGGATATACTTGTAATATATTCTCTTCTTCTCTTTTCAAAACTTCTTATTCGGTGATATCAAAGTTCGGAAAAGTGAGGAAAAACTTCATTCTTGAGAACAACCCTGTCCCCTACATTGATATCTACTTCCTTAGATCCTCTTCTTTTATCAGCAATTACCTTTCCCTTTTGTTTATTGATACAATCATTATTATACTCTCTGCAAGAGTATATTGGGTTTGTGCAAAAGTATGTAACAGGCAGAAGGAGGCGTGGCAGACCACATAAAGTATATATATTCATGATCAGGATCACAAGCCGAGTCGATATAGCCATGTCCGTCTGTCCGTCTGTCTGTCCGTCTATCTGTCTGTCTGTCTGTCTGCCTGTCTGTCTGTCCGTCCGTATGAACAAACAGATTTCAGAGATGGTAAGAGCTACAAGTTTGAGCTTGGTGTCAATCGATCACATATTTGGTCAGGCAATACAAGAATCTTTTAGTTTTTCGATGCCACGCCCCATTCGCCCACAATGAGCCCAAAACCCAGACACACCTCGGAAAAAATCGGTGTTATCGGCGAATATCTCAGTAACTATGGCACCTAAGATCACCAATTTTGGTATGGAGCGTTCCAAGCGACACCGTAAATGCATTGGCATTTAAAATTTTGGACTGCCACGCCCCTTTTTCCCACAATACATAAAAATAATTCTCAACTTTCGTTCCGTTTTAAATCATTTTTTCATATAGTACACCATTGTAATTGTTTAATTCGAGTGTGGGCTAACTAAAAATCGGACTATAAACAAGAAAACTAGAAGCGTTACAATATAGATAATTAAACGCAATATCACTACTGAGTGCAAGCGAGACAGAAACATGCAAGCGTGATCGAACGTTTTCTCTGCTTGTGTGGCGGCAGCGCCGCCCGCAGACTGGCTGCGCCGAATACACACATACAAACATATAATGTCAAACGCATGTGATTTTGCTTAGATTTGTTTTTGTTTCACGGTGTTTTAATGGAAGTACTGCGCATTGTAATATCTCGATGCCGATTTTAATAATTTAATCGGGATCAAAATGCAGAGAGTATTATACGGTCGGGCGTGCTCGACTGTACTTTTCTTTCTTGTTTTTTTTTTCAGCCGACTCCGAAAACTCTCTCACTAATTCTTGTATCCCAGGAATCTTATCCCAAATGACTCGATAGAACATAAGCTCTGTTGGAGGCGTGCCTGTGGTCCCATGAGGAGTTACATTATACATTGAGGTGAAAGCTTTAATTTCATCCATAAGATTCTTCTTTTTTCTTCAAACGCTTGAGTAGAGCCCAGATCATATTTCCGACCTCACCGTTAGCCTGCGGCTAATAAGGAGCAGTTGTTATTTGTACGATGCCGCACGACTTACAGTAATTTTTGAATTCAACGCTTACATATTGTTGGCCATTATCGGTTCTGAACACTGAATACAATCAAAACAACCCATTACAAATTTTTCGGTATGCTTGTAGATCTCAATTTTTACTTCATAGCCGATTCCCCCGGATGCCCCACATGTTCCAGCCCAACACTTTGTGTCTCAATGCAATGGAATATCAATCCGAACTCCTCTTAGCATATTTGTTCCAATAGTTTATTCGTGAGTTCCGAGTCCCAAGAACCCTGTTTGAGACACATCACAGCGTTAACTATTTCGTCATCTTGAGCCCTGGCAATCTCAGTAATTGGTATTGGTGTAGCGTTTTCAATAATTCACAAGATGCTATGCTCACCCCTGTATCGTAACAATTGGATGTCGTTCGCTCATACAAACGGGATACACTATCAGCCATGAAAAGGGTGCAAAAGGGTTTCTTAACTTGACTTTGCTGTAACAAGAAAATTTCACAAATGCAGTTTATGCCCTCACACTCAATGAAAACACCTATTACGTATTTGAACATATGTGAATATTGTCAGTTGTTCAAATGCTATCAATTAATTGTGCTTGCCAGTATAACGTATACGCATGTCTCTACTGCCCAAACCAATGCCAAGCTTTCCTTTTCTGTTTGTGAGTATCGCTTTTCTACATCCATCAAACTCGAGCTAGCAAATGCAATTATATTTGGATCGCTCTCATTGTTAAATTGTAGAAGTACTTTACCTGGCGCGACCGGCGATGGTTGTCTGCCTACTTGCTTCATCTTATTCCAATTGATGACACGCGTCCTTGAGATCCAGTAGTGAAATTATATTGACAATTCTTAACTTAGTCATAAAAGACTCAAATGCAGTCAAAGGGTAGTTTTCACGAAGAATCACACTGTTGTCGCGTCTCATATCCAAACATAGTCAAATATCACCGTTCTCTTTGAAAGCAATCACTTTTGGAGAAAAACTGTTTCCTTCTTTGACTAAAGAGTTAACCAATCGTGTTGGGATATAAGATTAAACCGGGATCTAGAATCGATTATTAAAGAAACATCTGCACCTCCAATTCGATATTGCATCAGCTCGTCATACTCCCCGTCGCTGTCAATTTTAAAATAATTCCGCAGGACCATCTTATTTTCTTTTGCGTTTCCGTCTTCCTTTCTATTCACGTGTTTGCCCTTGGAATATCCCATAGGTTTTTTTTTTCGACTGTGGATATGTGCAATTAAGGCTTGTCCGCTATCTACGGCCAAAATGACCAACACGAGAACAACGATTACATATGTCTGTCTTCCGTGTGTCCTGGTCGTCCACACCTTCCACAATCGCTCTGATTAGTTTTCGTTGACTTCCAATTATATATTTTATTTATGGTTTCTTGAAACTTCTTCGACTGCATAAGCTGCGACTGTTTATTTATTTCCTCGTATACTTGGCAGGTTTCGGTTCTTTCTCTAATAATTTATTCTTTACTTCAGTACTAGCACAAGTATCGATATCGGTATCGGCTTTCATAGACTACATTGCATTTTTGAATTCGTTGACGCAATTGAAAAATAAACTATTCAAAAGTTGTCCCTTCTTCTGGAGTTATTTTCCTAAAAAGGTGCCTTTCGAAAGTTGATTTCTGTTTGGGTGAGAAGTAGGCTGTTAATATATCGAGTAGTACTGAAAACACATAATTTGTAACGGTCTCGTAAAACTCTACTATAACGCCCGGCAATGCGTATGAAACCGTATGCAATTGCGTACCACCCAGGTGTAACAATATTGTTCTCTTCTGAGTCACTGATTCGACTTCCTCCACCTATAAGTAGATCTTAAAGGCTCGTAGCCATTTCCCTCATTCACTTTGAAGCAATGAATTCACTGTCATATAATTTTCATTAAACAATTGAATAATATTTTATTGTCATTTTGTCTCTGACCTTTGTCAGATCTCTTGCATACCAACTTATTGTTTTTACTGTGCTAACACAGGTTCTCTTAAAATTTTCTCTTTCTCTTGGATCTCTTTTTTTTTTGAGTTGAGTTCAGACTCAAATCATCTTCGCACTTATAAGCAAACGGACCGCACACAAAGGAGACAAGAAAAGTAACGGATCTCAGCAAGATTACTTTTTCACTTTGCCTATAAACGTACACAGCAACGCTGATTCTATTTTATTATATTATTTTATTCTATTTTATTATATTAGTTTGTTATAGTGTTATCATTTATTTGTTGTTGTTTTTTTGTTTTTTTTTTTTTACTTCGTCGCCAATGTATGTAATAACCCGGTACCTTAACTAAAAACACAAAAACATATTGTCTAAAGTACTAAAAAGAGAGTAAAGTTAAGCTCGACACTGTGTGTTGATTTTTTTGACGTTGATATACACATATATGTACATGTACGCAACTATTCGCTCCGTTTTACGGCATGACGAAAACGAGATAACAACCATAGCTAGAGCTGTAAACCAAACAGACGAGTACTGACTTTATTCATTCACTTTCTTTTCGATCCTTAGGTATATTAAAATGTCAATTTACGGCCATTGTCTTTTATCCTAGCAGAGAAATGGTATGCCTTCAAAGGTGTCATATCTTGGAACCTGCAACTTGATTGTCTACGAATGTTGCTAATATTGAAGCGGAAGTATTTAACCAATGTAGTCCGATTTCTGAATAATTCCAGAAATTCTCACTACCAAATCGACATCTGTCCAGTATATGCTGTATGGAGGACCGTTGTTGAGCTGAAATATACTCTGCACACAGTTCAAGTCTGAGAAGAGACTTGGTTTGAAGTGGAGCGAATTTTGCCTTTGCGGTTAGCAATCGGCAGACGATTTTGATACCGTCATTAGCCCGAATGTAGATGCAGTAGCCGTGTGATCGACTGGATGCGTGAATTCGTGCACTTGTATGCTTGTGTCGGAGCTGACGTGACCGTATCTGGCGAATTGAACTCTATCTAGTTTAAGAACATTCTCCTTAAATTTATAACATCTGCTATGCATTTCCATGGATATTGTTGCATCCCACGACAACTGCATTTGCCACACAAAGAATTATTGCCCTTATGCTAATCGGAATCAACAAGCCCAGTGCGTTTAACATGCGTTCTGCAACTGATAATATGTTGCGCTTAGTAGAACTTGGCTTGGTTAAGCTATCATCCAAGTGATACTGGAATGCATCCATACTTGGTGTCCTTATGCCAATCGTTTTTGTCGAATCGGCATCATTGAAACTCAAATGTTTCTCATTTCCGTAATATGATTCACCCCTAATGGGGCACAGCCTGATGCACAATTCGACTTCACGCTTTTCTTTCCCGTGCGCGATTTCGCCAGTTGGATGTTCTTAGGATTGCATCCACCTGGTCCTCATCAAAATCTGAGCGAGCTGGATTTGTTTTCTCCATACCGACAATGTGGTCTAGCCAGCGAAGGCGCTGAATGTTAACTCTCTTGACCATGTCCACATCCCCGTGTAAGTCGTACAGCTCGTCATTCCACCTGTTGCGATAGATACCGCCAATGCAAATTGGTCCGAAGATCTTACGCAGAATCTATCTCTCTAAGACACCAAGAGCAGCTGCATCTGACTGCGTCATTATTCAGGCTTCCGCACCATACAGCAACACTGGAGTGATGAGTGTTTTGTAGAATGCATTGTTCGCCTTCAGAGAGAGGGCTCTATTATTAAATTTCCTACTGAGCCCAAAGTAACATCTGTTGGCATGATCCCTAGGTTGGCATTCCTTGAAAGACTCGAAGTTAAAGTCGCCAGCAGTAAGGTGAGAGTCAAGACGCCGCGACTCTCTGCTACTGCACACTATAAACTTCGTTTTGAACATGTTCACTGCAAGTCCAACTCTCGCTGATTGCTTTTCGATAGCTCCAAAAGCCGCAGTAATATCACGCTTGGTACGACGAATAAAATCAATATCATCGGGGTAACCAAGGACCTGGACACATTTGTTTCCCAGTATTGTGCCCTTCGATGCCCTCAAGCTTTCCTTATTATACTCTCCATCAGTAGATTGAAGAGCAAACATGATAGCGAGTCGCCCTGTCTGAGACCCCGCTTGGTAACGAAGGTTTCGGAATGGTCATTCCCTACCTTGACAGAGCTGATGGTGTTGCTCAATGTCATTCTGCAAAGCCGTATTAGCTTTGCAGGTATGCAAAGCTCAGACATGGCAGCGTACAGGCGATCTCGCTGTGGGCTATCGAAGGCAGCTTCGATAGCAGATGGGCACCTTAACACTTTCATCTCGTTCGTCTTCACTGTTTCCAGCCAAAAGACTTTCAAAGTGATCCCGCCATAACCTCAGTACCATCTCCGCTTTTGTGAAAAGGTTTCCGTCATCACTCCTGCAAGCAAGCGATCCAGGCTTATACCCTTGAGTCATACGTTTGACTCTCCGGTAAAATGATACCCGTGACTTTTACCGGAGAGTCAAACGTATGACTCAAGGGTATAAGCCTGGATCGCTTGCTTGCAGGAGTGATGACGGAAACCTTTTCACAAAAGCGGAGATGGTACTGAGGTTATG
This sequence comes from Drosophila dunni, assembly GCA_018152125.1. NCBI lineage: Eukaryota > Metazoa > Arthropoda > Insecta > Diptera > Drosophilidae > Drosophila > Drosophila dunni. Next base: position 107,697 of record JAECXC010000970.1, read on the forward strand.
GCGGGATCACTTTGAAAGTCTTTTGCATCTGCTACTCTCCATATTCTCACACTCAAGCCTTTCCATCTCTTTTCTTCATCTTCTTCCTCTTGAAAAGGCGCTTCTCATCTCATCTCCGCGACCTATAAATGTCCACTGCCACTCGAGTGGCTCCTGCTTGCAGCGTTCTTCTGTAGGCGGCGTCCTTTGCAGCAGTCGCTTCTCGACACTCCTGGTCGTACCAAGGATTCCGTTTCAGAGGTCGCTAGAGTCCCAGAGTTTCCACAGCAGAAGTGGTAATGGCGTTGGAAATGTGCGACCACATATCCGTAGTATTTATAGGCGTTGGAGAGAGTTCTGCCAGTCGGCATGAGAGTCGAGTGGAGAAGGCATCCTTATGCTGTTGTGACTGCAGCTTTCCGATGTCAAGCTTCTTTGTCATACCTCGATGTGGGACTTTCGCAACACATAGCCGTGCGCGAACCATATCGTTCACAACATGATCAATCTGATTGCTAGTAGGACGATCAGTGGAGAGCCAAGATGCCTTATGGATGTCGAGATGACGAAATCCATTACTACGAACTATCATGTTGTGCGCAGCAGCAAATCCTATTAGTCTAAGCTCGTTGGCCGAGGTAGACTCATGCAGGCTATACTTCTCAACGGTTGCTTCAAAGATGCCCTCCCGTCCGATTATGGCATTTAAATCTACCAAGAGAATTTCAACGTCATATGACGGGCCATACGCTCGGTCGAGCTCTGTATAGAAAGCATCCTTGGTAGCATCGTCTTTGTCCTCCGTTGGGGCGTGCGCACAGATGAGGCTGATGTTAAAGAATTTGGCAGCAATTCGGATCGTCGAAATTCTCTCGCTATATGGTGTAAACTGCGAGACACGGTGCCGTAGCCTGGATCCTACGACGAAACCGCAACCAAACTCATGCCTACTATCATGACAGCTGTAGTATATGTCACAGACTTTCTTCCTCATGCAACCCTGTCCACTCCATCGCATTTCCTGAAATGCTGTAATATCAGCCTTCAACTTATTGAGGGTATCTGCTAGTTGTTGAGCAGCACCGGGTCTAAACAATGTCCGTACATTCCAAGTGCATACTCTCAAATCATTGTCCTTTTTACATTTGCCATGGTCGTCAACGTTGTTTCGATTCCTATCCGAGGCTCCTCTTGCATCCTTCACTGATTGTGGTTTTTCCATGGGTGGATATCGAGTCCTACGCCAAAACCTAATTTAAGGATTAGGATCCCACCGCGCACTTTGGTTTATAACTCAGCATTTAGCCAATTAAAATCCGCCCGATTCGAGAATATCGGGCACTTGTTCGCATATCTTTTTTTAAGTTCCAATATTGTCAGCTCCAGTGAGCATATCATCAACGTATAAATCATTACAAATAATTTCTGAACCAAGATATATTTGTGATCAGCATCACAAGCCGAGTCAATAGAGCCATGTCCGTCTGACGGTCTGTCTGTCCGTAAAAACAAACAGATTTCAGAGATGGTAAGAGCTACAAGTTCGAGCTGGGTATCAATCGATCACATATTTAATGAGTCAATACAAGAATCTTTTATTTTCGATGCCACACCCCATTCGCTCACAATGGGCAAAAACAATTTTGGTATGCAGGTTCATAGAGCCAGCCTTAATGAAATGCCCTTCAAAATTTTGAGCTATCCTACTTTTAACAAAAGAGCTATCACGTTACAAAGTTTATGTAATTAAATAAACTTTGTAACGTGATAGCTCTTTTGTTAAAAGTAGGATAGCTCAAAATTTTTAATATCACCTAAAGCACGCAAGGGAGACAGAAACAGAAAACGAATGTTCCGATGTCTGTATGACGTCAGCGCTGTCCGCGTACGCTGGTCGTGTCGACCAATACATATATACGTGCATACATATAATTTCAAACGTATGTGTATTTGTATGTATAACATGTAAATGCTGATAATCGAAAGTGGCGCGTGGTGCAACTGATAGAGTGGCGGAGCTTTCGCCAGAGGTTGTAAGTTCGAATACTGAAAATGAGAATTGTTAATTTAATTTTTTTAAATTTCATTTCAAAATATACATAAAAAATTTTAATTTTTAAATTTCATTTGAAAACGTTAATTCAATATGAATACAAATGCACTCTACTATGTGAGTACGGGGTACGATCGACTGTAGCCGTTCTTAATTGTTGCTTTGAGTGTAAGGATGACTTGGTGACAATGAGAAATATTTTAGCCCGTTTCGAGGATTTGTTTATAAACGACAAGTATCATATTTGGATTTTGCCATAGTAAAAATGTCTGTTTGTAACATTTCGCAGGCATTAATTGAAATAGGGGTTAGTTGTATAATTATTTTGCTTTGGTGTCTGCAGCTTACAGACTTCACAGCTTTCTATTTGTTAACTTATTGTGGCGGGCATGTTTGGAAAATATCAATGCTCTAGGAGTTGTTAAGGGTTGTCTTTGCAATTTTGTGTGGAATCAAATCGCTGGTTAGTTACGCTAGTTAATAAGAAGAGCAGCTTTGACAATTGGTGGTTCCAAACTCACAACAACAGTTACAGTTACAGTATGACGCCCTATTCGCCCACAATAAGCCTAAAACTCGATACACCTTCGATGTTTTTTGAATACTCAGTATTTATGGCACCTTGGATCAGAAATTTCGGTAGTTTCCTAGCGACTGCATAAATGTCGAACAAAAATTAAAACAACTTTTAAATTTTATTGCCCTTTTTAAGGCATTTGTTCTTATTAAAATAGTATTGTAATTAATAATTCGTTTGGAAACTAATTATTTTATTACACTGCTTTATTCAGAAAAAATCTGCAGCAGAAGCACACAGAATTCTCGTTGAGACATATGGTGACAATGCTTTGTCGAATACAACGTAAAAATTCAGATTTTTTCTGAATAAAGCAGTGTAATAAAATTCCCCGCAAAAACACTTTATTTGGCACAAAAGTACTCATTTTCACAGAGGGCAAATAAATATGTAGTTGAAACTGTCGTAAACTATACTCTACTTAAATTTGAGGTTACATATAGTACTACGTTGGTGATTCGTTACCGTACGAAATTCCGTGCACAGAGTGCCGCAACGCCATCTTTTTAAAAACAGCGAGAACTTATTCAAGGACCTAATATATTAAACTATCCTGAGAGTTGCATAACAATCCGACTATAAACAAGAAAGCCAGACACGTAACAACACTGATAATTGAACGCAATGTCAGTGCTTGTGGGCAAGCGAGACAGAAACATACAAACAAATGTTCGCTGTAAGTGTGACGGCAGCGCTGACCACAGACCAGACAGATCTTTCCTTTTTTAAATTGTAATCGCATTTTTTTTTGCCCTTTTTTGATTATTTTAAATTGCTTGCACAATTTGTTAATTAAAACTAAGTGGCATCGCATAGACATTGATTTTCTGATTTCGATAAACATCATGCAATCATGTTTTCTGAATGTGTAATCGAAATCAAACATATCAAATATCTGTATTTAACGCTTAAAAGTTTAAAGATGCCAAAATAGACTAATAAACAGAAATTTCGGAAAACGTGGTTACGTGAACCTGGGTTAAAGAATTGGATGGGCGGGGATCCTAAAGATCCTCATAAGGTGTACTGCAAATACTGCAAGTACTGTATAAATCCAAAAATTTACCACGTCCGCGCACATGGCAGCACAGAAAAACACACACAAAATGCAGTACTATTCGCGCAGAAAAATAAAATTGAGTTTCAGCCTGTTTTGACACCTGCACTTTGTCGTTAGGAAGCAGCACTTGCTATGTTTTGTGCCCAACATACTGCCATAAATCCAGTTAAAGAGAATACCACCATTGGATGATAATAAAGAATGAAAAAAATAATTAAAAAAAAAAAAAAAACATTTTATAGCTGTTTTTTTTTATCCGCTTTTTTAATATTAATCCCTTTTTTGTCCTTTTTTTAGTTCAGCTAGCCATTTTTTAAGTGAAAGTGTTGGCAACACTGCCACAGGACGCTGGCCATGCTCACCAATACATACATATATATCTGCACATATTTAATGTCAAACGTATATGTATGTGCATACAGACATATATATGTATGTATGTGTGTTCGATTATGCTTAGATTTTTATAACCTTCCGAGGGTGTATTGTTTTTGAGCACATAAAGTATATATTATATATTCTTGATTAGCATCACAAGCCGAGTCGATATAGCCATGTCCATCTGTCTGTCTGTCCATATGAACAATGAGATTTCAGTGATGGTGAGAACTAAAAGTTCGAACTTGTTCAATGTTTTTGTCAAATATCTCAGTAACTATGGCACTTAGGTACACAGGTTCCTAGAGACAGCTTAAATGCAGTGCCACCAAAAATTTTGGACTGCCAGGCCGCCTGTTCTCATAAGAAATAAAAAACTTTTAAAACAGGCATGACGTTTTAAAACTATTTGTTCTTATCGTAGGGTGTTGATATTTGAGTTTTGGAGACTAAATATGTATATCAAACAATCCTAAAAGTTGCATATCCGACTATAAACAAGAAAGAAAACACGTTACAAAGTTTACATTTTAGCGCAATATCAATGCATCAGTGCGAGCGAGACAGAAGCATACAAGTAAATGTTCGAATGTTTTCTCTGCAAGTGTGGCGGCAGCGCTGCCCGCAGACGTTGGCCGTGCTGAACATACATATACATACATGTAAACATACTTATGTGCATACATATAATGTCAAACGAATTTGAATGTGCATACAGACAAACAGGTATTTCTTTGATTAAACTTAGTTTTAATTTGTGTGTTCTAATACAAGTAATACCCATTGTAGTAAATGGATAACGATTTTAATAATTCAATCGGAAATAAAAGCAGATAGTATTATATGATCGGGCGTGCTCGAGTGTACTTTTCTTTCTTGTTTATTATGGGAAATGGAGGCGTGGCAGTCCAAAATTGTAAATGGCAATGCATTTATGTAGTCACTAGGAACCTCCGTACCGTAAATTGGTGATTCTAGGTGCCATAGTTACTGAGTTATTCGAAACCCCGATTTTTTTCGAGGTGCGTCCAGTTTTTTGGTCATTGTGGGCGGATGGTGCGTGGCATAGAAATAATAAAGATTCTTGTATTGGCTGAATAAATATGTGATCGATTGAGACCAAGCTCAAACTTGTAGCTCTTACCATCTCTAAAATGTGTTTGTTTATACGGACATACAGACGAACGTGGCTATATCGACTCGGCTTGTGATGCTGATCAATAATATGTATACTATTGATAGCTTGGTTAACAAAGAACTTTCATGAATTTTTATGTTTAGAGTATATTTTCAACTGATTGTTCCACTGGGAGCTATACGACATAATCATCCGATTTGGATGAAACTTGGCCAGTATGTTTATATGGCAAATGTATTATGAGTTTGATTAATATAGCTTAGTCAACGCAAAAGTTTTTCATACTATTTTATATTTCGAGCGTATTTTTGATCGATCGGTATTTTGATCAAACTTGGTCAGTAAATGGACTTCCTAGACATCTATTATCCGTGTAAATTTGATTCAGATAGCATATATAACAAAAAAGTTTCTATACTAAAATATGCTATTTGTACCTATACAGTTAGTTACCTTTTATTGAAAATAAAACTCCCTAAAGTGAGCATGTCACAAAAAAAAGAAGTAAATTTGCCTATTTAATTTTTTATTTGCGATCATTCTTTCACCTTTCTAGTTATTATTGAGAAATGGCTATATCGACTCCGTTATTGATCCCAATCAAGAATATATATAATTAGGTAGTTCAGAAGTGCGTTGTTCAAAAAAATATAATTTTTATTAAATAACACGAATCTACTGAGTAAAGATACAAATCTAGACTACGTTCTCGAAACGTTAACCAAACCTCGGCTTTGAGCTTTTATTAATTGAACTTTGGACTTATTGATCTTTTCGCTCTTATGTAAATAGAGATATGATATTTGATCGGTTTGTGGGAAGCCAGAATTGTTATTGTCACCAATTGATTATTTTATAATGTTTACATTAGTTTTGTGGGAAAAAAATGTATAACATAAATAATAAGTGTGTAAGTTAGGCGTAATATATGGGTACATATGTTACTTCCCCATCGTGATATTTTCTGGATAAAGTGTGGATCTACAATTACAATTTCTTCGATTTCATTTTGATTTAATTCTGTTTTTGTTAGTGTATCATTTTGATTATTCGATTGTATGTTTTTGGTTGATTCTGTTTTGTTCTTATAATTAATAACAAGTTTTTGTGGAATATTTGTATATTTAAAGATAACGGTCAATATAAGTGAGATTAAAATAATTATTAAAAATGTTATAGTTATTATTTGGAACGTGTTATACAGCTTTGTTTGTTGTAGAATAATTTCTTTAGTTTGGACATATGACAATGGTTCTAGTTTCATAACATTATTATTTATGTAAACTGTTTGTGTGTAATCTAACATAGTATTAGTTATTTGTATTTCATTAAATTGGATTGAACAATTTACTGCTTTTATCAAATTATTTCCTTCAATAATAATTTCTCTATTGATACAATTTTGGTTTAGTACAATTTATGGCAAGTTTCATGTTAACATAACGTTTGGTTCTACATATTTAATGTCATAATTGTGACCGGCTTTTTCCATTAAAACTTTCCAGCTTCGTTTTATACGTCTGTCTCTTTATTCTTCTTATGCAGAACTGTCTTCTTCTTATTCTTTTTTCTATCGATCTCTCTTGTTTTACATTTCGATATTTTACTGTATCGATATCTGGTGTTTACATTTTCTGTTTTAATTTTAATTAGGGTTTCTGCTGTTAACATACTTTACACTTAACTTATGGGTATTCCTACGTAGTAGCCTACTACAATTCATGCATCCCTAACCAATGAAAAAACCCCCTCCCTTTTTACACTTATTCAAAACGTATTAATAAAAACAAATATTTCTTATATTTTTGTATGTGTGTTTTTTTTTTTTTTTTTATTTTAAAATTTAATAATTATTTTTTAATTTTTTTTTAATATTATTAATTAATAAATATAAATATAATCTTACTAGAAATATATGGTTTACTATTCCCGCCCTGACGGTCCCCCCCCCCCCCCCCCGACCTCAAAACATTAAAAATAGGAGTGTTTGAAATTTCATTGCTTCAAATCAATGCAATTCCAAACTCTTTAAATAGAATGCTTGATCTGATTTTTGTTTTGGATCCTTCCTGTTTTTCTGTTTCTCGCATAAAACCCTTATCGAATCCTGAAGATCCTTATCACCCAACTTTGGAAGTGTTGATTGATTTACCTGACCGGCTGACCCGTACTAGTAGTATATCTACTAAACGGTCTCGTCAGTTTCGGAAAGCGGACTTTAACAAGTTAAGTGTACTGTTATCCCAGACTGACTGGTCCCGACAGTTCATGTGTAGAGATATGGATTAATTGATGTCTGTGTTCCGCTCTGTGTTCCAACCAGGTCTAACAAGCCTATTTGGTTGACCCATGAGTTAACATTGCTCAAAAATAGAAAGTCGAAATGTTATAAGAGATTCAGGGAAACTGGCTCTTCCTTGCATTTCTCGCGATATCTAATTGCTAGATCTGATTTCTATGTTTTGAAAGACCGTCGTTATAAGGAATACCTTACTGACTGTGGGCAACAGTTCAGAAGGAATCCGAGACGGTTTTATAACTTCGTTAATTCGAAGCGTAAATCATCAACACTTCCATCCAGTATGTTCTTTGAAAGAGAATCTGCTAATTCGGATAAGGCTTTTGCTGACTTATTTGCCAATTTTTTTCAAACAACTTACAGTAAGCACGAGTATAACTGTGACTCACCCTATCCTTATCACTTAAATTCATTCAATAGTAATTTTACACCAGTCATCACCAAAAGCTCTCTCTTATGTAATTTAAAGGCTACTAAATCTGTTTTTTCGCCTGGTCCAGACGGAGTCCCTGGCTGTAAAAACTGTGCAGACGGCCTTTTAAAGCCCTTGTATAAACTATTTACATTGTCCGTTGAAACATGCTGTTTCCCTGAAGTTTGGAAATCATCTTACATTATTCCTCTTCACAAAAAAGGAAATAAATCCGATGTTTGCAACTATAGGGGTATTTCCAAGTTGTCTGCTATTCCCAAGGCTTTTGAGAAATTAATAACTTCTCAACTGCAACATTTCTGTAGATCCATGATTTCACCCTGCCAGCATGGGTTTGTGAAATATAGATCCACTACCACTAACCTGTTAGAATTTACATCATTTGCATTGAAGGGCTTTGAGAGAAAATTGCAAACTGACGTCATTTACACAGATTTCAGTAAGGCTTTCGACTCCGTTAATCACAGCCTATTAATACATAAGCTCAATCTTTGGGATCTTTCCTATAACTTTACTATTTTCATTTCAAATTACTTGTGTTCTAGAACACAACATGTTTATTTTAAAGACACTTTGTCCAAATCTGTTCAAATAACATCGGGGTTCCACAAGGAAGCCATCTTGGTCCCTTGTTATTTATATTGTTCATAAATGATCTTCCATCAGCAATCAGTTACTCTCGTGTGCTCATGTATGCCGACGACGTTAAACTCTGTGTTTCGGCTGCTGAGTCTGTTCTTGGGACCGGTTACAATCTGATCTATGTAATTTTCAAATCTGGTGTCAAGCTAATTTTTTAAACCTTAACTTTAGTAAGTGTAATGTAATGTCCTTCAGTAGGCTCCTCCCATTTCAAAACATTTATATTCTGAATGGCAACTCTCTTAAATGAATTGAGTCGGTCACTGATTTGGGTATCCTTATGGATCCTAAGCTCAAGTTCGATAGGCATGTATTGTCAATTACTAATCGTGCTTTTAGTGTCCTGGGCTTCATAAAGCGCTGGTCGAAAGAATTTAACGATCCCTATTTAACGAAAACACTTTTTACTGCCTTGGTACGGCCTAATCTTGGATATGGATCATGTATTTGGTCACCCCAATACAGAATTCATCATGATATAATAGAATCTGTTCTTCTTTTTGCACTAAGGGCTCTCAACTGGAATGCTAACATACGCTTACCTTCCTATCGTAGTAGACTTTTACTAATTAATCTTCCTTCTTTGTCTGATCGTAGAACAGTGCTCGGTGTAATTTTTTTACACAAACTAATCAATGGTGAAATTGATTCTTCAGAATTACTCAGCCAGATTAGTTTTGCTGTTCCGATTAGACCAACTAGAAACTTTTTCCGCTCTCTCTTCAACCTTGTTCTACAAACTTTGCTATCTATAATCCTTTCCGAGTAGTAACTACAACAAATTTTCTCGAGTTGTAGGTAGTTCTACTTCGACCCCCTTAATTAGAACTTCTCTTCTCTGTCACCTGTCTAGATCTTAATTATCTTAGCTTAATAATTTAAGATGTATTGTATTTCGTTTTTATTTATTTTATATTTTATGTTCTAACTAATAAATTCGATTCGCGTTTATCGCTAGCCGTACGTTATGCGGTGTGCCCCTCGGTCGGTTGGGCGGGAGGTGGCTGCATTATTTGCAGGGTTCCGCGCGCTAACAAGCACGTTGCTTGGTGTTGCTGGGCCACTTGAATGTACTGTCCCGTTAGTACATCAACGTCCATATATATATATCAAAACAAAAGTGTACGGTTACCGCCGCTGACCATTCCAGCTATAGCGCACTGATACAAAGTATGCAGTGTCGCAATTTCGAGGGCTGTTAGTGCTATTTGTTAACTACTCCCCCCTCAAGTATAAGGCCGTCCTCGGCAGACCCAATCCTGGCGACAACTTTTCATAACTGCTTCGCAGACTTCTTTGCGTCGATGATCCTTCACAGAGTGAGGCCAATGCAGATTAAAGCACAGTATATGGCTCCAATGATGAATGCCACATGATAAGCTTGATCAGTTCCGGCGTCTTTCTTGAATTGCTGTATCACCTCCAAATTACGTTCATTCAAACGATGAAGGTAAGGGAGGCTGAGGACATCTTGGCTGGCAGTGATGTTCAGCAAGGGAGAATTGGCAATACCCGGGACTCTATTGCGTGCGTTGTTGTGATTGTAAAACAGAGTCCCGTTAATTGCGACTCGGTCTCCGAACTTGATGAGATGCGTGCCTTGTACCTGGATCTCAGTGCCATTGTCCACCTGAATCCGTGCGGACCCGTCGTTAAGGATGATTCCGTCATCTACATGGGTGATTATATTCAGGTTGCTTGGCTGGACCTCGCAGTGTGCCGTGCCACCTGCATGAAGCTCCATGGCACATGAACTCTTTAATGCCTGACGACAAAATGTGGCTCCAGGTGAAGCGGCGCAATTCTGCAGTGTGTGGGTTTTTCCATCGCATTCGGCTATGACATTGTCAAACAATCGCAATATGAAGTTCTTGTGGACGACAGGATAAATCGTAATTTTTCTGCAAGCTTTTTTAATCTTTGGGAATTTGATTATAAAATGTATAGTGTTAATGGATTGGAGAACTTTTACGGACGCAACGGACATAAGATCTCCTATGGGAGTGTTGGTGGGTTCGTCTAGCCAAATTGATTTCAAATCTGAGTGGTCTAAAATGTTTGGGCTAACAATGTTAGCCATCGCGAGAGTAATAGCAAGCATTAAATTTTGCAACTCCATCATCAGCATTCTGTTTCTAGACAGTAGTGTTTCAAATAAATGGCTAGTGTCAACTTGTGAGTTTTTGGCTATCTTGAGAATTTTATTGACAGTTATTGTTAACTGGTTAAGCTGGTCTTTAACTCTAGTGTGGATTTCTATTTGTCTATTGCTAGTCTGCTTTAAATCCGGCATCGGGTGTACCCGCCACAACCTTCAGTATGGACCCTAGGAAATCTTAACTAATGGCGACTCTATGGTGTGTGCCTAACGCCTCCAAAAGGTCTTGTAGATGTGCCGTGTCCACACTTAGAAGTTTTTTCATGTGGAATAGCGGGAACATGTCAATTAACAGATTTCGCCGTCGACGATGGGAATGTACTTGGCACGCGAGTAGTCGGTGACATGTGCCGAAGCCACTGATAGGGAAAGGAGTAATACGGATCCAAGCCTGTGAAATGAAGTTGTTTTCATTCTTTTTAGCAACTTTGTTGTTATCCTTTTTAAAAAGGTCCGCCCACCACCAAAAATGCTTTATAAAAACTATGCCAAGTTGTTAAAAGTAAATTGAAAAACTATATCTAACTTACACGAGTATGCCTAGTGGCTTAAAAAAAGGTGTAATAAAAAAGGAAGTCACTTTAGATTGTCCTTGTGGACCACCCTTCCTCGAATGAGGTCCCCAGGTCTGCTTCAACGGCCTTCTCAACACATAAAGGTGTGAGTTTGTTTCCGAGCCGTCGGTTGGACTTGACTAAAACCTTGTCACCAACGTCGAAGATCCTATTCTGCCGATTTGCGTTCTCCCTAGCTCTGAGCGTCGTCTGAGCGTTTCTGATCTTTTCTTGTATCTTTCCTTGTGGCTCATCTGGGTGCGCCTGAACCACATCAACTGGTCTCTGGTCGATGACCGAATGGATCGACTTATTGTACTCAGTTGTAGCCAGTAAAATGACTTCTACGGTGTCACTTACGCCTTTATCGATCTTTAGGCATCTGGCTAGCTTTAACAGAGTGCTGTGAAAGCGCTCAACATGTCCATTCGAAATGCTATGCAATGGTGGTGCATTTGAAATGCTGACCCCATAATTGTTTGTGAGCATAGTCATGATGGTCTCTGAATTCAATGACGGTTCATTGTCATAGCAAATGGATCTGGCTTTTGGAAAAAAACTCATTAGTTGCATTAAAGCTGGCTTCAGATCCACAATGGTTCTTGAAGGGACCGGTTGGACAATAGCAAACTTGGAGAACTTGCCGATGCAAGTGAGAAAGTATATCCTGTCAGTGGAGAAGATTTCTTTGTGTAACATGTGAGGGGATCGGTGTCTCCCCAAGCTCTTGTTTTTTGGGGTGTCTATCGTATTTACCCCTAGCACGCAATTTTGTACTGTTTCATTGGCTATTTTTGCCATCTTTGGAAAGTAGTACTCGGAGAGTACCTGCTTAACATTTTCCTGTGCAGACCTATGGGCCCTATTATGCTCTTTTGTGAGGATTTCCCTTCTTTCTCCAACCGCAAATATGTCCACTACGCGATTTTTGCAGTGCCAGAGCTTTGTGGCCGGGTATCTTTGAGCCAATGTATCTTCTATCATTGCAAGCGTGTGTAAATTACAGTGGAGGGCATTTACGCATTTGGGTGAGACTACATCTTCGAGCTCGTCTAGCAGCGATTCGATGCAAGTATAGCTAATCAAGTAGCGTTTCTTATTCCCAAAAAGAATAAAACTTCGTTTTAAGGGGAAACGCGCCTCTTCTAGCACTATTGGGTTTTGAAAACAGTGCAAGGGTTTGTCTGTTGTCTCAATGGTGAGAGATACCTCACTGTGGATCGATGCTGAGCAGGACTCAATTTCTTGTTCATTTACAGCGTTGAGCTGCTGTCTTAACAAGGCATCCGCAACCATATTGTCCTTGCCAGGTTTATAGAAGATACGCGCATTAGACTCGTCAATGCGCGCTTTCCACCTTTTAATCTTCGCATTTGGATTAGATTCCGAAACTGCAAAGGTCAGGGGTTGAGGGTTAGTGAAGATATTAATGTCTTTCACCCCATACAAGTAGTGCCTTAATTTGGCAAGTGACCATACGATGGCCAATAACTCTCTCTCATTTGTTGCATATTTAACCTCGCTGTCCTTCAATGTTCTTGAAATCATTGTTATAGGAAGACCCTCTTGAGACAAAACTGCACCTATGCCGTGAGCCGAAGCATCGGTCGTTAGATCGAATGGCTTCTTAAAATCGGGGTACCTGAGCATTACATTCTCGGATGACAAAATATCGCGCAACTTCTGAAACGCCCTTTGCTGCACTTCAGAGAATTTAACCTTTATATTTCTGGACCTATGCTTACTGACTGTTCCATTTTCACCCTTCAATATGTTCGAGATGGGTCTTGCTATTGCGGCGAAGTCCCTAATGAAACATTTGTAATAGCTTGCGAGGCCTAGAAATGATCTGACCTCGAACAGTGTTTTCAGTTCTGGATACTCCTGTATTGCCCTAACCTTTTCAGGATCCGTCGTGGCGCCAGTGCTGGTAACTATGAAACCAAGAAAGTTCACGCTTTTTTTTAAAAAAACGTGACTTTTCGACGGAGACTCTCATGTTTGCTTCGTGTAAGCTTTTTAGGACCCAATTCACGTGTTTAACATGGGATTCCTCATCTTCTGAAAAGATGATTACGTCATCGATTTGCCAATTTGCTCTCGCAGTATGTCGTCGATGGTTCTTTGGAAGATGCTTGCTGCATTCTTTAATCCAAAGGGGAGTCTTTTGAACTCGTATTTCCCCCCGTTCACAGAGAAAGAGGTTTTTTCATGGTCGCGTTCAGGGAGTATGATCTGGTGATATCCAGACTTCAGGTCTAATGTTGAAAAGAATATGGCTCTCCCCAAATTCCCCAATATCATTGATATATTTGGCATAGGATATTTGTCAGGCACGGTTCTTTCGTTAAGTTTACGAAAGTCCATTACCAACCTCATTTTCCTATTGCCCGCTTCATCAGTGCCCTTCTTGTCTACTACCCATATTGGGTTATTAGGGAGGGTATTGGGTTATTAGTTAGTAGGGAGAGACGGACTTTTGAATTATATCATTCTTTAGCAGATCTTTGATTTCTTTATTAACGAAATCAGCTGCTCCCATTGGATATGGGTCAAGCTTGGCATAGACTGGTTGCTCATCTGTGGTCCTAATGGTAGCCACGACTGATGTGTTATACGGCAACGCCTCGTCTGGGTCTGCAAAGGCCTTTTGTCTGGTCTTTAGAATTTTCAAAAAAGAACTTCTAGCTACTAGGAATGCCTCTGCACAGTCTACATTTGTGAAATTTACATTTTTGCACGTGTGGAAGGTGATTTGTTCGACCTCCGTGCCCCACTTAAGTTGTTCTGAAGCTAGACAAAGCGAAGCAGCTGCCTGCTTAAGCAGGTCAAGACCTACAATCCCATCAAAAGTTGACAAGTCCGGCAGAATAAAAAAGTTGCCTTTAACCCAAACATTGAAACAAAGCATTTGTGTGTAATTTGTGTCTCGCCGTGAATGGAGTGAATTTTGAAGGGGGACTCTACCGAGCGGACGCCTTTCACCTTCAGTGGCCGAATGAAATTCTTGGCCGCGCCCGTGTCTATAAGGAATCGCATGGAGTCCCTGCTACTCTTCGTCTGATGACGGGTAGCAGGGAGTTGCTCCCTAAAAAATTGAGGGCATCAGAGTCATAACTAGCATCGTCATTGATTTGTGCAGCTGCGCTGGAGGCGGCATCAGTATACGCCTCTGCCCTCTGTCCAGCGTCTTGCGTGACGTGATTCAACCTCTGCTGATTTCTCTGACTGCTTGTGCGGTCAGATGCGGGGTGCTTCTATTCGCGTGAGCAGGGGCCTGAGTGGGCTGCAAAACCCTTGAGATGGAAGGATCGACCTCCATGGGCACCGGTGCGCCATTATTATTATGCTGCCTGCTGCTTCTTTGGTCAGTCTGAACTGGGGCCTTGATTTGCTTGCTAAAGTGCGGATTCTTTGTACCGCTAGCTTGTGTTTCGGCTTGTTGCGAATGCCTCTCCTGTTGGTGACCCTGCGCTTTTGCATGCGGCTTGCGCTCTTTGTCTTCTAGACTTTTTGTGAAATTGGCCGCGAATGCGTACCTTGCATGATTCGACTCGACTTCTTGCGCGAGAGCTAGCGCTGAAGGCAAATCTCTGGGCTTTGCTGCAAAGAGCACATCTGTAAGACTGCGCTTGAGACCCGATATGAACACACGCAACGCATCGTCGCGGAATTTTTCACATAGGCCCTTTGCTAAAGCCGGCTCATATGACATGTTAACTTTATTTGTGAGGAGAGTAAGTTTCTTCTCTACCTCATCAAAGTATTAAAGCAGGGACAGGCCACCTTGCCTCAAAGTACCTAATTCCTGTTCGATGACATGAATTGGTCTCTTGTCACTGTATGTGAAATCTAAGCGATTTATTATCGCATCAAAATTCAATACAGTACCGAATGAGGCTAGCACCGCGTCTGCGGGGCCCCTAATTTTGCTCCTTATGATGATAACAGACTGATAATGACGAGAACTGCCATTATGCGGTCTGAAAATCTCGTAAGCTGCTAATGCTGCCTGCCTCCAAGATACATAAGATTCTTGTACTTGCAAACTCAGGTAAGCACTTGACGGCATCTAGTGGCTCGTCACAGTAAATGTCGTTTCTAATTTCTATAGCAGCATACGCTACTACTTGTGGGGCGGCAACGTTTGCTGCTGCCATTTGTTCATCTAACTCATTAATTCTCTGAGTCAATGCTTGCTCCCTCTGCTGATTTGCAGCGGCCTGTTCGGCTAAAGCACTGCTTATAGCCGACCTTATCACTTCCCTAAGCTGATCTGGATCCATTTGAACTGATGGTGGGGGAACTGCAGGGAGAAGTCTTGTAGCCAGGACTCTGATGCGAGTGTCACAGTCGGAATCTGAGTCACTAGACTGCTTGCGAGGGTTTCTATATGGGTTGAAGCGTGACATGCGCAGGTCAGTGGCCGCGAAAAATAAAACGTGCCGTCAAAAGATGGGTCGAATTACGTCGCAGCTCTGAGCCACGAGAACTGTATGAACAATTTTAGACACACAGAAAGCAACACAAAGTAAACTAAAATTCTCAACGCAGTCACTCTCACTTGGTTCTGATTATTATTAAACAAAAAAATTTTTTACATTATCTGTTGCAATATGAAATACTCACTAGTACTAATTAATTTTTTACAAATTAAACTTAACACTTTTTGTATTTGATGAAAAAAATTTTGGCTAGAGTATCCACTTACATGATTCAACTAATACAAAAAAATTCTCTTGATAAACTCTGTCACTTGCAGCTCCCGCGCTGCTGTCTTGATTGTTGTTGGTTGTTGCAGCTCCTGTGCTGCTGTTTTACTTGTTGTTGGTTGTTGCAGCTCCTGTGCTGCTGTTTTAATTGTTGGTAGTGGAGTCCGACCACTAGTTGGGCACCAATTAATTGTTTTCCTTTCTGTAAGGATTGATGATTAGGTTGAGAGGCGACTGAGCCTCCTATTGCTGTCCTCGGGCTCAGACAATGAAACAAATTATTTAACGGCCAAGTGCCGGAGTGAATATTTATTTAAGCGACTTACTGGAAGAGCGCTGTATTCAAAACTGATTTCTTAATACAAATTATTTTTCATTTAACATAGGCCAAAACTCGCATCACGCCACAATGTCATGGTCGGCAATCCGACACAGCAATCTTAGGCAATAACGGAAACTCTTGCAGCAAAACAAAAGTGTCCGGTTACCGCTGCTGACCATTGCATCTATAGCGCGCTGATACAAAGTATGCAGTGTCGCAATTGCGAGGGCTGTTCCTTAACTTACAAAGCCCTCTATAGCAAGGGTTGCTTAATATTCTATTAAGTGCTATAAGTTAACTTATTTATGTGTGTATTCGGCGCGGCCAGAGTCTGCGGGCAGAGCTGCCGCCACGCAGGTAGCAAAAACGTTTCTGTCTCGCTTGCACTCATTAGTGATATTTCGTTCAATTTTCAATATAGTAACGCTTCTAGTTTTCTTGTTTATACTCCGATTTCAATGCGTCTTTTTAGGATAGTTTGATATAGTTAGCCTCCATTCGAATTATACAATTACAATGCTGCACTATATGAACTAATGACAATAGGCGGAACGAAAAATTAGAGTTATTTTTATGTATTGTGGGAAAAAGGGGCGTGACAGTCCAAAATTTTAAATGCCAATGCATTTACGCTGTCGCTAGGAACCTCCATACCAGAATTGGTGATTCTAGGTTCCATGGTTACTGAGATATTCGCCGAAAACACAGATTGTTTCCGAGGTGTGTCTAGTTTTTTGCTCATTGTGGGCGAATGGCGCGTGGCATCGAAAAAAAAGAGCCTTGTATTGACTGACTAAATATGTGAACGATTGACACCAAGCTCGAACTTGTAGCTCTAACCATCTCTGAAATCTGTTTGTTCATACGGACAGACAGACGGACAGACGGACATGGCTATATCGACTCGGCTTGTGATCCTGATCAAGAATATATTTACTTTAAACAAAATCTTTATGTTGTTGATAAAGATTTTTGTTTAATTGTAGTTTGTTTTATTATTTTGGCACTTAATTATTTTTTACAAAATAGTTATTTTTTTTGTTTTGTGTTGTGTTAAAAGGGACTTATTAATAATTAAGGGATCAATTAAATAATTTTGAGAGCCCGGAAATAAGCCCTTATTTACAGTTTTGCGAAATAGTCCAGATGATCTATTTGTTGACAGAAATTTGTTTGGTGAATTGCAGGTGTTTCAATAGCAGTCCAATTTATTTGCATAAATGGGCCATTTGCAGTACGCTATTTATTAAGTAACACGAATCTACCGAGTAGAGATACATATCTAGGATAATTATGCTATGTTCTGGAGACGTTAACCAAACCTCGGCTTTGAGCTTTTATTAATTGAACTTTGGAATTATTGAGATTTTGGCTCTTATGTAAATAGAGATATGATATTTGATCGGTTTGTGGGAAGCCAGAATTGTTATTGTCACCAATTGATTATTTTATAGCGTTTACATTAGTTTTGTGGGAAAAAAATTTATTACATAAATAATAAGTGTGTAAGTTAGGCGTAATGTATGGGTACATATGTTACTATATATTTATGGAGTCTGCTACTCCTCATTCTTCCTGTTAGATACATTCCAACGATTACCATATACCCTTGTACCCTAGAGTAACGGGTATAGAACTTAATTTAAAAACTGCACAACATTAACTTTAATTCAGTAAGTGTGAAGCAGTTTGATAAGTCATATTGGAATGCTTCGATAATAGCAATAGTTATAAGAAAAAAAAAATAAAAATAGAAGTTAATAAAAAAAGAGATTTTAAGAGCGTATGTTGGAATGGTGACGGAAGACAATATTTCATTCAACATACTGGACACTCTAAACATAAGAATTGCAAAAAATTTTGAATACAGTGTTTAATAACATTAAAGCTGATATGACAATAGAATTGAAAAACATGTTGTTATCACTTAAAATAGACAGTGCTTCGCGACTAACTAGAAATATTTTTGGCATTAGTGCACAATATTTGAATTGAAAGATGATTTGTTTCCGAGGAATATCTTAACGAGGAGGACTTATTGTGTACCAACTATGAATATCTGCAAAGAATTGAGCAGATAGAAAAACTTACAAACGTAAGTACGTTACAAGGCAATATACAAGTTTGTTCAGCACAAAGAATACATCTTAATGCTCTTCTTGTTATTAAATCGTCCGATATGCTTACTTTTCTGAAGAAAATATAGCGAAAGTTTTGAGCTCAAAAAGTTACAAATGTTTTACATAGTTTATCCAACAAGATGGGGATCTACATACCCTATGCTTAAGGATTCGTAAGGTTAGGATAAGTTTAGCCGAATGGCTTCGTAGGACAGATCATAATTATGGAAGGATTACTACGGCCTGAAGTCTTGTAGGATCTGGGAGTGCTTCGCAAACGGTAGCAGGTCACTTGCGGGTTTGTTGGAGGCTTCCCTCATTGAGTGGAGTATTGGTTATCCTAAGCACCTTAGCCTCTTGCGCTCTAAGGCATAACAGAGGCATAGAAGGTGCTCCAGCGTCTCTGTAGGGTTAAGGTCATTGTATTTCCTGCAATAGAATAGTATCAATTATTCCTAGTTTGGTGACATGTGCAAGGCAGGCAGTGACCCGACTACCATTCTGCAGTTTTTCGCGAGACGAGAGCTGATATCGTTGCACATGATATTGTTTATTTTGCATGTGGGAGTGTTTCGCCATCTTCGGTTGATATGGTCATATGGTGCTCCTCTCAAGATTACTGTGTAGTGACCTTAGGGAGATGGCCAGTTGTTCTTTATGAGTTCTCTATTAGTTAGTAGGTCAACGCCTGCCTTTGCTAGGAAGTCTGCCTACTCGATTCCCGACATGCCCTGGTGGCTAGGAACCGAGTAGATGTGTACTGACTAGGGTTTTCACAATAGACAGCGGCTCCTACTCTTCCGCACTTTTGGAGTAGTCTATGGAGATGTTGAGGTCTGTATGTTTGTTGGGGCAGTTTTTTCAGTCGTCGTGCCCAAGGTGTGCCTTTCTTTAGATTTCGAGACAGTTTAATGTAGTCCTAGCTTAATTAAGTCCGAGCGCGTTATCATACTCTTCCCTTTGGAGCTGTGCCCATAGCCTCGTAGCGAAATGCTACCCAGTTCTGTGAGGCGTTGGGCTGATTCAGCTGCCTTGAAGGGTAGTCCCGTCAGGATCTCCAGTGCCTTCGTTGAAGTGAATCTGAGAGCGCCTGTGACGCTAATTAGCGCTTGGAGGTGTACCTTCTCCAATAGGCGAGATATGTTTTCTTTTCCGTCGCTTCTCACCACGCAAGAGCCCCATAAAGCATTGTCGGGTGCACAACTGAGATATATATCCAGTCCATTAGTCTGGGTGACAAGATCAATGTGCAACTAAGCATCTTCTTGGATGCATAAAGTGCATGGTGGCCTTCTTCATCCTTTCTTCTACATTGGCTCTCCATGTCAGATTTCTGTCCAACCCTGTTCCTAGGTATTTAATGCAAGTTCTGGGCTTGAGTTAGCCCAGCCGATGGACATTCTTCTGTTATAATATACCCATGTCGCAGCTTGGTGGTTGAGCATCCACGGAAGTGGGTAGTCATGAGAACATCTAGAGCACCCATTCTGATCTGTGAAGCTATTTCCGTTGGTTGCTTCGAGAACTGATTCAAGTGACCGGTCCTTCTCCACCGCTCCAGCCTTGAGTGTGTGCGTGCCCTTATCTCCGGGATGTCGCTTCTTTAGGCGAATGTTCCCGCTGACAACGCACCACGCCATCATCCCGAAGCGCGGATATAGCACGTCTTCTGCCTCCTTCTTTGCAGAAGGAGAACACATTTTTGCCCCCCTAAAATGAGGAGAACGTATCAACATGTAACACCTTCCAGTCACTGGTTGGCAGGTCCTTGTTTTGCCTTTGCAGCAGACGTAGGGCTCGTTTTTTTTGAGAAAAATTGTTTCTTGTGTTTCTTGTGTTTTCCGTCGTACCTTCGAGATTCTGCCGTTTTCTTCGATGTGATCTGTCAAGGCCATGATTATATGGCTTCTTTGGGAGCCCTTTGCCCTTTGCATTCCGGAACTTTTCATCTCTCATCGTTGCTTGAATTTGCGGCAATTGATCAAATTGGCGGCGGCCTTCTTTGATCCTTTGTTCATTCCGGCACCTGTGCGGGTCAGCTTGTGCTTGTTTGTGGCAGTAGTAGCACAACTGCTAAGGGGATTTCTTCCCTACGTGGCCGCTGGTGGTAGCGGTCACGCCTCCCACCGATGTTTGGACCGTCATCCCAGTCCGAGTTGGATTTATCATATGGTTGGCTAATTTATTAAGGTGGCTTACCCTTGCGTTTTATGCTTGCCACCAGGCTACCTCAAGCCATGTCGTGTGATCGGCACTCTTACCACGCCGTGGTATGCAAAGATGTCGGACCGCGTCTTAGCTAGGAACTACATCGCCTCAAGGCCAAGTGACCGCCCTTATAGACGATGCAGTGTTCATTGCTTAGCCAGCACCCTCGGAGAGGGCTCAGCTGAGGATTTTTGTAGGCCTGACATTTTTTAGTGGCTAAAGATGTGTTGACGAAAAGCTTATCTACTGAAAACAAATCCGATAAAGAAAACTTTGAAATATATGTGTCTTCTTGGGAGTTCATTTTCGCTTCGCCATTAGTCCCTTGCAAAAAACATGAAGAAAGTGACAAGAAGAACAACTGCAGTAAAACTCAAAATTTGTACCGAACAAATTTTTAACGATTCAAATCCAGAATTTACGGTTGCTAGAAAAATTTTGATGCGCATGGAAAGCACACCAAAACCATTATTGAGCAACAAATTCTTAGTTTCGTGTTTATTTTTGGATAAACAATTTCAACACAAAGAATAGATGCAATAAATCATTTAAAAACTATATAACGTTATTTCAAATCGAAAATCTTAATTTCTTATAAAAGAAATTATGCATTGTTTTATTGTTCTGGATAGCAAAGCAGTGCACCGACCAAGAACTACACGCAATCAGTAATGTTTGTTTTGCAGTACCACCAACTGAGGTAACTATGAGTGAGTTAAATTTAAGTTGACAGATTTATAACTTTAATTTGAAACAGGTTACAATTGAACGAGCATTCTCGACACTAAGGCTTACTGACAACCGAAACCGACTCAGCCAGGATGTTCCTGAAAATATATTGCTAACAAGTTAAGCCCAAGTTTTTTTTACTCAACTATTGACATACATATGGTCACTTTTTCAATATGAAGAATGGGAATGATAAAAGAAAAAAGTTCGGTATATATTACAGTTGTTGTTTTAGTATTTCTGTGTTACCAAGAAATAAAATGTTTTTGGTTTGAAATGATTAAAGCAGAAATTAGACAACAGTTACACACGACTACTGTGGCGACTGCTTGCGCCACCAACTTGCAACTCTATCGACTTGCTGCTGATTCGTCTTGCGTCGAATACCGAAATCAAAAGCAAAGCAAGCTGTAAATTTTTCAAACGTCGACTGCTGCTGCTCCTTTGCTTTTGCCAGTTGCCCGTTCTGCTGTTGCTTCGACTGCGACTTTTGGCTTTTCAGAGCAGCAGCAGAAGCAAAAGTAAAAAAAAGAAACGACGTCTGCTGCTGCTTTGATTTTGGCGACTTCTTATTTCCTGCTCTTGCTTCGACTGTGACTTTTGATTTTTTCAAAAGCAGCAGCAGAAGCAAAAGCAGAAGAAATTAAACTTCTTGAAGTTTTTTAAACACAATATGTAGCCTTTTTTATTTATTTCTTATAGAAGAAAAAGCCGCCCAAATTGCTTACCGAAAGTGGTAATTGAGGAAATTGAGTAATGGGTATTCTAAAGTCGAGAGGAGACTATAGCATTCTTTCTTGTAATTTTTTAGGAAAACATGCTTTAAAACAAAATATGTAAGAAATACCAAATATGTAAGTAAGTACACACCTGAAACCTGTAACGAGTATAATAACTTCCAGTATACTCGAGAACGCTTACTCGTGATCGTTTTGTTAGAACAAATTTAATACTCGATCATATGTGTGCGTACCGCGTTCATGCTTATACTCGTTTTACTAGAGTATATACTTGAACATTTTTCGCTAAACAACATGCTACAAGAAAGGCATAAAATATTTTCATATATTTGAATATTCAGTTCATAAGTTAATTTAAAGAATTAAGCATCTTCGGATTATTCGCATTTACATGTTCTACATACTCATTTGAAATTATGTGTATGCACATATATATGTATGTGTGCCTAGCACTGGTAGGCACGGCAGCGTCTGCGAGCAGCGCTGACGTCACACCGGCGCGAAAACAAATGCTTGTATGTTGCTGTCTCGCTCTTGCGCAGAAGGTTATATTGCAGCTAAATTATATAAAATTTGTAACGTTATAGCTTTGTTGTAAATAGACGAATTTAAATGCCGCGTTCAGAATAATTTGATATGATCTTCCTCTAAACGAATATTTAGTTACAAACACTGTACTATTTGACTAAATGCCTTAAAACCGGCGTTGAAGTTTAAATGTTTTTTAGCTGTTATGAGAAAAGGGAGCGTGGCAGCTAAAAAATTTTGAATGGCATTGTATGAAGGCTGTCTCTAGGAACATACATACCGGAATTGGTGTTCCTGAGTGCCATAGTTACTGAGATATTAACCTAAAACATAAATTTTTTCGAGGTGTGTCTGGTTTTTTGCTCATTGCGGGGGCGGTAAGGGGCGTGGCAACAATTTTAAATAAACTTGATCTGCCTGACATAATAGAGGACTTTCATTCTAAATTTGGTGCTTCTAGCTTTTGTAGTTTAAAGGATCGAGGTGTTTATACGGACAGACGGACATGGCTATATCGACTCGGCTTGTCATGCTGATCAAGAATATATATACTTTATGGGGTCTGCCACGCCTCCTTCTGCCTGTTACATACTTTTGCACAAACCCAATATACTCTTGCTGAGAGTATAGAAATAGCGGAAGTAATCGTGACCCCGTAGTAGAACTAGAATATAAGTCTTGTACTGTATCCAACAAACTATTGTTGCAAAATTTATAGCTATTTGTTGTTATGTTGAGCCTAATCAATGCCGCATCAAAGGTAAATGGCAACGCTTAGATTATTTAACAAGTAAGAAAAGTACAGTCGAGCACGCCCGACCGTATAATACGCTCTGCATTTTAATCCCAATTAAATTATTAAAATCGGTATCCAGATATTACAATGTATTGTACTTGCATTAAAACACGTTGAAACAAAAACAATCCAAGCATAATCAAAAATAAATCTGTTTGTCTGTATGCGAATACACATGAGTACGTTTGACAATAATGATGCATTTATGTATGTATGTGTGTATTCGGCGTAGACAGCGGCCGCGGGCAGCGCAGCCGCCACACAAGCAACGAAAACGTTCGAGCATGTGCTTGTATGTTTCTGTCTAGCTCGTATCGTTGATATTGCGTTCAATTATCAATTTTGTATCTCTGCTAGTTTTCTTGTTTATAGTCCGATCTTAATGCACCTTTTAGGATTGTTTGATATAGTTAGCCTTCAATAGAGTTAAACAATTACAATTCTGTACTATATGAAGAAATGCCTTAAAACGGAACGAATTATTGAAATTTATTTTTATGTATTGTGGGAAAAAGGTGCGTGGCAGTCCAAAATTTTAAATCTCAGTGTATTAACGCTCTCGCTAGGAACGCTCCAAACCAAAATTGGTGATCCTAGGTGCCATAGTTACTAAGATATTCACCGATTTTTTTCGAGGTGTGTCCAGTTTTATGCTCATTGTGGGCGAATGGGGCGTGGCATAAAAAAAAAAAATTCTTGTATTGACTGAATAAATATATGATCAATTGACACCAAGCTCGAACTTGTAGCTCTTACCATCTCGGAAATCTGTTTGTTCATATGGCTATATCGACTCGGCTTGTGATGCTGATCAAGAATATATATACTTTATGGGGTTTGCCACGACTCCTTCTTCCTGTTACACACTTTTGTACAAACCCAATATACTCTTGCAGAGAGTATAATTGAGGCGTTTTAAAGGGGATGGATAGCAGATATCACCAACTAAAAGATTATGAATGAAAATAAATTCAAGAACTTTACTACGATTAATAAGGGACGGAAGATTCAGGAGTAAGAACCTATAGGTGTAGGATGGAAGGCAAAGATTAGGGTCCCAATTAAGACCTCGAAGTCCGAAGAGTAGAAACTGCTTTTGCACCGATTCAATCAAATCTTGAGTATGAGCATGTTAAGGAGACCAAACACATGAAAAATATTCAAGAATGAGCCGGACAAGGGATGTGTAAATAAGTTTAGTGACAAAGGGATAATTAAATTCCTTAGACCAGCGATTAATAAATCCAATTGTTCTCTTGGCTTTGTAAGCAATTGTGGAGATATAATGTGTGAAACTTAATTTATTATCAAAACGAAAGCCAAGGTCTTCAACTGACAGTATGCGTTTAAAGGGTACATTATCAATACAGTAACTGGCTAAGCAAGGAGTAACCCTGTTATAAACCATAAACAGGCTTTTTGAAACGTGCATTGTGCACGTAACGACAACTTATAAAACGAACAGGTAAAATTTAAAAAATTGTAATTTATATACACGTGCTTAAACGAAAAGAGATAAATCAATGTTAATTTACTTTAGCCGTTCTAATTATCAACAGTGGTGTGGTCCAAGTGATAGAGATGCTTGTTACTATTTTTCGTATTTGTGTGTAAACCTTAGGTCTGCGTTTCAAACGACAGCACAGATAGGCATTTATTTCGGGAGCATCTAAATATAAATGAGTGGTGCATCTAGTAGGGTTGACGTATGTTTTGGAATCTGGGTTTGATATCGTAGGTGCGATTCCAGCCAGCGAGTTTTTAGACCCCGTACTCTAAAAAAGAGTAGAGGAGTCTATTAGGTTTGTCAGAAGCGAAATGTACGTAACAGGCAGAAGGAGGCGTGGCCGACCCCATAAAGTATATATGTTCTTGATCAGCATCAACAGCCGAGTCGATATAGCAATGTTCGTCTGTCCGTCTGTCTGTCCGTCCGTCCGTATGAACAACTGGATCTTTTAAGCCACAAAAGCTAGAGCGACCAAATTTAGAATGAAAGTCCGTTATTAAGTCAGGCAGGTTAAGTTTATTTCAAATTTTTGCCACGCGCCTTACCGCCCCCGCAATGAGCAAAAAACCAGACACACCTCGAAAAAAATGTAGTTTTAGGCCAATAACTCAGTAACTATTTCACTTAGGAACACCATTTCTGGTAAGCAGGTTGCTAGAGGTAGCCTTAATGCAATGCCATTCAATGCCTTTTCTCATATGAGCTAAAAAACTTTCAAAATTTCAAATTCAAAATTTTCAGGATCTAAGGCATTTAGTCAAATAAGAGAGGAATATCATATCAAACTATCCTCCTCCGTCCATTAACAAAAAAGTTAGAACGTTAGAAAGTTTATGTAATTTAGCTGAAATTTCGTCGCCTGTGTGACGTCAGCGTGCCGACCAGTGCTAGACACGCATACATACATATGTGCATACACATAATTTCAAACGAGTGTGTACTTGTATGTATAACATGTATGTAAATGCGAATAAGCGGAACATGCTTGAAAGTGGTGCGTGGTGCGAATGGTAGAGTTGCGGCGCGATGTGGAATCGTTGCCTGAGGGTCGTAGGTTCGAATGCTGGCAATGAGAATTGCTAATTTAATTTTTTTTTAAATATCAATTCAAAATATACATATAAATTTTAATTTTTAAATTTCGTAATAAAATTTTAATTCAAATTAAATACAAATGCGCATTATTATGGGAGTACGGGGTCTTTTACAGTCGGCTCGATCGACTGTAGACTTTTTTACTTGTTTTGGTGTGGAGGTTTCTAGCAACAGCATAAATGCATTGGCATTTCAATTTTTGGACTCCCACGCCCCATTTTCCCACAATTAATAAAAACATTTTTAAATTTCAATGTCTATTTTATGATATTTGTTCTTATCGTACAGTATTGTAATTTTTATTTTGTGTATAGACTAACTGTATTAAAATATTTTGAAAGGTGCATTAAAATCGGACTACAAATAAAAACAAGAAAGAATGCTACAGTCGCCCCGCGACTTTGGTGATCGATAAGATAGCTTGGCAAACATAACATTTTCATACAAATTCATGCTTAGAGCATATTTTCGACCGATCGTTCCTATAGGAGCTATAAGATATAGTAGTCCGATTTGGATCAAACTTGGTCAGTATGTATATATTGAAGCCAATTATATTCTGTGTGAGTTTGATATATATAGCTTGGTCATCGAAAAAGTTTCGCCTACAAATTCATGCTTAGAGCATATTTCGACCAATCGTTCCTATGGGGGCTATACGATATAGTAGTCCGATTTAAATCAAACTTGGTCAGTATATATATATATATTAATGGCAGATGTATTCTGTATGAGCTTGATTAATATAGCTTAGTTAACGCAAAAGTTTTTCATACTATTTCATATTTGGAGCGTATTTTGTACCGAACGGTCCTATGGGAGCTATACGATATAGTTGTCTGATTTGTATCAAGCTTAGTCAGTACATCTACTTCCTAGACATGTACTACCCGTGTAAATTTCGTTCAGATAGCATGGCTAACACTATACTAAACATTCTATACTAAAACATTCTAGTTTTAACTGTGCATTTACCTTTATATGAAGATAGAACGCCCTCAAGTAGGCGTGTCAAAAAACAAAAACAAACTTGTACTGCTTGGGTATTGTACCTTTCATTTGCGACCCCTATCATCTTTCTAGCTCTTATAGTCTCTGAGATCCTTTTGTTCATACAGACGGACGGACTGACGGACATGGCTATATCGACTCGGCTATTGATGCTGATCAAGAATATATATACTTTATGGGGTCTGCCACGCCTCCTTCTGCCTGTTACATACTTTTGCACATGGTACAATTTTTGGTGCGCAAAAACATATGTTCCGTACAAAGTTATTTAACACGGCCATTTATAAGCTTTTGGGAGCTTTGAAACACTGCAACTTTTATTTTGTGATAATTAGTAACCCCCACAAATCGTTGTCGCCGAAAAACTAGACACACCTCGGAAAAAATCGGTGTTTTCGGCGAATATCTCAGTAACCATGGCACCTAAGATCACCAACTTTGGTATGGAGGTTCCTAGCGACAGCGTTAATGCATTGGCATTTAAAATTTTGGACTGCCACGCTCCTTTTTCCCACATTATAATTGAACGCAATATCAACGTATGAGTGCCATTCGTATGTGTATTCGCATTCAAACAAGCAGATGTGTGTGTGATTATGCTTAGATTGTTTTTGTTTCAACGTGTTTTAATGCAAGTACAATACATTGTAATATCTCGATGCCGATTTTAATAATTTAATCGGGAATAAAATCAAGACAGTATTATACGGTTGGGCGATAGTACTTTTCTTTCTTGTTTCCTTAAAAGTTGGATACTTTACTACGTATTTGAAGTGTTCGACATGTAAATAAATAGAAAGTGTGCGTTGTAGTAGCGATCAGGCACTCTTGGGCATTGAAGAAAACTATTGTTGCCCGCAGCTGCTACATAATGCTCTAAATAATGTTTTATAGGAAATTGACACAGTTCATTCATAGCAAAAAATTAAGAAAAAGTGTCAACAAATGCTCAGCACGCTTGTCTTTGCCTACATCTGGGGGTTTTAATGGCTTTGGTAAGAAAAAGAATTTTCAGGCTCTGCAAAACTTCAAAAACCCAATGTCTTTGTCTAAAATGTGATCTGCATTTAACCATAAGCAAAATTTAAAAAAAAAAGTTGAATTATGAAAATAGTTTTTTTTTTTACCTAAATGCACAAGAGTGCCTTGAGGACCTCATTCAGTTTTTCTCACCTTACAAATGAACGAAAGCTTTTACACCCTTTTTGAGTGCATATTTGAGGTTAGAAGAGATTACCCTAGAAAATTAATTCGAGGTATATTCTTCCATAACTTTAGAAAGTGGGCTTAGAGGTTTAATGAGTGATAGTCATCCAAGTCGAGTTAAAATCTTAAAACTATTGCGTCTGATAATAGTTTGTTTACTTTTGATTCTGTTAGAACTCTGTTGATTTCATTTTATCAAGGTTTTCGGTTTGTGTACATGATAAGCTTAAAGCTTTAATCTAATTTGCTGATTACGCTGATCACTCAGATGTAGACTGTTTATAAACAATATCCTGGCATGGGAATGTTTATCTGATAATGCAGATTGTTTATAAGCACTTTGCTTGAGAATGATTTAGTGCGTGGGAGCGATTTGGAATTTGTGATAATGAAGATGTTACTATGTATAATGGGACGGAAACGCCTTCAATGCATTACAAACTTCACTGTAAAATCATAAAAATCTCTGCAAGGGTATAATGAATCAATTATGTTATTTTAATTTTTTTCGCAACTGGTACTTCTGTGAATATTCAATTTGCATTTCTTGTAATTATAGATTCTGGTTGTTTTGTGGAGACAAATTCTGTTGCCTCTAGAAGCTCTGTCTGGGCTAATAATATCAACAATTCATCTGGAGTTAGTATTGTGGAGACAAAACAAGAAATAGATTTAGGTTTGATGCCGCCTCCAATTACCACGCAGCTTCCTTTAACCTATGCACAATCTTCCATATCTTGCGATACTCAACAAGTGATGCATTTAAAGACTGTAAATGCAGAGGCGATGCTAAAGAGTGAGCTGAGAGCCGAAAACAGCCCACGGAGTTCAATAATTGCAGACGGACGCCACTCGACGGATTCACTGAGCGCATGTAGTCCCAATGCGCTACAATTTAATTCCCACTGCGCACAAAAGAGCACTCTTGACACCATAATCTTTAATCAGCGCAGTTTTCGAGGATCGGCCACTCCTACTGCAGCTGTGGCCGCTGCCGTTGATTTAGATCCTTCTATAGTGACATTGGCTGTTGGAATTTCCGTTCAAAATGATGTTAGTCATGTGGGTCAGCAGCATCAACAGCAATCGACAGCTAATGTAAACAAGTTTATTAATGAATTAACCAATTCGACGGGTCTAGTTAACAGCAACTGTAGCAATGACCAAACGCTTTTTTCCACTTCTGATGTCATCGATCATGCTTTTTCAGACATCCTGCATCAAAAGGTGGGCGTGCTAACGCAAACACGACAACAAACTTCTGCAATACTTAAGCCGAATGTTGTAAAGCACAGTATTTCGTTGAAAAACGGTAATTCGAATAGCCAGCTATCTAATAGCGAGGCCACAGTAGATAGCACGCAGGAAATTTTATTGAGCTCAGAGCCAGCAAGAGCTTTAGGGACTGCCCAGCCCATGCAAAACATATCAAACTCACCAACAGGTACCATTGCAAAAGCCGGTGCTCTATCAGCTGACATTATCATGACTCCTGCTGTTACTTCATCAACAATACTTTGCTCAGCAAATGGTGCTGCTACTGCTGTAGTACCCAACATATTGGCACCTCACCAGGTAACTATGGCTAACTCAATCCTTAACGATATTGCTATGCAAGCGGAACCTACACAAGAGGATGCAGCAGTAGCAGCAATAGCCTTGAGCAATATTATGATGAGTCCACAGAATACTGCTGCTGGTGTTGACGTTGGTGTAGGGGTTGATGGTACACTTCCTCCGCCACCAGTTGTCATGCAGCCGGAGGTTACCGCTACAGCAACATCCACAGCGGTAAGCAACATGATCATTAAAGCTGCAGCCGACTTTATAACAACACAAGAACAGGAACAGCATCACTTCCATCAACAAATACAGTCTCAACATCGACAACAAAAGCAATCTGATAATTCAACACCGCCAGGAGGCGACCCACTTGTAAATTTGTTATTAACCCACTCAACAATACCTGAAACGGTGTCCCTGTCGACTGTCCATTTACCTGTTTTAACACCCACGCCACAAGAATCTCTATTTATTAGATTGGACTCTGATAATGCATTACAGAAATCCGTGGTTTCTGCTCCGACCAATGGAGTTTTGATGACTCATCAGGCTACAACGTCTAGTGATGTTGACAGAATACTTCCTGATATCGTAAACGCTGTTGCGGCTACAGCTGCAGTTACAGTACAACAACCCATACCTCAGGAGTTGACAACAATGTCCGATCAGGATCTAATCAGTTACATTAATCCAAGCACTTTTGACCAGCGTAAGTGTCACAATTACGAGTACATATTAAACATATAATTGTTTTCCCTTTTTTTTTCAGTTTAATCACACACAGATTAACAAATGAAATTATTGGATAGTTTTCACTACACAGAGAAATACAAACTTTATTCTATTAATTGAATTATACACACATATTCAAATACATACCATTACAAGAGCTTAATAGCTAAAAACATTTGTTTTATCTTTATTTTTAGGTCCGATGTTCAGGTACTATCATACAATAAGCAAGTAAGAAAGGCAACAGTCGAGCGAGCCGACTGTACAAGACCCCGTACTCATAGTAGTGTGCATTTTTCAGACAAACATAGAAAAAAGGCAGCAGAGTGATTTATACTTTAAAATATAAATTAAAAAAAAAAACAAGTAAGAAAGGCTACAGTCGATCGAGCCGACTGAAAAAGACCCCGTACTCCCATAGTAATGCGCATTTGTATTTAATTTGAATTAAAATTTTATAACGAAAATTAAAAATTAAAATTTATATGCATTTCAATATGTTGTTAGCAATGGTGATAAATAAGATAGCTTGGCAAAGAGAACATTTTCATACCAATTCATGTTTAAAGCATATTTTCGACCGATCGTTCCTATGGGAGCTATACGATATAGTAGTCCGATTTGTATCAAACTTGGTCAGTATGTATATATTGATGGCAAATGTATTCGGTGTAAGTTTGATAAATATAGCTTGGTCATCGAACATTTTTTCATACAAATTCATTTTTAGAGCATATTTTCGACCGATCGTTCCTATGGTATACGTGATAAGATCGGTCGGGCGGAGTAAGATTGACCTCAATAAAGAGATTAAGCATGCCCGAGTCATTGCAGGTGCAAGGGGCAGACGCGGGCTTGGGAACATGGGCACACGGTCCAGAACGTTGAAACATTTCAGGAACTACAGAGGAACAACGACGCATCATGCGGAGGCTTCGCGCGAAAAGATGACGTACCACGGCAACATGGCTTCGCGCCGCCAAAGAGCAAACAGTTTGCAACGGAATGTTTGAATGTCCGGGTGACGTTCGACATGGGAGCCACATCGAGAGCATGGCATCCCTCTAGGCTCTTACGCCCCATAGGGGCAGGAGTACGCTGACAGAAGAAACCCTCCCCTCGAGAAGACATCAACATCACGACTACATCGAAGGAGGGTGCGGACACTCGTGGACAGGTCGGTTGCAAATCTGCACAGAAAGTTCTTTTTGACATAGGTGCTACGACCATGTCGTAACACTCAACAGCGCAAGCAAAAAGTAAATGGTCCATAATGATGTTGATTTGATAATCGTTAAGCACCTTAAACCAAGCACCCATGTCAGTTACCTTCACACGTTGCTGGACAGCAAACTGAACTGGAGAGCCAATGTTGTATGCATCCAAGAAGATGCTCAGTTGCTCTTGGGGTCTGTCGCTCAGACTTATGCATTGGATCTACATCTCAGTCGTTCGACCGACACTGCTCTAAGGAATTCTCGTGTGGTGGCAAGCTACCGAAAAGAAAACCTACCGTGCCTTAATGGGAAAGGCTTAACTCCAAGCGCTCATATGCATCACAGGCGCCCTTCTCACTACCACCACCAAAGCTCTAGAAACCCTTCTGGATCTACCACCTCTAGACCTACATCCGAAGCTAGTGGCAGCCAAGTCAGCCCAGCGACTCACAGCTCTAGGCTGCATGCCACTACAAGGCTATGGGCATAGCTCCATAGGGAGGAATTTGACCATACTATCCGATTACGTCAAACATATTAACTGCCTAGAAGTTGGAACCCGGGTGCATCTAGGGTCCAACGACTGAACTGCCCTAGTTGGAAAGAAGGTCATCTCAACATTTGTACGGACGGCTCCAAGATGACAGGTGGAGAAGCAGCTGCCGTATATTGTGAACACCCTAACACCACCCTCCCTTACAAGCTACCCAACCACTGCAGCATATTCCAGGCGATCGCTGTATAGCAGTCTTGAGAGGAGCACCACCAAACTAATAAACATAAGGTGGCGGAACACCACCTCTTGCAGAATAGCAAAAATAATGAACAACGTGTTCGATGCACAATTTAGCCGATTCCTACTGCATCTCTCTCAGAAAGATTGTAGGATGCTAATCGGAGTACTCACTGGTCACAGTCTAGCGGCTGCGCAAGCTTGGTATTCCCACGGACACTGACTGCAGAAAATGCAAATACCCTAAAACCTCCTGCTACTGTAGATTCGCTCTATGAAAGAGCCATCAAATCGCTCACCAATAGACCTACTGATATTCGCGAAACGCACCCTAATTATTCTGGACTTCTAGCCCGAATAACCTCCGCGCCTGGACTACTAAGGTCCGCATACGGCCTATGTACAGTACCTGCGAGGACGTCCGTCTTCACTTAACCTAACTTATGTTGATAATGCTTAATTCAAATATTCTGACTGACCTTGTTAAACTTTATAAATAAGCATTTGGAAAAACTTGTGTACAAATAAATGGTTTTGCACCAGTTGTTCATTGAATTCAAATTATCTAGAAGTTGCGTATGATCTGGAGGATTCTTAAATTCTATTGCTATAATTTTTTCACAACTTCGACATTCTTTAGTATGTGGCAATGGGTAAGCGAAGATGAATGGTCATTTACAAAATATTAGAAAATAAAGGGCATAGGTGACTACCTTTGGGAACTCCAGAAGTAACGAAAACAAATTTAGAGATAGCTGATCTAAAAAAAACTTTTGGGTCCTATAAGATATGATTATATTGACAGAAGAAGAAAATGTGTTTAACCAATAATGCTACGTTTTTTTAGAAGGAGGTTATGATTAACAGAGTCAAATGCGTTATTGAATCCAGTGTAGACGACATCATTTTGTATCCCAATAAGGAATGCTTCTTTTAGAAAAGAGGTAATGGTCGAAGTCGATCGGCTCTCAACAAACTCGAGTTGAGTTGGGGCGATAATTGACTTTCAGAGGTGTTATAAAGTCGAAGATAATATTTTTTCGAAGTGCTTGCGGATTGCGGAAAACTTCGCAATTCACCTTTAATTGGATATATAAGACTAACCTCATTTTTATGCGGGGAGATAATGTAGGATTCTTTCCGTAAGATAGGAAAGACTGAGGATTCTAACAAAAGGTTAAAAAATTTAAAAGAAATTTAATTGTTAAAGAATAGTACTCCTGGAGCACATCACGAGGAATGTTGTAAGGGTCAGGAATATGGAAGATGTTCAGGTGTTAATTAAAGAAAACAGGCAACTATTATTTATTTAAGTGGAAATACAGAATAAGAGATCAGTTTTGACTCCATATTTAGCCTATGATAAACATACATACATATGTATGTGAATATACATAATGTTAAACGTATTTCGTGTCGTGTTTTACGCGTGATCGCGCAATTTATAATTATATAATCAGGAATGAAATGCAGGGAGCATGATATTGTAGGGCGTGATATGCTTTATTTTTCTTTCATGTTTTGTGTTTTTTGGGTTTTGTGCAAAGTACGTAACAGGCAGAAGGAGTCGCGGCAGAACCCATAAAGTATATATATTCTTGATTAGCATCACAAGCCGAGTCGATATAGCCATGTCCGGCTGTCTGTCTGTCCATATGAACAAACATATTTCAGTAATGGTGAGAACTAAAAGTTCGAACTTGATCTCAATCGAATACATATTTTGTATTAACAAGAATATTTTCTTTTTTTTTAATACCACGCCCCATCCGCCCACAATGACCAAAAAACTGGACGCACCTCGAAAAAAATCGGGGTTTCGAATATCTCAGTAACTATGACACAATTTACGGTACGGAGGTTCCTAGTGACTACATAAATGCATTGCCATTTACAATTTTGGACTGCCACGCCTCCATTTCCCATAATAAACAAGAAAGAAAAGTACAGTCGAGCACGCCCGAACATATAATACTCTCTGCTTTTATTTCCGATTGAATTATTAAAATCGGTATCCAGGTATTACAATGGCTAGTACTTGTATAAGAACACACAAATTAAAACTAAGTGTAATCGAAGAAACATCTGTTTGTTTGTATGCACATACAAATTCGTTTGACATTATATGTATGCACATAAGTATGTTTACATGTATGTATATGTATGTTCAGCACAGCCAGCGTCTGCCGGCAGCGCTGCCGCCACACTTGCAAAGAAAACATTCGAACATATGCTTGTATGCTTCTGTCTCGCTCGCACTGATGCATTAATATTGAGCTAAAATGTAAAGTTGTAGTGTAATGAAAATAGTTTTTTACAATATGCGGGGCCTGTAGGGGCGTGTCAAAAATATAGATTTTATTTTTGTTTCAACGTGTCCTAATACAAGTACTATCAATTGTAATACCTGGATACCGATTTTAATAATAAATGTAAATAAATATAATCGGGAATAAAATGCAGACATATTATACGGTCGGTCGTGTTCGACAGTACTTTTCATTCTTGTTTTTATTTGTATGAAAAATTCGTACTGCTGTGAGCACACGATGTTGAACAGTTGGTTTGCTCGACTGTAGCCTTTCTTATAGATGTTACTCGTAGAGTAAAAGGCTTTACTTTTATCGTTGGAATGTTTGTAACAGGAAGAAGGAGGCGTGACAGACCACTTTAAGTACATATATTATTGATATGCATCAATAGCCGAGACGATTTAGCCATGTTTACCCATCCTTTAGTTTGGATGTACAAAATGATCTCAGAGACTGTCAGAGGTACAAAAGAGGTCGGAAATAAAAGATAAAAAAATGCAAAAGCAGTACATTCTCGTCTTTGTAATTTGACAAGCTCACTTTAGGACATTTTATTTTTATATAAATGTAAAATATAAGGTAAAAATAGCATGTTTTAGTACAGAAAACTTTTTGTTATCTATGCTATGTGAACCAAATGTACACGGGTATTACATGTACGGGAAGTTCATGTACTGATCAAGTTTGATCCAAATCGGGAAACTTTTTTGTATGGCTTCCCTATGGGCTACATATCGACTACTACATTGTATAGCTGCCATAAGAACAATCGGTCGAAAATACGCTCTATGCATGAATTTGTATAAAAATATTGTGTGTTCAAGAAAGCTATCCATTATCTCAACGATTGCACTAATTTTATTATCATACCCCATTGTTAATAACATATTGAAATTGAGTAACGGGTATTCTAAAGTCACGAGGTGATTATAGCTAAGTTTCTTGTTTTAATTTAGTGCCTCTGTATTTTATAGTTTTTGCGATTTAAGTGTTCTTACAGACGGACAAAAAGGCAGACTGATAGACATTGCTTTATTGACTTGGCAGTTGATAATCTCTATGAGTATTGTTTACGTTAAATATGTAGTAAATCTAAAAAAAAACTCAACAAATTCATTCTGCAAAGTCCCTGGTATTATAGTCAGTAAGGTCTGTCTGTTTATACATATGGGCAGTGTGATCTGGTTATATAGTATCGACATTTAAACAACAGATCGAAAGAGCATGTGCTTGTGTTTGTTTAGCATGTTTTTGGTCAGGGTCGCCGTGATAGTGTGAAATGAAGTAAACAACAGCCTCGATACCCGGATTTGTTGACTCGACGATCACTAAAATACAGCGACTGAACGCGTACGGTTCATATTGCGTGCATCGGAATGTATCCAAATTGCAAAGTTCTGGAAAGACAACAAAATACGATAACAAAAAAATCTAAATGCATTTCGCTTCATCTCATCAGCACCGCTCGTGTCTTAGCACAAGCGAAACTGGATCAACACCTAAGCAAACAAAGACCCCATCGGACTCTATTGCGCTAAGCACTCAACAACATTACCAACACCGTTTGCAACAACAATATCAGCACACTGTCCAGATTGGTTCCAACATACATCCTTACCAGGGGCTGCAAACTTGTAAGCGCTATTAGGCATACATAAATATTAAAATTTCAATGTCATAAGCCACCGAACAAATTTGTCGTCACAAATTTGTATCATACACGTTAAAGCTTAATAAAAATGTAACCTGATTTGAATAAAACTAGGCAGAACATATTATAAGATATTGATTGGATGAAGTGCACGTATATTAGAGCGAAATGTGCGAAACAGAAAATTGTAAATAATTGGGGATCAAAATATACTGTTTACTGTCTACTATTATTATGTACTTCTGTTATGTAGTATAGACATTAACAGTATAATTATTTTATTTTATATGAAAAATTCAATTGCACCATGCTTTCTTGAATATGCATATTGAAAATGCTTTGCTTTCCCAGTCACAGAATTTGGACGGATGATCTGGAAACGACATCATGTAAGCTATTACGTCTTGTATCTTCTCTATGAAATCCCTTAAGCCAATTAATCTCAACTTTTTAGACCCCGTACTCTAAAAAAGAGTAGAGGGGTCTATTAAGTTTGTCAGAAGCGAAATGTGCGTAACAGGCAGAAGGAGGCTTGGCAGACCCCATAAAGTATATATATTCTTGATCAGCATCGAAAGACAAATCGATATAGCAATGTCCGTCTGTCCGTATGAACACCTGGATCTTTTAAACTACAAAAGCTAGAGCCACAAAATTTAGAATGAAAGTCCGTTATTATGTCAGGCAGATCAAGTTTATTTAAAATTGTTGCCACGCCCCTTACCGCCCCCGCAACGAGTAAAAAACCAGACACACCTCGAAAAAATTTATGTTTTAGGTTAATATCTCAGTAACTATGACACTTAGGAACACCAATTCCGGTATGCAGGTTCCTACAGACAGCCTTAATGTAATGCCATTCAAAATTTTGAGCTGCCATGCCCCCTTTTCTCATATAAGCTAAAAAAAACTTTTAAACTTCAAACCAGGATTTAAGGCATTTAGTCAAATAGTACAATGTTTGTAATTAATTATTCGTGTAGAGGAGTATCATATCAAACTATCCTCCAAGCGTTAAAATCCGTCCATTAACAAAAAAGTTAGCACGTTAGAAAAATTATGTAATTTAGCTGAAATTTCGCTGCCTGTGTGACGTCAGCGCTGCTCGCAGACGCTGCAACGCTGCCGTGCCGACCAGTGCTAGGCACGCATACATACATATGTGCATACACATAATTTCAAACGAGTGTATACTTGTATGTATAATATGTAAATGCTGATAATCGGAATGTTATTGAAAGAGGCGCGTGGTGCAACTGGTAGAGCGCGATGTACTACATATGATGAATATATGTATGTATGCGTGTGTTCGGCGCGATCAGCTTCCGTGGGCAGCGCGCCGCCATACAGACAGCGAAAACGTTAGAACATGTGCTTGTATGTTTCTGTCTCGCTTGCACTCAAATATTGATATTGCATTCAATTATCAATATTGTAACGCTTCTAGATTTCTTGTTTATTGTCTGATTTTAAAGCACCTTTCAGGATAGTTTGATAAAGTTATTCTTCACATGAATTATAAATAACAATACTGTAAGATAAGAACAAATGCCTTAAAAACGTTTTGAAGTTTGAAAATAATTTTATTTCTCCGTGGCAGATAAAAAATTTGAATGCCATTGCATTTATGCTGCCGCTAGGAATTTTGCTTCTTTGCTATGCAAATAGAATCGCAAGTTGACGGACAAATTTCGGGGTTTTTTTTTCTTTCAAACAATTGGGAATCTGGTATTAATTGATTGGATAATTAACCAACATTCATAACCACACATTTTGAAGAAAAAAATTTTGGATGGTAAGTGTATATAAAGGGCACTCTTATTGTAAATTTACCGATCATTAAAGTAACGTTAATTCTGGAGGTTCTCTATTTTAACTAATTATAAAAATTTAAGTGTTATATTTAATAACTTTATATGCACATGAATGGACATTCTAAGCTATAATACAAATTTTTTGATTATGCCTACATTTGTAAGTTTTATCGATGATAGCTTGGCAAACACTTAACATTTTTATACAAGTTCATGCTTAGAGCATATTTTTGACCGATTGTTTCTATGACAGCTATTCAATATACATAGTCGTTCGATCCGAATGAAACTAGGTCATTATGCTTAGATTTTTGTTGATTGTATTCTGTGTCAGTTTCATTAAGGGGTTAAGTGGGTTTCAAAATTTTTTAAATTCGAATTTTTTTTCTTTGGTTCATAAATTAATTCAATATGTTTACTATATTCTCCGGCAACTGTAATTTAATGCTGCCTGTGACATGTATTCTCCCCAATGCAAGAACCCTTTTCATCATCTAAACGCGCACAATTCAATTTCCCGACGGCATGGCGTTGCTTCAGTACACACATATTATCAGAGTAAATATTCTTCATACTCTGTTTTTGTTTGCAGCTTTTATTTCTAACGCGTTTATAAGTGTAACGCACAAGCGGCGCCCTTTTTGAAATGCGTATTTCCTAAACACATAATGTCTGCTATCCGAGTCAAAAATTACTCAATTACAATAATACTATAAATTGTTCTATTTTTGCAAGACCGGCACCGAGTGTTCTATGTGAATAATATACGTACATATATATTAGGTAAAGCTGGACGTACAAGAGGCTGTGTTGCGCTTGTTGGTTCTCCTGGCAAGACTGAAATACAGTGATCTTAGTAATATGGCCAAGTGTTCTATCCTGTGCTCAGGCAGTTCGACGCCCGTCTTTGCTAGAATATCCTCATTTCCAGATATGTCCTGGTGGCTTGTAAATCAGTAGATGTGTACAGACTTGGTTGTAAAAAGTTCATCTAGTGCCTAGCTGCTTATCTTGACAGTTATGGAACTACAGGTAGCCAACATCATAAATTTAATGGCCGTTTGACTGTCAACCATTAGGTTGACTGTGTGGCAGTCGGCAACAAGATGTGTTGCGATCTCTGCGGCTTTACCAATTTCGCTTCCACTTGGAAAATGCTGCTGTAATCAGGTAGCTTGAATGAGAGCTTGGTATTTTGGGTATTCACAGTATACGTTGGCTCCTATTCCTTCCGTCATCTTCGATCCGTCCGTGTATAAATTTGGGTGTCCTTGCATACCAGCTTGGGATCTCCATTTGTCTGGTCCAAAGTGTGCCTGAGTGCGGACTTTCCGACAATTGCTGGTTTTGATTATATATTGTCGGGGCTTATGGTCATATTCCTTCCTATAGAGTTATGTCCGTAACCTTGCAATAAAATGCTACTAAGCGCCGTAAGTCGTTGGGCAGATGTAGCTGCTACTAGCCTTACTTCCTAGGTTGGGGGTAGACCCAG
The DNA here is from genome assembly GCA_018152125.1 of Drosophila dunni. Taxonomy (NCBI): domain Eukaryota; kingdom Metazoa; phylum Arthropoda; class Insecta; order Diptera; family Drosophilidae; genus Drosophila; species Drosophila dunni. The sequence goes on from JAECXC010000970.1 coordinate 147,462, forward strand.
AAGGGTTTCCAGAGCTATGGTAGGGGCGTCTGCGATGCATAGAAACGCTTGGCGTTTTCCTTTAGGATTCCCACCTGGGAGGTGCCTCTGCCTTTTAATCGCTGTAGCGGCGATGCTATTCCCCTGCAGCCCAGTAGATTTTTGATTTAGCCTGTGCACCGAAGATGTCTGCGAAGACTCATAGCGAATATTCTAGTGAGTGTAGTGCGATTTCAACGGACTTACCTTTCATGTAGGCGGGCTGGTTAGCTGACATCCATTCTTCAGCTTCATTTCTGATACTGAGATCGAGTAGCTGTTCATTGTTTTCAGCAAAAAAGACTGATGGGTCTGAAATCCTTTGGGCTGCTGTGACGACATTTTCCAGTTTTGGGAAGGAATGCAGCTCTCGGAGTTCTCCACTGAATTGGGATGTGGCCGGTTTTGAGGCATGCTTTAAGTATCCCGACCAAACATAGAATGACCTCTTCCTTTATGGTTTTTAGCATGGCCGGTATGATAATATACCATTTAAACCAGGGCTCTTTATCCTTGAGAAGGAGTTGATATCCCATATTATGCGAGGTGTGTTTTTGCTCCTCTTCTACTGGTAGCGTTGAACAACAAGGGAAGTTGGTGGACTTGAGAGCTTTTAGTTTTTTCTCTGTCCATATCCCGTCGTCAAGTTTCAATCGGCTTTGAAAAGGCTGCTGTTGTTTTTGACAGCCGCTTTCATAGTCTGTCGGTGTCTGGCACCGACTCCAGGTTCAAACAAAAGTTCTCCCAGGAACTTCTTTTGGTCTTCCTAATGGCGGTCTTGCATGCTTTAAGTGCTACTTTATACTCGTTTTATATCATATCCAAACGCTTCTCACTAGCATTCACTGTTCGGCATTCTACCAAAGTAGCCTCGACCTCACTTTCAGCTTTGAGGGTTGGCATGAATTAATATAGGCATCCAGGATATTCTTGTTTACTCTCGCGAGGGACTTATTAATGTCAGCCGCCAGCTCAATAACACCTGGTGGTTCGAGTTCAGTAGACACAAATCTCTCAAACTTGGTTAACTTGGCAGGTAGGTGGTGGCAGGTCGTGTGTGATGTAGCATGATGCTACCATGAGGTGCAGCCTGTCATTCTCCAGTCTGACTGCGGTTAAGTCTTCAGTGCTGTAATTAGATATTAGATAAGCATGTAGAACTTTCTGTAAAAGTACTACGGTTCTTACTCTGCTTACCATTGAGATGTAATACGCATTGTAGTTGTTCTGTTCAGGAGCTCTGTCGATGCCAACTTGGTCTTATGTCCCCGGACGGGACATTCTTGTTCTGCACAGACAGTGATCGCAAAGAGAACTTTCGTCTTCGTTTTTGTCGGGATATTCTCCCTGTCGACCACCTCCAGACGGTGCAACCGTCGTTGCACTTGAGAATACTGGTTCCGTTAAGCCAACCAGCACTGTCAAATGTGGGCATAGGATCTTCCAGATCCTCATCTATCCTCAGCAACAACAGACCTACCAGCCTCTCGTGAACGATTTTTCATCGTTCTTGGGAGTTTTGCCGTTCTCGTCGCTCCTATCGATGAAAGCAATAATGAGGTACGGTTTGGAGATATCTGCCATCGAAGCTTTGGGTTTTGGGGCTTGTTAACTGAAGCTCTCATGACTCCCATAGCTTTTGGTTGAGCTCTGCCTCTTTTCGGCCAAAATTTCCTCCACTTTGTTTGCGTAGCCACTTGTCGTGGCCTGTATTTTCGACAACTGAGAAAAGTATCGGCGCCCTTCTGCTATCCTTTCCGCGGCTCAGGCCAGCTTAGTCTTGTCCTCTTCAGACAAGCTCGCTATTCCATGAAGCCGACTAAAGAACTTTAAATACGCCTTGTATTGCGCTTTAGCCTTCTGCCTGAATGGAATTCTAATTTATCTAAAGTTTAGTATGATAACTTGCCGGGATTAGTCAGACCCTTGCGAATCTACAAGTAAGTGGTTAGGATTTATAGAAAAAAATGAAAAAGGCTTTCAAATTGGCTTCCGAACAATTCATTATTTCTATGAGTTAATTAATAGGATTAGGACTACGGTATACAATACCCTGTTGCCAACACCACTCTATCGCCAGCTTACGGCTTTTTTTTTTTTGTGTACAGGCGCGTCAACTGGCGACGTCTGTACCTTTCTAGTGACAATTTAAGAGTAAAGTCGGTGCTCTCGATGCTTTGGGACTTGTTAACTGAAGCTCTCACGACTCCCATAGCTTTTGGCTGAGCTCTGCCTCTTTTCGGCCAAAATTTCCTCCACTTTGTTTGCGTAGCCACTTGTCGTGGCCTGTATTTGCGACAACTGAGAAAAGTATCGGCGCCCTTCTCCTATCCTTTCCGCGGCGCAGGCCAGGTTAGTCTTGTCCTCTTCAGACAAGCTCGCCATTCCATGAAGCCGACTAAAGAACTTTAAATACGCCTTGTATTGCGCTTTAGCCTTCTGCCTGAATGGAATTCTAATTTATCTAAAGTTTAGTATGATAACTTGCCGGGATTAGTCAGACCCTTGCGAATCTACAAGTAAGTGGTTAGGATTTATAGAAAAAAATGAAAAAGGCTTTCAAATTGGCTTCCGAACAATTCATTATTTCTATGAGTTAATTAATAGGATTAGGACTACGGTATACAATACCCTGTTGCCAACACCACTCTATCGCCAGCTTACGGCTTTTTTTTTTTGTGTACAGGCGCGTCAACTGGCGACATCTGTACCTTTCTAGTGGCAATTTAAGAGTAAAGTCGGTGCTCTCGATGCTTTGGGGCTTGTTAACTGAAGCTCTCACGACTCCCATAGCTTTTGGCTGAGCTCTGCCTCTTTTCGGCCAAAATTTCCTCCACTTTGTTTGCGTAGCCACTTGTCGTGGCCTGTATTTGCGATAACTGAGAAAAGTGTCGGCGCCCATCTGCTATCCTTTCCTCGGCGTTTTTAACTCGAATTCTGATTCACCATACCCTTATCATGGAAATTCCTTTAATAGTAATTTTTCACCAGTAATCACTGAAAGTTCGCTTTGTTAATTATACCTGTTTTTTCACCAGGACCGGACGGAGTCCCTGACAACTGTATAAACTATTTACTTTCTCCGTTGTCTGCTATTCCCAAGTCTTTTGAGAAATTAATTACTTCTCAACAACAACATTTCTGTAGATCCATGATTTCAACCTGCCAGCATGGGTTTGTAAAATATTGATCCATTACCACAAACCTGCAGGGTTTTGATAAAAAGTTGCAAACTGACATCGTTTATACAGATTTTAAGACTTTTTACTCCGTTACCCACAGCCTTTAAATACATGAACTCAATTTTTTTGGGGTTTTCCTATAATTTTATTCTTTGGATTTGGAATTACTTAAGTTTTAGAACACAACAAGACCCACAAGAAAGCCATCTCGGTCCTTTGCTGTTTATATTGTTCATAAATGATCTTCCATTTGCAATTAGTCACTCTCGCGTACTCATGTATACCGACGACGTTAAACTCGATCCTTATGGGTATAAGGCTTAAGTTCGATAAGCATGTTTTGTCAATTACTAATCGTGTTTTTTGGTGTCCTGGGCTTCATACAGCGCTGGTCGAAAGAATTTAACAATCCCTATTTAACAAAAACACGGCCTATTCTTGAAGATGGATTTTGTATTTGGTCACCTGTACAAAAACAATTTATTCTTTTTGCACAAAGGGCTCTCAACTGGAATACTTACATACGCTTACCATCCTATCGTAGTAGACTTTTACTAGTATATCTTCCTTCTTTGTCTGATCATAGAATGTTGCTCGGTGTAGTTTTCATACACAAACTAATCAACGGTGATTCACCCGAATAGATCAGCCAAATTAGTTTCGCTGTTCCGATCAGACCCACTATAAACTTTCTTTCCCTCTCTCTTCAACCTTGCTTTACTAACTTTGCTATCCTTAACCCGTTCCAAGTGTTGTGTAGTAATTGCAACAAACTTTTTCGAGCTGTAGGCCGAACTTAGAACTTCTCTACTTTGTCACCTGTCTAGACTTTACTGAATATAATTTGAATTATTATATTTTGTGTATTGCAATGTATTTTAATATACCTATTTTAATTGTTTTTAACTAATAAATTCGTTCCGCGTTTTTCGTTGGCCGTAAGTAAAGCGGTGTGCCCCTCCGTCGGTTGGGCGTGAGGTAGCTGCATTGTCTGCAGGGTTTCGCGCTCTAACAAACACATTGTTTGGTGTTGCTGGGTTACTTGAATGTTCTGTCTCGTTAGTACATCAAAGTCCAAATAAAATAACAAAAAGGGAGAGTTTTGAATAATTGAAAATCTTTCAATATGGACTCGGCGGAGTTGAGCCTGGACGCATAATGAGATGGGTTCCCCTTAAAAACCTGCAGCTCCTTGATGCTGTCTGGGAGTCTGCAAATTTACTGCAGTTCCCTCTCACTTCGGGGCAGAGTTAAAGGAGGGCTAGTTTCCTTCATCCTATCAGACTCGCTACTACTACCAGTTTCTATTTGCTGCTTTTACTACTTTTAAGTGGGTTACTGTTGTCTCTTATTCTTCCATTTTACAAATTTATAAATTTCGTCTACCGTATTTGTTGCGTTTTTAATTTTGTTTATTCTTGGTATACTCTCTGCAAGAGTATATTGGGTTTGTGTAAAGTATGTAACAGGAACAAGAATCTTCTATTTTCGATGACACGATTTTAATACACCTATTCTTTTAAGAGTACGTGATAGAAAAAAGTTCAATTCTCAAAATGAATTTTGGAAAAATATTGTCTATTCAGGCTTTTTGGCAAAAACCGGCCACTGTAATTTAATGCTGCCTGTGACATGTATTCTCCCCAATGCAAGAACCCTTTTCATCATCTAAACACGCACAATTCAATTTCCCGACGGCATGACGTTGCTTCAGTACATACATATTATCAGAGTAAATATTCTTCATACTCTGTTTTTGTTTGCAGCTTTTATTTCTTACGCTTTTATAAGTGTAACGCAGAAGCGGCGCACTTTTTGAAATGCGTATTTCCTAAAGTCAAAAATTACTCAATTACAATAATACTATAAATTGTTCTATTTTTGCAAGACCGGCACCGAGTGTTCTATGTGAATAATATACATATATATATTAGGTAAAGCCGGACGTGCAAGAGGTTGTGTTCCGCCATCTTTGATTCATGCGCTTGTTGGTTCTCCTGTCAAGACTGAAATACAGTGATCTTAGTAATATGGCCAAGTGTTCTATCCTGTGCTCAGGCAGTTTGACGCCCGTCTTTGCTAGAATATCCTCATTTCCAGATATGTCCTGGTGGCTTGTAAACCAGTAGATGTGTACAGACTTGGTTGTAAAAAGTTCATCTAGTGCCTAGCTGCTTATCTTGACAGTTATGGAACTACAGGTAGCCAACATCATAAATTTAATGGCGGTTTGACTGTAAACCATTAAGTTGATTGTGTGGCAGTCGGCAACAAGATGTGTTGCGATCTCTGCGGCTTTACCAATTTCGCTTCCACTTGGAAAATGCTGCTGTAATCAGGTAGCTTGAATGAGAGCTTGGTATTTTGGGTATTCACAGTATACGTTGGCTCCTATTCCTTCCGTCATCTTCGATCCGTCCGTGTATAAATTTGGGTGTCCTTCTTGCATACCAGCTTGGGATCTCCATTTGTCTGGTCCAAAGTGTGCCTGAGTGCGGACTTTCCGACAATTGCTGGTTTTGATTATATATTGTCGGAGCTTATGGTCATATTCCTTCCTATAGAGTTATGTCCGTAGCCTTGCAATAAAATGCTACTAAGCGCCGTAAGTCGTTGGGCAGATGTAGCTGCTACTAGCCTTACTTCCTAGGTTGGGGGTAGACCCAGAAGGGTTTCCAGAGCTATGGTAGGGGCGTCTGCGATGCAGCCCAGTAGATTTTTGATCCAGCCTATGATGGTTAGGTGCGTATCGATTGCCTTCAGTCTGTTAATAACGGCGTTGGTGCTGACATTGTTGAATGCACTTAAGATGTCTGCGAAGACTCATAGCGAATATTCTTAAATGTATAGCGCCTTCTCAATGAAACTGAATTTCATGTAGGCGGGCTGGTTAGCTGACATCCATTCTTCAGCTTCATTTCTGATACTGAGATCGAGTAGCTGTTCATTGTTTTCAGCAAAAAGGAGTTGATATCCCATATTATACGAGGTGTGTTATTGCTCCTCTTCTACTGGTAGTGTTGAACAACAAGGGAAGTTGGTGGACTTGAGAGCTTTTAGTTTTTTCTCTGTCTATATCCCGTCGTCAAGTTTCAATCGGCTTTGAAATGGCTGCTGTTGTTTTTGACAGCCGCTTTCATAGTCTGTCGGTGTCTGGCACCGACTCCAGGTTCAAACAAAAGTTCCCCCAGGAACTTCTTTTGGTCTTCCTAATGGCGGTCTTGCATGCTTTAAGTGCTACATTATAATCGTTTTATATCATATCCAAACGCTTCTCACTAGCATTCACTGTTCGGCATTCTACCAAAGTATGATCTGAGAGCAAACTGGTACTCTTCGTAAATCATTCGCAGATCAGAACTGACTCACCCCTGATGTTGATATCGGTAGATCCCCAAACGCAGTGATGGGCATTGGCAATAAGATGGTTGGTTTTACCCACCAGTTTGGTCAGTTCTGCGGGTGGAGCCGGCCGATCATGCGCAATGTAGCAGGATGCAACTGTAAAATGCACTCCGTCTTTCTCCAGCCTGACTAAAGTTAGATCTTCAGTGCTGTAATTTGTCATAAGATAAGCATGTAGACCCTTCCGTACAAGTACTACGGTTCTTACTCTGCTTACCATTAAGATGTAATACACATTGTAGTTGTTCTGTTCAGGAGCTCTGTCGCTGGCAACTTGCATTTATGCAGATTTATCTGCAGTACCCTCATCAGTTGGGGTAACTGCACCCGCCGCAGACGGGTTGACTATCAATGTCAGGTCACCGTCTTCTTTGTCTGCCTCTTTGTCCGAAGCGATGTCCAGTGACTGGGTGGCTTCGAGGACTGACTCGAGACCAAGGTCTCTCTCCACCTCCCCAGCTTCGAGCGTGTGGGCGTTCTTGTCTTCAGGGTGGCGTTTCTTCCGACATACATAGGTACACACTACTTACTCCCAATGCCGAGTACCCATGCCAGGGTACAGGATGTCCTCCGCTTCCTTATTGATCTGAAGGATTACATGCTGGCTCCCCTCTGACGGGGAGAAGGTATATGGCTTGGTCTCCCTGAACAGCAATTGGGAAGAGCACCTTCACCTTGGGTTTGGACGGGATATTTTCCCTGTCCACCACCTCCAGCTGGGCTTCTTCCCAGATTGCGCCCAATGTCGGGACCGTCAGCCTCAGCCATCCGAATGTCGGCTCATCGTTGCATTTCAGGATCTTGGCTCCATTGAGCCACTCAGCACCGTCAAAGGTAGGCATGAGGGCCTCCGGATCCTCGTCCATCTTATGCAGCAATAGGCCGACCAGCTTCTCGTGGACAATCTTCAATCGATCCTCCGGGATTTTGACGTTCTCGTCGCTTCTGTCAATGAGAGCCACGATAAGGTGTCTTTTGGCGACATCCGGAGCGCATCAGGCTTTCTTTCTCTGTATTCGTGATTGGCACAACGCTCTCAGAGTACGAGTCTTCGTGGACAGTGGTACCCGAGCGGGTCAGTTTGTGTCTGTTGGCAGTCGTAGTACATCTAACTTGGCCTGCTCCCGCCAAGTCAGAGGTGTGACCACTGGTGACACGCAGAGAGGATTGCTCCCCATCTGACATCCCAGCCCGAGTTGAATCTTCATATCGCCTCGGAGGCAAGTGAACGTGCATCAACCCGTTGCCCGGGAAGTGTTCAGCTAGAGGATTTTGCCATGCTTATATATATATGATATCATACGTGATACTTGATATATGATATCAAGTGAACGTGCATAAACCCGTTGCCCGGGATATGAAATGATATCATATATATATAAGCATGGCAAAATCCTCTAGCTGAACACTTCCCGGGCAACGGGTTGATGCACGTTCACTTGCCTCCGAGGCGATATGAAGATTCAACTCGGGCTGGGATGTCAGATGGGGAGCAATCCTCTCTGCGTGTCACCAGTGGTCACACCTCTGACTTGGCGGGAGCAGGCCAAGTTAGATGTACTACGACTGCCAACAGACACAAACTGACCCGCTCGGGTACCACTGTCCACGAAGACTCGTACCCTGAGAACGTTGTGCCAATCACGAACACCGAGGAAGAAAGCCTGATGCGCTTTCCGGTGCAAGGTTCCAGCTCCCTGCGCAGGGAAGCGCCTAAACGCACAAGGCGGGGCACTAGGCTAAAGCGCAATACAAAGCGGCGCTGAAAATCTGTCCGAACAGGACAAGGCTAAGCTGTCCTGGGCCGAGCAAAGGATTGCAGAAAGCCGCCGACACTTCGCCAAGTTGCCACAGATGCAGCCGACAACGAGCGGATTCGCCAACAAAATGGTGGAGATTTTGGCCGATAAGAGGCAGCGCTCCGCCGACAGCAATAAGAGCCTGGCTGTTGAGTGGAGTTGCGGGGAAAGTTGTCGTCTTGTTGCTGTGGGCAGACCCCAGTGGCGCCCGAACGAAGTAAGTAAGGGGGAAGTGAGGGCGTTCGGAACTAGCTATAGCGTCCCGCAGATCATTTGGTCTTCTGGTCGGTTACTGTATATCCGTGATGATCGTCTCGTCGGTGTTAGTTGATAGCACACGACTACTTTAAGTCCTTTTCCACGCGATGATGATGATGATAACGGCTATTATGATTATAGTTTTCTCAGTCGTGATGGAGATTATTAATGTTCGTCGCATCGTTTGTACTAAGTTCAGGTGGCGTACACTGAGGTTGTGGAGAGTTCTAAATTTAGATGACATCCCATTTTAGTCGAATTGGTTATGACAGAAAGGAATCGCAACTAGATGCGAGTGCGAACGGCTGTGGAAAGTTCTGTTGTTTACCGTCACCGACTCGTTTTAAAACTGCACAAGGAATGTTCCATCAAGATTGTGAGTTAAAGCTTTGGTGGTAATCAATCCTCTATAGTTGGTTAAGAATAGTAAACCGTCTTCTAATAGTTCGACGACCGGACGATTGGACGCTACGTAGTGACATTCTCGGCCCAATTTAACGAGGCCAAGTGTTTCACCGCGCAGACGCTGGTGTTGCCTAACTTTAAGCAATTTTTAGACCACGTACTCTAAAAAAGAGTAGAGGGGGCTATTAGGTTTGTCAGAAGCGATATGTGCGAAAAGGCAGAAGGAGGCGTGGCCGACCCCATAAAGTATATATATTCTTGATCAGCATCGAAAGACGAATCCATGCCATGTTCGTCTATCCATCTGTCCGTATGAACACCTGGATCTTTGAAACTACAAAAGCTAGAGCCACCAAATTTGGAATGAAAGTCCGTTATTATGTCAGGCAGATCAAGTTTATTTCAAATTGTTGCCACGCCCCTTACCGCTCCCGCAATGAACAAAAAACCAGACACACCTCGAAAAAATTTATGTTTTAGGTTAATAACTCAATAACTATGACACTTAGGAACACCAATTCCGGTATGCAGGTTCCTACAGAGCTATATTATATGAACTAAACTTCAACGCCGGGCTTAAGGCATTTAGTACAGTGTTTGTAATTAATTATTCGCTTAGAGTAATATCATATCAAACTATCCTGCGCGCGGCAATAAAATCCGTCCATTAACAAGAACGTTACAACGTTAGAAAAGTTATGTAATTTAGCTGAAATTTCGCTGCCTGTGTGACGTCAGCGCTGCTCGCAGACGCTGCGACGCTGCCGTGCCGACCAGTGCTAGGCACGCATACATACATATGTGCATACACATAATTTCAAATGAGTGTGTACTTGTAAGTATAACATGTAAATGCTAATAAGCGGAACATGCTTGAAAGTGGCGCTTGGTGCGAATGGTAGAGTGGCGGCGCGATGTGAAATCGTTGCCTGAGGGTCGTATGTTCGAATGCTGGCAATGAGAATTGCTAATTTAATTTTTTTTTAAATATCAATTCAAAATATACATATAAATTTTAATTTTTAAATTTCGTTATAAAATTTTAATTCAAATTAAATACAAATGCGCATTACTAAGGGAGTACGGGTTCTTTTACAGTCGGCTCGATCGACTGTAGCCTTTCTTACTTGTTTCTTATGGCTAAGGTCGCATTAGGGGCCACCAACAATTTCCGATAATTGAGGTCTATTTGTTTGCCCGCGGAGATTGAAAGTCGGATGACCAACAACTGATACTCCTTTGCGATGACCTTTGGTACCGCCAAAATGTAAAGAAGCGTGGTGTCATCTGTTACAATTATTGGCTTGGCGAATTCCGTCGCCTTCACCGCTCTCTGGTGGGGAGCGATTCCATTTTCTTTAGGAGCACCCATATTCGGTTTCGTCCAATAAACTGCTATTAACCAAGCCGTCTTTACCAAACTGACAAGCTCTGGTTTTCTATTAGCATTGCTTTGTGTAGGGTTGCCGTGGTGGCATGGGCGTTATTGTCGATGCTATTGACTCTCTCGATCTTGACATTTAAACTTTCCAGCGATTGTTTCGATGCTTCAAAAAGCATGTCACTGATTTGGTATTGCTGATTGTTATTCTCCACGTGTCTTTTCCGGGTGTTCAGAATTGCGTGCCGTTCGGAACCGTGCGGATCCCAACCAGTCAATCGAACAAACTCTCCTGGTCTTTGACAATATTGAGAGCATTGTTGAGCTTGCTCGAGAGGCCAAAATCCGGTTTTGATCCGCGTTTAATTCGCGTGTTTCCTATGCAGCATGAGGAATCTGGACAAATCCCCATTCAACCAACTCACGAAGACGTCCAAAGCTTTTTTCGTGTAGATGTCCGTGAGGGCAGATGCTATCTCCGTTGAGTACGACCCGTTCCTCAAGCGAGTTCGCTCTCTAAGGAATTAATTTAGTTTCAACTCTTTTTTCTTTCTTTCTCAATTCCTGATCTGACACAGGCATTTTCGGTTTTTTAAGAAAAACAACAGTTAAACACAAACAAAATGTATTATAAGTCAAATAGTATATAAGCAAGTTTATTGAAGTGATCTAAAAGTAGGAATCGTTAATTTAATATTAAACAAATTAAATATTTTCTACCAGCTTCAAAGCCAAAAACAATTGTTCTTATATTTTAAACCAGCCAAGGAAGAGGGACAACGTCACAGTTACACAATTTGACCTGGTTATAGTGCTTTGTGTGTTAATTATGTAGATTAGAGTAGAAGTGTTGTGTCGTTTATAAAGCCAAAAACAATTGTTCTTATATTTTAAACCAGCCAAGGAAGAGGGACAACGTCACAGTTACACAATTTGACCTGGTTATAGTGCTTTGTGTGTTAATTATGTAGATTAGAGTAGAAGTGTTGTGTCGTTTATAATCTGTCGGAGATGAAAATTGGAATTAGAAAGAAATGTGGAAATAGTTGGAGATTGGGGGTGATGTTTTGTTTGGTTTCAATTCTCAATTTTTTTTCAACGAGAAAGAAATCTTATTTATTAGACCCCGTACTCTAAAAAAGAGTAGAGGGGTCTATTAGGTTTGTCAGAAGCGAAATGTGCGTAACAGGCAGAAGGAAGCGTGGCCGACCCCATAAAGTGTATATATTCTTGATCAGCATCAACAGCCGAGTCGATATAGCCATGTCCGTCTGTCCGTCTGTCTGTCCGTCCGTCCGTATGAACACCTTGATCTTTTAAACTACAAAAGCTAGAGCCACCAAATGTATAATGAAAGTCCGTTATTATCTTACGCAGGTTAAGTTTATTTCAAATTTTTGCCACGCCCCTCACCGCCCCCGCAATAAGCAAAAAACCAGACACACCTCGAAAAAAAAATGTAGTTTTAAACAAATAACTCAGTAACTATGGCACTTAGGAACACCATTTCTGCTTGCTAGAGTTGCTAGAGACAGCCTTAATGCAATGTCATTCAAAATTTTGGCCTGCCACCCCCCCTTTTCTCATAAAAGCTAAAAAACTTTCAAAATTTCAAGCTCAAAATTTGCTGGATTTAGGGCATTTAGTCAAATAGTACAGTGTTGTAATTAATTAATAAAAAATTAAGAATATCATATCAAACTATATTCCAAGCGGCGTTAAAATCCGTCAATTAACAAAAAAGTTATTAGGTTAGAAAGTTTATGTAATTTAGCTGCAATTTCGCCGCCTGTGTGACGTCAGCGCTGCTCGCAGACGCTGCGTCGCTGCGACGTTGCGACGCCGCCGTGCCGACCAGTGCTAGGCACGCATACATACATATGTGCATACACATAATTTCAAACGAGTGTGTACTTGTATGTATAACATGTAAATGCGAATAAGCGGAACATGCTTGAAAATAGCGCGTGGTGAGAATGGTAGAGTTACAGCGCGATGTGAAATCGTTGCCTGAGGGTCGTAGGTTCGAATGATGGCAATGAGAATAGCTAATTTAATTTTTTTTTTAAATATCAATTCAAAATATACAAATAAATTTTCATTTTTAAATTTCGTTATTATATTTTAATTCAAATTAAATACAAATGCGCATTATTATGGGAGTACGGGGTCTTTTGCAGTCGGCTCGATCGACTGTAGCCTTTCTTACTTGTTTTTTCCTTTTTTTTTTTTTCTGCTGTAAGTATGAAATGCGTTTGTAAGGTTTCGTGCAACGAAATGTAAACAAGTAGCCACATAAGTTTTGATTGTTGTGAAAGCTTATATATATATATATTTTTGTTTTCCACTAGTAGATCGAAGCTGCCACACAGGCTATTTCTTCAAATTAAAAATGCCACTTTTAACAATGATGCAATAGCTGACCGCTTGTGGAGAACCAGAGCTAAGCTAGCAATTCGAGCCTGACTGTTGACAGGACGAGAGTGAAGGGGTTTGGCTGAGTGGCAAGAGTGGTGGGCTAAGTTTTCGTGTTGTTGTTGAGGGTAGACTCCAGTGTTACCCAAACGAAGTAAGGGGGAAGAGAGGGTGTTCGGCACTAGATAGTGTTAACGTATATATGTATTTATATAACAGGCAGAAGGAGGCGTGGCCGACCCCATAAAGCATATATATTCTTGATCAGCATCAACAGCCGAGTCGATAAAGCAATGTCCGTATGTCCGTCTGTCTGTCTGTCTGTCTGTCTGTCTGTCTGTCTGTCCGTCTGTCTGTCCGTCCGTATGAACACCTGGATCTTTTAAACTACAAAAGCTAGAGCCACCAAATTTATAATGAAAGTCCGTTATTAACTTAGGCAGGTTAAGTTTATTTCAAATTTTTTCCACGCCCCTTACCGCCCCCGCAATGAGCAAAAAACCAGACACACCTCGAAAAAAAAAAAATAAGTCAGTAACTATGACACTTAGGAACACCATTTCTGATAAGCAGGTTGCTAGAGACAGCCTTAATGCAATGCCATTAAAAATGTTGAGCTGCCACGCCCCCTTTTCTCATTAGCGCTAAAAAACTTTCAAAATTTCAAGCTCAAAATTTTCGGGATTTAAGGCATTTAGTCAAATAGTACAGTGTTGTAATTAATTAATTAAAATTAGGAATATCATATCAAACTATATTCCAAGCGGCGTTAAAATCCGTTAATTAACAAAAAAGTTAGAACGTTAGAAAGTTTATGTAATTTAGCTGCAATTTCGCCGCCTGTGTGACGTCAGCGCTGCTCGCAGACGCTGCGACGCTGCCGTGCCGACCAGTGCTAGGCACGCATACATACATATGTTCATACACATAATTTCAAACGAGTGTGTACTTGTATGTATAACATGTAAATGCGAATAAGCGAAAGATGCTTGAAAGTAGCGCGTGGTGCGAATGGTAGAGTTACGGCGCGATGTGAAATCGTTGCCTGAGGGTCGTAGGTTCGAATGCTGGCAATGAGAATTGCTAATTAAATTTTTTTAAATATCAATTAAAAATATACATATAAATTTTAATTTTTAAATTTCGTTATCAAATTTTAATTCAATTTAAATACAAATGCGCATTATTATGGAAGTACGGGGTCTTTTACAGTGGGCTCGATCGACTGTAGCCTTTATTTCTTGTTTTAAATACCTTCACTGGTTCAGATATGATTTTTACCGAATTTTTCGGTCCGCTGCCCCACTGTGGATCGTTTGACATCCTATAATAAACTGGGATACCATTTTTTACCAGCATACCATTTTTTTACAAACTGTAACGCCAAGCACACAAGCTGGTGATCTCGATAGTTAACCCATATGACAAGACGCTTGTAAGAGCAAACAGAAACTAGACCACTTTTCTCGAAGCAGAACAAAAGTTTTTCCGTCAAATCTACCCGTATTAATCGACATCGCAATGACCAGAAATTTTCCAAGTAACCGAATAAGTGCCGAATGTGCATTCGATTTATCATCTACCTCTAGCCAAGGATCGTAAATCGACTTAACATCTTATCATTTAAAGATGACAAATCCACTGTATTTGTAAACTGGGCCGAAGATGGTGCAGCAGCACGTATCTCAACACCTCAACGCCACAACGTGTATGAAAATATATCTAAAACTTAAATCCAATGGTGTTTATATGCTTACCAACACCCGCTCTACACTCATTTCAAAAACCAATGTGAACATACAGCTGTTAGTTAGCGAAAGCAAAGAGCAAAGAGTCAAAGACCCTGCAAACCATTACCGGGGTCCTGGGATATGTCACAGCAACAATATCGGTAAACAATATTTCAGCAATCCAATTTTCTCTTTGTTAGTAAACAGGTTACATCTAGTTGGAGTTTTAATATAAATTTTTTGTTTCATTGGTTTAAAAATATTTTAAACCCTCTTGAATAAGTTAAAATTATTCATGTAATTCACCGGAGAGTGTTTTTATGGGACAGAGAAATTTAAAATAAGTTTTGCTCTAAACATTCTCTTCACGATTATTATACCCGATACTCCTATAGTAACAGAGTATTCTGTAATCGTTTGATCACCAAATTGATCCGGATCGGTGAACTATAGCCTGCAGCAACCTAAGAAAAAATTGGTAGAAAATAGGACACTTGTATAAATACATGTATTAGTTGACCTCTCGCAACCAAGTTCACATATTATGTGAACCTATGCGATTGTTCCGGATCCGAAAATTATAGCTTATGGCTCCCATGGGACAAATCGGCAAACAAATTTGTATAAAGACATGTAGTATGAGTTCAGCGATCGCAATCAAACTTGCATATGATGACAGTAACTATATTAACGAATCTTGATTTTGATCGGACAACTATACCTTAACATTTATTACTTAATTTTTTTATTTGAATGCCGCTAATTTGTTAAAAAAAATTCTTGTACCTTGTTCTTTCGAAGAGACGCCGCAAAACGTTTTTTTTGGGAAGGACTTCTGGGGATCTGCTGTTGATGTACAAATGTTTAAAAAACGAATTTTGTAATTTAAAAAAACATAATTGTTTAAGGCTACTAACTAGACGTTATCCTTATATTTTAACAACCTTATTGTTCGTTTTCACAGCATTTAAAGAATATTTTGGAAATATGAATGGCGGTGAAAAGGAATCGGCCTCAGATTTTACCGCATTTTAAACCTGTTTCAGCTTTTGATAAAAATCTAACATCCTTCCTCTTATTTGCCTATCAAAATGTTGGAAATCTTGGTGGTGAGATAACTGATATATATTCAAAAAGTCAATATTTTTGTAGTAATGTCGTAGCCTTTTCTGAAACATAGTTAAGGGCAAACAACGCTCGCACATCCCATTAAAATTTGGGGTGTGCTTAATGTCATTGATGTTTATTAATCTTCGGAAAATTGTATTCTATGGTTTTATATATGCATAAAAAAGATTAATCCTTTGATAACTTGCTCCAATATTCCTCCTCCTTTGACTATTTTCTTTATTTCTTACATATTTTAGTCTTGTGGCTTTTAATGATTTAAATATTGCAGGATCTACCTAGATTTCGTGTCCCAACTCTGACGAGTTGCCGTTCGGACTCAGGGTATATTGGAGAGAAGGAGGCGTGGCAGACCCCATAAACTATATATATTATCGATTAGCACCAATGCAGAGTAGATAAAGCCATGTCCGTCTGGAGGTCACAAATGAAAGATAAAATGCCCAAGCAGTAAAAGTTTGTTTTTATTTTTTGACACGCCCTCTTAAAGTTGTGCTATGTTCATTTAAAGGTAAGACTGGTAAAATAGCATGCATTAGTGTAGAAAACTCCAAGATTTCTCTAGGATTTTAACTTCAAATTCGGTCTAAGGTTAGGTTAGGTTAAACCGGATGTCCTCGTGAGACAGAACATGGGCCAGTTATGGCCCTTAGTCAACCGATTATGGAGGATTACTACGGCCTGGAGTCTTGTAGAATCTGTTCGCGGTTCGCTAGCTCTAGCTGGTGTAGGTTTTCCTAAGCACTTTATTCTCGTCCGCTCTAAGGCATTCCAGTGGCATAGAAAATGCTCCAGCGTCTCTGTTTGCATTTCGTGCAAATGATACTGTCAGTTATTACTAGTTTGGTTGCATGTGCAGCCGCTAAGCAGTGACCAGTAAGTATCCCGACCAGCATTCTCCAGTATTTCTTGGGGAGGTGCAGAATATATTGTGCGAGACGTTAATATCGTTGCACTTGATATTGGGTATTTTGCATGTGGGAATGTTTCGCCATCTTCGGCTGATATGGTCATATGGTGCTTCTGTCAAGATTACTGTGAAGTGATCTTAGGGAGATGGACAATTGCTCTGTTCTGTTAGTTAGTAGGTCAACGCCTGCCTTTGCCCTGGCGGCTTGGAACCCAGTAGATTTTAGATTTTAAGTTTATGTTTGTTGAGACAGTTTTCTTAGTCATTGGGACGAAGGTGTGCCTTTGTTTGGATTTAAAGACAGTTTTCAGGTTTAATGTAGTCTGAGCAAGCTGGGGGGGGGGTTCCAGTACAGTCCGCCCGCAGGGTTCGTTCAATTGTGGAGTGGAGCGTCGATGGGCATACTCCCGTTATAATTATACCACTGTCGTCGGCATGGGCGGTTATCTTCGGGGTTCCTCTATGAAATCTCATAATGAGATCGTCAAAGACTGGGTTCCACAGAAGGGGAGAAAGGACTCCTCCTTGTGGAGTACCCCAGTTCGTGATTCTGGTTGTGGTTCCAACGCTCCATTCTGACTGAACTCTCCTGCAGCTCAAGGTTTCTGGTGCAGTTGGTAATCGTTAGGTGGTCAACTATGACCTTGGTGCTATCATTATTGAACGCTTCTAATTTGTCCGCGAAGGCAGCCAGTGCGTATTCATGATTATGTAAGGATCGCTATACGGTCTCCACTAGTAAGTGTAGGCCCGTTTTAACGGACTTAAACTCGCTGTACGCATGTTGATCAATAGACATCTGATGCTAAGATCTAGCAGCTTCTTCATGAGTTTTAGCATAAAGAATGTGAGACTTATGGGTCTAAGTCCGATGGGCTCTTATGACTGCACTTACCCGTTTTGGGAAGAAAAGCTACCTTTGCAGTTCGCTATTGCATTGGTATATAGCCGGTTTTTAGGCAGGCCTAGTACATCTTAGCCAGACATGGAGTAACCGCATACGTGGCGGTTTGTAGCATGGCTAGTATGATCCCGTCGATACCCGGACTGTCTAAGGCTCGAATCAAAACAATTTGTAAAATTCGCGGAGTCACTATAGACGGGGAAAACGTACCGGATCGAGATTAAGAACGAACAGAAAGAGGGGAAGACAATAGATCTAGACGAGGGTGCCGTCGTCGTTCTCAGCGGGTCGCCGCGGGGTTCTGTGAGATAGAGGCGCGGCGCCCGGGTGCCGTAGCAGCCGCCGCCGTACTCGAGCAAGTAGATACGGGACGCGAGATCTGAAACGAGTTAGTAATGCGGAAGCTGCGCTGATGCAACTCCACCACGAAAACTCTCTCTCTTCACCACAGTTTTCGTAAAGAGTTGCACCTGGCCGCTCCCCACGCTCCCGATAGAGGCCGCCGCCGGCCTGACTCCTCTCGATAAATTACAATTCTATTTTGTATTCGATAACTTATTTTTTAATTACTCCATTGTATGTCTCTTACATTCTAATATACTAATAATTATAATACTATGTGAGGTGGGCTTAGGGCCCAGCTTCCTAAGTCTAGAGGTTTCAGGCACTGATTCCAGATTGGAATAAATGTTCTTCCAGGAATTGTGCCGGTCTGTTTTGCAAATTTGAACATACCTAGGTTGTGGCTCTCTGTATTGAGAGGTCTGCTTTCCACCAAAGTGGTTATGATCAAATTTTTCGTCAGGATGGCCGGCATGAGCTGCTGTAGACTGCAAGAATAGTGTTGTGACGATCGACATTGATTTCTTAATGTCTTTTGCAGACCTTATGTCGTATGATAGATTGAGTATTCTGCCACAAGACTCCTGAACTTGTGCTTATGTTGTATACTTATTTGACATACAACAGACTACACCTTCCTTTAAAAAAAAAAAAGAAATATATTGCAGTTATTTATTTGAACAAGAACAAATAAATATAAAATTCAGTATTATTATACCCGTTACTAGTAGAATAAAAGGGAATATTGTAATCGTTGGAATGTATGTAAAAGGGAGAATGAGGCGTGGCAGACCCCATAAAGTATATATATTCTTGATCAGCATCAATGGCCGAGTCGATATAGCCATGTCCGTCTGTCCGTCTGTATGAACAAAAGGATCTCTGAGACTATAAGAGCTAGAAACATGAAAGGGGTCGCAAAAGAAAGGTACAATACCCAACCAGTACAAGTTTTTTTTTGTTTTTTGACACGCCCACTTTAAGGCGTTCTATATTCATATAAAGGTAAATGTTCAGGTAAAACTCGAATGTTAGAGTATAGAAAACTTTTTTGTTAGCTATGCTATCTGAACCAAATGTACACGAGCAGTACAAGACTAGGAAGTAGAAGATTTATCCAAATCGGACTAATATATCGTATAGCTCCCATAGGAACGATCGGTCGAAAATATACTTTAAACGTGAATTTGTATGCAAAACTATTTCGATGACCAAGCTATATTTATCAAGTTCACACAGAATAGATTTGCAACCAATATATACATGCCGACCAAGTTTGATCCAAATCAGACAACTATATCGTATAGCTCCCATTGGAACGATCGGTCAAAAATATGCATGAATTTGTATGAAAATGTTCTGTTTGCCAAGCTATCTTATCTATTGCCATTGCTAATAACATATTTGAACTGAGTAACGGGTATCGCGAGGCGACTTCTTTCTTGTTTTAAATTTAAATTTAATGTGTTTTCATTACAATAAAGTTTGAGTCCGTATGAACAAACAGATTTTAGAGATGGTAAGAGCTCCAAATTCGAGCTGGTGTCAATCGATCACATATTTAGTCAGTCATTATAAGAATCTTTTTTTATACTCTCTGCAAGTCTGTATTGGGTTTTGTGCAAAGTATGTAACAGGCAAATGGAGGCGTGGCAGGCCCCATAAAGTATATATATTCTTGATCAGGATCACAAGCCGAGTCGATATAGCCATGTCCGTGTGTCTGTCCGTCTGTTCGTATGAACAAACAGATTTTAGAGATGGTAAGAGCTACAAATTCGAGCTGGTGTCAATCGATCACATACTAAGTCAGTCAATACAAGAATATTTTTTTTCAATGCCACGCCCCATTCGCCCACAATGAGCAAAAAACTAGACACAACTCGGAAAAAATCGATGTTTTTGGAGAATATCTCAGTAACCATGGCACCTAGGATCACTTATTCTAGTATGGAGGTTCCTAGCGACAGCGTAAATGCATTGACATTTAAAGGTTTGGACTGCCACGCCCCTTTTTGGACAATACATAAAAATAACTCTCAACTTTCGTTCCGCCTACTGGCAGTTGTTCATATAGTACAGCATTGTAATTATAAAATTCGAGTGAAGGCTAACTATATTAAACTATCCTATAAAGACGCATTGAAATCGGAGTATAAACAAGAAAACTAGAAGCGTTACAATATTGATAATTGAACGCAATATCACTAATGAGTGCAAGCGAGACAGAAACATACAAGCACGTTTCAGCCTGTGGCTCTGCCCGCGGCCGCTGTCTACGCCGAATACACACATACATACATAAATGAATCATTATTGTCAAACGTACATATGTGTATTCGCATACAGACAAACAGATTTATTTTTGATTATGCTTAGATTGTTTTTGTTTCAACGTGTTTTAATGCAAGTACATTGTAATATCTGGATACCGATTTTAAAAATTTAATTGGGATTAAAATGCAGAGCGTATTATACGGTCGGGCGTGCTCGACTGTACTTTTCTTACTTGTTAAATAATCTAAGCGTTGCCATTTACCTTTGATGCGGCATTGATTAGGCTCAACATCACAACAAATAGCTATAAATTTTGAACCTATAGTTTGTTGGATATAGTACAAGACTTATGTATATTCTAGTTCTTCTACGGGGTCACGATTACTTCCGCTATTTTTATACTCTCAGCAAGAGTATATTGGGTTTGTGCAAAAGTATTTAACAGGCAGAAGGAGGCGTGGCAGACCCCATAAAGTATATATATTCTTATAGTCCGATTGACTATAATACATATATACATACATATAGGCATCATATGTTGTGAAACGCATAAGTATTTGCACACAAACAAACAGAAATATGTTTTATTATGCTTAGATTATTTTTGTTTCAATGTTGTTTAATGCAAGTACCATACATTGTAATATCTCAATACCTATTTTAATTATTTAATCGTGATTAAAATGCAGAGAGTATTATACGGTCGGGCGTGCTCGACAGTACTTTCCTTTCTTGTTTAAAGTGTATAATTGAGAGTTGCATGTCATATGTTGGTCATCGGATCAAGTGCTCGCGGTGTCAATAGTAACGCTCAATTTACTTGAGTGCTTTGGGTTCCGAATTAATTGTAACGCGATTGATATTTAATAATTCGATTTCGTAAGTTAGTGTTATAGTGTGTACTCAACAAATTCGATATGTTACACCTCCTTTTTTAGACCCCGTTCTCTAAAAAAGAGTAGATCAGAAGAAAGTATATGTGACCCCATAAAGTGTATATATTCTTGATCAACATCAACAGTTGAGACGCAATGGCAATGTCCGTCCATCCGTAAGAACAAAAGGGTCTCAGAGACTATAAGTGCTATAGAAACCAAATTATTCATAAAATTTTGACTACTTTGCGAGCAGTTCAAGTTGATTTCAAATTGAAACCACGCCCCTAACGTCGCCGCAAAATGTTAAAAATTTTTTTCACAATGACACAACTTGGAAACGACTTGAGCTTTCTGTATTGAATTTACACCATACACACGATACCACTATAACTATAACACTTCTATAGCCTATAGCTCACGAAGGACAAATCATTAAAAAATAAGAAATTTGTAACCTGTCGCAACCAATCTCACACATAATGTGTATTTCGTGGTTATAACTATCCTCACTAAGTTTAATACGGATAGGAGAACTACTGCTAATGGCTCTCATAAGACAAATCGGCTGAAAATACTGTAGAATACTGCACACTTTATAGAATACGAGTACACCTTTCTTAATTGTTTTTGTTTGTAATGTTTTTGAAAAACATGTTTTGTTATTTAATTGCAGCTGAAAATGATGACATGGGCTTTGTCGAGCTCTTAGCCACAGCTATCTCCGTGCTAATCATGGTTATGACATTTCCGATATCGGTGTTCGTTTGCTTTAAGGTGGTCTCCGAGTACGAACGTGCAGTAATCTTTCGCATGGGTCGACTGCGGAGTGGTGGAGCCCGTGGACCGGGCGTGTTTTTTGTTCTGCCCTGTGTGGATGACTATTATCCAGTGGATTTACGTACTGTTTCTTTTGATGTACCACCCCAAGAGGTGCTATCTAAGGATTCGGTAACTGTAACAGTCGATGCAGTCGTATACTATCGTATCAGTGATCCGCTGAAGGCTGTTATACAGGTGTCCAATTACAGCCATTCCACTCGTCTTTTGGCTGCTACCACGCTTCGAAACGTGCTCGGAACCCGAAACCTGTCAGAGTTGCTGACAGAACGTGAAACCATCTCGCATACTATGCAAATGTCACTTGATGAGGCTACCGATCCTTGGGGCGTTAAAGTGGAACGTGTGGAAATGTAAGTAATGTATGTTTACTTTCTATCATAAGTAAAGGTGGAACATGAGGAATAGTTTAGTTACGATATATTCCCACAAAACGAATTAAACAGCAATACAAGAATCTTTTATTTTGTTGCATCAAATATCTCAGTAACTATAGAACTAAGGAATACCAATTTGGATTTGGAACATTGTATAAATCGACTGTATAAATGCAATGCCATTAAAATTTTTTCACAACACGCCTCCTTTTCCCACTATAAATAAAATAAATTTCAAACTTTTATGGCTTTTTAAGGTATTTTTTCTTATTGTACAGTATTGTAATTTATAATTCGTGTGGAGACAAACTATATCAAACTATCCTGAAGGGGACATTAAAATCGGACTATAAAAAAGAAAACTAGAAGCGTTACAATATTGATAATTGAACGCAATATCAACGTCTGAGTGCAAGCGAGACTGAAACATACAAGCACATGATCGAACGTTCTCGCTGCCTGAGTGGCGGCAGCGCTGACCGCAGACCCTGGCTGCGCCGAATACGCACATACAAATTAAATAGTTGCGTTGTCCCACGTTGCTGTCCAGAGCTGCAGCTGCTGATGTGGGAGTCAAGGTTCCGTAAGGTTCCGTTCTTTAGGATGATTATGGTGGAGAGATTACGTGTCTCTCGTATCACTGGGCTTTTGCCACAGCAATGCAGAAATAATTATTTCAAATTGTTTTACGGCTAGTTGCCGGAGCAGAGTTTATTAAACGAGCTTTTCACTTTCGTTGTAAAAACAAAACTGAATTAGGAACCACCAGCAAGCTGGGGCGTAAGCTAAACCAAAAGTATTAAGTTGCTAAGGAATACAAAGATACAAAATATACGTACATAAAGCTACAAAACTACTGCCGGCGAGCCGACTGGGCACAAGTGATAACGCTGATCTTGCAGCATGTGCAAGATATCAGGTTACCGTCGGTTGACCGTCGCATCTAGGGCGCTAAACTGAACTTTCGCTGAGACGGCAACTTCAGCGTAACTGCTGGCTAACGTTTTTCGCATTTATTTATGTTACACAACAATGTGCTAGGGGCACTCGTTAACTTACATATGTATGTACATCTATGCATCATATAATGTCAAACGTATGTGTACTCGCATACAGACAAACAGATGTATCTTTGATTATGCTTAGAATGTTTTTGTTTCAACGTGTTTTAATACAATTACTACCGATTGTAATATCTCAATACCGATTTTAATAATTTAATCGAGAAAAAATGCAGAGAGTATTATACGGTTGGGCGTGCTCGACTGTACTTTTCTTTCTTGTTATTTTTTATTTTAGCAGTAAAAAATTTTAAAACATTCGAAGAACATAAGAATCAAATCCGCCAGTTCCTATGTCTTTTCATTGTTCCACAAAAATTGATTAAACATTGCCATTTTCAAGACCCAATCCAATTAATAAATACAATATAATTTTTTGATTTTAGAAAGGATGTTTCGCTCCCTACAGCGTTACAACGTGCGATGGCCGCCGAGGCAGAAGCAGCACGTGAGGCACGTGCAAAGGTTATAGCAGCAGAAGGGGAGATGAAATCATCACGTGCATTAAAAGAAGCCTCTGAAATTATTTCGGCTAGTCCGTCGGCTTTACAACTAAGGTATCTTCAAACGCTAAGCAGTATTTCGGCGGAAAAGAACTCGACTATCATATTTCCGTTACCCATGGAGCTACTTACACCGTTTCTTAATTCATCTAGACCATCAACTCTAAGCCGGCATCAACCTCATCATCACTAGAGACGCGCAGTTTCAATACTTTATCCATACACAATCTCCACTATTCTAAATTTTAAATTGAATAATTAATTAAAGTAATCTGCTTTTCATTAAAATACATAAAAAAGTATTAGCAATTGACCACATACGTATATCCCAAATATTTAAAATAAAAACCAGAGTATTTGAGTCTGCTTTAGTATATTAGTCGCAACACTGTTAAACCAAAGAATACCATAGTCATCAGAGAACTGCACGGGTGGTGGTTTTTGTACTCGAGTCATACACACAAAAAATGCGGTAGCGGTCTTACTCATACTCAAACATTTAGAGCAAAAACGTCATCGGGTATTTCTTTACTCGAATATTTTTTTACTCGAAGCGAAATTACTCGTGTATCTGTTTTACTCGTACCCGAAATTCGGAGTATCGTCATTTTTTGAAGCATCAGAAAATGAATATGCAGGCAAACATAGAGTATGAAAAATACATACACATAATATGTGTGTACTTGAGCGACGGTTTGCCGTCGGGAAATTGAACAGCGCGCGTTAGATGATAAAAAGGGTTTTTGCATTAGGGAGAATGTATGTAACAGGTAGCAAATACCAGTTTTCGGGTTTTGCCCAAAAAACCAAATAGCCAACATTTATATGCATTAATATGCATTTTGAGAGTTGAGATTTTTTCGATACAAGGGCCAGACATAGAGAACCCAGGCAACAAATAATAAAACAGATGTCCCATAATCAACCTGTAATCTATTTCCCATTTCGATTCTTATTAATGTGAATATTTAAATATACAAATTGCGATTATCTTTTATGTTAAATTTTGATGAAAACAATTTACTAATGCAATTTGCTTTACTTCTAACTTAAGCAATCATTTATTAATTCATAACATTTAACAAGCCCAAAACAAAAGATCAGCGCATGACGACAAACGCTCAAAACGATCAAAGAAAAAAAATGCAAATAAAAAAACACTTAAGTAAAATTTTACTTGTACTTCACAAGGGTGGTTTTTTCGAGTAAAAATGTGATGCGGTGTTTACGCGAGTAAGTAAAAACATGAGTAGGTAAAAATATGAGTGGGTAAAAAAATATCTTTTCTGAAAATACTCAAACGAAAAGAAGTAAAAAAATATCCGGTACTTTCAGGGTAGAGTAAATATGATTCGAGACGCGAGATACACTGTATGTGTCTTGTGTATTTTTACATGCGGTGTATCGCTGCGGTTCTCTGATAGTCATATGATGGAAACAAGTATGTTTGATTAAGAAAATTTGGTATATTTATCCGTTAATTTAAATGAATATTGTTAAGCTTTCGTCAAGTTTAAATACTGTCAGATCAGGTAAGTAATAGTATTCCCTTATCAGCTGCTGAGAAAACAAAGCTTTCTGCATAGTTGTACTGTTAACAAAAACACTTCTAGCTGGATATGCGGCTAAAACTCAAAAGAGCGATCTTATGATTTAATTACGTTTCTGACAGAACTGGGAATTCGACATGCTTATTCTGCTTTATATCATGCCCAGAGTAACGATCGAAGGAAGAATATTAAATAATTTTAAGTTAATGTGGCCATATCAATTGTTCGCTAAATGCTTAATGTATTTGTCACCACGCTTCACTGTCCTGTGCGCAACTCCGCCACCTGGCGGAATTGCATCCATTGGGTCCCTCCAACATGCGCGTCGTCTTCCTCCCCTTCGTTGTCCGCCATTCACAGCAAGTCCAACTTTATCTGATTCACTTTCGATTGCTCCAAAACCCGCAGTTACATCACGCTTGGTACGCCCAAATAATTGTATATGAGCGTAACAGGCAGAAACAAGCTTTTCCGACCCCATAAAGTATATATATTCTTAATCAGCACCAACAGCCGTGTTTATATAGAACACCAAAAAACCAGAAACACCTCGGAAAAATTTATGTTTTAGGCGAATATCTCACTAATTCCGGTATGCAGGTTCCTAGAGACAGCCTTAATGCAATGCCGTTTTAAATTTTAAGCTGCAGCGCCCATATTTCTCATATGAGCTAAAAAACTTTTAAGCTTCAATGCCGTTTTTAAGGCATTTAATTAAATAGCCTTTGTAATTTAACCTTCGTTTAGAGGAATACCGTATCAAACTATCCTGAACGTGGCATAAAAATCCGTTTGTTAACAAGGAAGTTATCACGCTACAAAAAAATATCACCCACTGCGGAAGAGCGAGACAGCAACATACAAGCACATGATCGAATGTTTTCGCTGCCTGTGTGACGTCAGCGCTGCTTGCAGACGCTGCCGTGCCGACCAATGGTATACATACATACATATATATGTGCATACACATAATTTCAAACGAATGTGTATTTGTATGTGTAACATGTAAATTCTGATCGGAATGTTATTGAAAGTGGTGCGTGGTGCAACTGGTAGAGTTGCGCCGTGATGTGAAATCTTTGTCTGAGGGTCGTAGGCTCGAATGCTGATAATGAGAATGGCTAATTTAATTTTTTTTAAATATCAATTAAAATGTAAATTTAAATTTTAATTTTTAAATTTCGTTATAAAATTTTAATTCAAATTAAATACAAATGCGCATTACTATGGGAGTACGGTGTCTTTTACAGTCGGCTCGATCGACTGTAGCCTTTCTTACTTGTATATATTATTTAATTCGGCTTCAAATTCTTTTCGTGTATTTTCTACAGACGCCTCTACCATTAGTTTTAGTTGATCTGCATTCATTTTAAAGCCAGTCTGATCTAAAGTTAATTTTCAAAAAAAGTTGTCTAGTTCAAGAAGAGAAAAGTCGCACATTAAGAGCCTTTACTCATAATTTACAAAAACAAAATTAAATGATAGCATACAAAAAAAATGTTTTCCTCTTCTTATTTTTCACAACACGTGTTTGAGAAAATTCATACAAAAATGAACAGATCACTTACATTGATTTTAGCGTAAGTTTTAATATTTT
Source organism: Drosophila dunni (assembly GCA_018152125.1). NCBI lineage: Eukaryota > Metazoa > Arthropoda > Insecta > Diptera > Drosophilidae > Drosophila > Drosophila dunni. The sequence continues at coordinate 174,419 of JAECXC010000970.1, forward strand.
TATTTGTTATTCCGGCAAGTTCTTCTTGTTGTGTCTGTGTTTTACGGTGTTTTTATACTCTCTGCAAGAGAATATTGAGTCGGTGCAAAGTATGTAACAGGCAGAAGGAGGCGTGGCAGACCCCATAAAGTATATATATTCTTGATGAGCAACACAAGCCGAGTCGATAAGCCGTATGAACAAACAGATTTCAGAGATGGTAAGAGCTACAAGTTCAAGCTTAGTGTCAATCAATCACATATTTAGTCAGTCAATACAAGAATCTTTTTTTTTTCGATGCCACGCCCCGTTCGCCCACAATAAGCAAAAAACTAGACTCACCTCGGAAAAAATCTGTGTTTTCGGCGCATATCTCAATAACTATGGAATATCTCAATAGGATCACCAATTTTTTTCTGGAACGTTCCTAGCGACAGCATAAATGCATTGGCATTTACAATTTTGGACTGCCACTCCCCTTTTTTCCACAATACATAAAAATAATTCTCAACTTTCGTTCCGGTTTTAGGCATTTGTTTATATAGTACAGCATTGTAATTGTGTAATTCGAGTGGAGGCTAACTATATCAAACTATTCCTAAAAGCTGCATAAAAATCGGACTATAAACAAATAAACTAGAAGCCTGATAATATTGATAATTGAACGCCATATCACTAATGAGTGCAAGCGATACAGAACGTGTTCGCTGCCTGTGTGGCGGCAGCGCATCCACACATGCATACATGTATGAACACATATAATGTCAAATACTACCGATTGTAATATCTTAATACCGATTTTAATTATTTAATCGAGAAAAAATGCAAAGAGTATTATACGGTCGGGCGTGCTCGACATTACTTTTCTTTCTTGTTTCCTTAAAGGTTGGATACTTTACTACGTATTTGAAGTGTTCGACAAGTAAATAAATAGAAAGTGTGCATTGTAGTAGCGATCAGGCACTCTTGGGCATTTAAGAAAACTATTGTTGCCCACAGCTGCTACATAATGCTCTAAATAATGTTTTATAGGAAATCGACACAGTTCATTCATAGCAAAAAATTATGAAACTGTGGCAACAAATGCTCAGCACGCATGTCTTTGCCTACTTCTGGGGGTTTTAATGGCTTTGGTAAGAAAAAAAATTTTCAAGCTCTGCAAAACTTCAAAAACCCAATGTCTTTGTCTAAAATGTGATCTGCATTTAACCATAAGCAAAATTAAAAAAAAAAAAGTTGAATTATGAAAAAAGTTTTTTTTTTTTACCTAAATGCAGGATGCAGCAGTAGCAGCAATAGCCTTGAGCAATATTATGATGAGTCCACAGAATACTGCTGCTGGTGTTGACGTTGGTGTAGGGGTTGATAGTACACTTCCTCCGCCACCAGTTGTCATGCAGCCGGAGGTTACCGCTACAGCAACATCCACAGCGGTAAGCAACATGATCATTAAAGCTGCAGCCGACTTTATAACAACACAAGAACAGGAAGAGCATCACTTCCATCAATTCATCAAAAGTAAATGGTCCATAATGATGTTGATTTGATAAACGTTAAGCACCTTAAACCAAGCACCCATGTCAATTACCTTCACACGTTGCTGGACAGCAAACTGAACTGGAGAGCCAATGTTGTATGCATCTTGCTCTTGGGGTCTGTCGCTCAGACTTAAGCATTGGATCTACTTTTCAGTCGTTCGTCCGACACTGCTCTACGGAGTTCTCGTGTGGCGGCAAGCTACCGAAAAGAAAACCTACCGTGCCTTAATGGAAAAGGCTTAACGCCAAGCGCTCATATGCATCACAGGCGCCCTTTTCACTACCACCACCAAAGCTCTAGAAACCCTTCTGGATCTACCACCTCTAGACCTACATCCGAAGCTAGTGGCAGCCAAGTCAGCCCAGCGACTCACAGCTCTAGGCTGCATGTCACTACAAGGCTATGGGCATAGCTCCATAGGGAGGAATTTGACCATACTATCCGATTACGTCAAACATATTAACTGCCTAGAAGTTGGAACCCGGGTGCATCTACCGTCCAACGACTGAACTGCCCAAGTTGGAAAGAAGGTCATCTCAACATTTATATGGACGGCTCCAAGATGGCAGGTGGAGTAGCAGCTGCCGTATATTGTGAACACCCTAACACCACCCTCCCTTACAAGCTACCCAACCACTGCAGCATATTCCAGGCGATCGCTGTATAGCAGTCTTGAGAGGAGCACCACTAAACTAATAAACATAAGGTGGCGGAACACCACCTCTTGCAGAATAGCCAAAATAATGTACAACGAGTTCGATGCACAATTTAGCCGATTCCTACTGCATCTCTCTCGGAAAGATTGTAGGATGCTAATCGGAGTACTCACTGGTCACAGTCTAGCGGCTGCGCAAGCTTGGTATTCCCACGGACACTGACTGCAGAAAAAGCCAATAACCCTAAAACCTCCGAAACACTAGAACACCTACTTTGCCACTGTAGATTCGCTCTATGAAAGAGCCATCAAATCGCTCACCAATAGACCTACTGATGTTCGCGAAACGCACCCTAATTATTCTGGACTTCTAGCCCGAATAACCTCCGCGCCCGGACTACTAAGGTCCGCATACGGCCTATGTACAGTTCCTTGCGAGGACGTCCGTCTTCACCTAACCTAACCTATGTTGATAATGCTTAATTCAAATATTCTGACTGACCTTGCTAAACTTCATAAATAAGCATTTGGAAAAACTTATGTACAAATGAAGTGTTATGCACCAGTTGTTCATTGAATTCAAATTATCTAGAAGTTGCGTATGATCTGGAGGATTCTTAAATTCTATTGCTATAATTTTTTCACAACTTCGACATTCTTTAGTATGTGGCAATGGGTAAGCGAAGATGAATGGCTTTGGTAAGAAAAAAAATTTTCAAGCTCTGCAAAACTTCAAAAACCCAATGTCTTTGTCTAAAATGTGATCTGCATTTAACCATAAGCAAAATTAAAAAAAAAAAGTTGAATTATGAAAAAAGTTTTTTTTTTTTACCTAAATGCAGGATGCAGCAGTAGCAGCAATAGCCTTGAGCAATATTATGATGAGTCCACAGAATACTGCTGCTGGTGTTGACGTTGGTGTAGGGGTTGATAGTACACTTCCTCCGCCACCAGTTGTCATGCAGCCGGAGGTTACCGCTACAGCAACATCCACAGCGGTAAGCAACATGATCATTAAAGCTGCAGCCGACTTTATAACAACACAAGAACAGGAAGAGCATCACTTCCATCAATTCATCAAAAGTAAATGGTCCATAATGATGTTGATTTGATAAACGTTAAGCACCTTAAACCAAGCACCCATGTCAATTACCTTCACACGTTGCTGGACAGCAAACTGAACTGGAGAGCCAATGTTGTATGCATCTTGCTCTTGGGGTCTGTCGCTCAGACTTAAGCATTGGATCTACTTTTCAGTCGTTCGTCCGACACTGCTCTACGGAGTTCTCGTGTGGCGGCAAGCTACCGAAAAGAAAACCTACCGTGCCTTAATGGAAAAGGCTTAACGCCAAGCGCTCATATGCATCACAGGCGCCCTTTTCACTACCACCACCAAAGCTCTAGAAACCCTTCTGGATCTACCACCTCTAGACCTACATCCGAAGCTAGTGGCAGCCAAGTCAGCCCAGCGACTCACAGCTCTAGGCTGCATGTCACTACAAGGCTATGGGCATAGCTCCATAGGGAGGAATTTGACCATACTATCCGATTACGTCAAACATATTAACTGCCTAGAAGTTGGAACCCGGGTGCATCTACCGTCCAACGACTGAACTGCCCAAGTTGGAAAGAAGGTCATCTCAACATTTATATGGACGGCTCCAAGATGGCAGGTGGAGTAGCAGCTGCCGTATATTGTGAACACCCTAACACCACCCTCCCTTACAAGCTACCCAACCACTGCAGCATATTCCAGGCGATCGCTGTATAGCAGTCTTGAGAGGAGCACCACTAAACTAATAAACATAAGGTGGCGGAACACCACCTCTTGCAGAATAGCCAAAATAATGTACAACGAGCTCGATGCACAATTTAGCCGATTCCTACTGCATCTTTCTCGAAAAGATTGTAGGATGCTAATCGGAGTACTCACTGGTCACAGTCTAGCGGCTGCGCAAGCTTGGTATTCCCACGGACACTGACTGCAGAAAATGCAAATACCCTAAAACCTCCGAAACACTAGAACACCTACTTTGCCACTGTAGATTCGCTCTATGAAAGAGCCATCAAATCGCTTACCAATAGACCTACTGATGTTCGCGAAACGCACCCTAGTTATTCTGGACTTCTAGTCCGCATACGGCCTATGTACAGTTCCTTGCGAGGACGTCCGTCTTCAACTAACCTAACCTATGTTGATAATGCTTAATTCAAATATTCTGACTGACCTTGTTAAACTTTATAAATAAGCATTTGGAAAAACTTGTGTACAAATAAATGGTTTTGCACCAGTTGTTCATTGAATTCAAATTATCTAGAAGTTGCGTATGATCTGGAGGATTCTTAAATTCTATTGCTATAATTTTTTCACAACTTCGACATTCTTTAGTATGTGGCAATGGGTAAGCGAAGATGAATGGTCATTTACAAAATATTAGAAAATAAAGGGCATAGGTGACTACCTTTGGGAACTCCAGAAGTAACGAAAACAAATTTAGAGATAGCTGATCTAAAAAAAACTTTTGGGTCTTATAAGATATGATTATATTGACAGAAGAAGAAAATGTGTTTAACCAATAATGCTACGTTTTTTTAGAAGGAGGTTATGATTAACAGAGTCAAATGCATTATTGAATCCAGTGTAGACGACATCATTTTGTATCCCAATAAGGAATGCTTCTTTTGGAAAAGAGGTAATGGTCGAAGTCGATCGGCTCTCAACAAACTTGGGGCGATAATTGACTTTCAGAGGTGTTATAAAGTCGAAGATAATATTTTTTCGAAGTGCTTGGGGATTGCGGAAAACTTCGCAATTCACCTTTAATTGGATATATAAGACTAACCTCATTTTTATGCAGGGAGATAATGTAGGATTCTTTCCGTAAGATAGGAAAGACTGAGGATTCTAACAAAAGGTTAAAAAATTTAAAAGAAATTTAATTGTTAAAGAATAGTACTCCTGGAGCACATCACGAGGAATGTTGTAAGGGTCAGGAATATGGAAGATTTGCAGGTGTTAATTAAAGAAAACAGGCAACTATTATTTATTTAAGTGGAAATACAGAATAAGAGATCAGTTTTGACTCCATATTTAGCGTATGATAAACGTACATACATATGTATGTGAATATACATAATGTTAAACGTATTTGTACGTGCATACAGACAAACAGATGTATGTTGGATTAAAGTTTGTTTATTTTTTATTGTGTTTTACGCGTGATCGCGCAATTTATAATTATATAATCAGGAATGAAATGCAGGGAGCATGATATTGTAGGGCGTGATAGGCTGTATTTTTATACTCTCTGCAAGAGTATATTGGGTTTGTGCAAAGTATGTAACAGGCAGAAGGAGGCGTGGCAGGCCCCATAAAGTATATATATTCTTGATCAGGATCACAAGCCGAGTCGATATAGCCATGTCCGTCTGTCTGTCTGTCTGTCCGTATGAACAAACAGATTTCAGAGATGGTAAGAGCCACAAGTTCGAGCTTGGTGTTAATCGATCACATATTTAGTCAGTCAATACAAGAATCTTTTTTTTTCGATGCACACGCCCCGTTCGCCCACAATGAGCAAATAACTAGACACACCTCGGTAAAAATCGGTGTTTTCCGCGAATATCTCAATAACTATGGCACATAAAATCACCAATTTGTTATGGAGAATTGCGAAGTTTTCCGCAATCCCCAAGCTCTTCAAAAAAATATTATCTTCGACTTTATAACACCTCTGAAAGTCAATTATCGCCCCAACTCAACTCGAGGTTGTTGAGAGCCGATCGACTTCGACCATTACCTCTTTTCTAAAAGAAGCATTCCTTATTGGGATACAAAATGATGTCGTCTACACTGGATTCAATTATGCATTTGACTCTTGACTCGAAAAAAACTACTTGTTAAAAAAGAACAAATTGCAATTTCATAAATATTACAATTTATTTGGACTTAGCAAACGGCGTAGAGGCTGGCTGTGCGCGTGTGGTTCATACGAGACGAAAGTTACAACTGTCTGTAGCTCGCGACAGCTGCACTGCCGAGAGCGATTCAATTTGCATGCTAGCTTAATATAAGAGTCGTACTTCACTTAATCTTATGCTACAACTTCATTGTTTGTCTCTTAACTACTACTTCCATGTTCTCTTAAAACTAACTTATGCTATGATCCAACATTTCTGTTAATCATAACCGCCTTCTAAAAAAACGTAGCATTATTGGTTAAACACATTTTCTTCTTCTGTCAATATAATCATATCTTATAGGTGGACCCAAAAGTTTTTCTTAGATCAGCTATCTCTAAATTTGTTTTCGTTACTTCTGGAGTTCCCAAGGGTAGTCACCTATGCCCTTTATTTTCTAATATTTTGTAAATGACCATTCATCTTCGCTTACCCATTGCCACATACTAAAGAATGCCGAAGTTGTGAAAAAATTATAGCAATAGAATTTAAGAATCCTCCAGATCATACGCAACTTCTAGATAATTTGAATTCAATGAACAACTGGTGCATAACACTTCATTTGTACATAAGTTTTTCCAAATGCTTATTTATGAAGTTTAGCAAGGTCAGTCAGAATATTTGAATTAAGCATTATCAACATAGGTTAGGTTAGGTGAAGACGGACGTCCTCGCAAGGAACTGTACATAGGCCGTATGCGGACCTTAGTAGTCCGGGCGCGGAGGTTATTCGGGCTAGAAGTCCAGAATAATTAGGGTGCGTTTCGCGAACATCAGTAGGTCTATTGGTGAGCGATTTGATGGCTCTTTCATAGAGCGAATCTACAGTGGCAAAGTAGGTGTTCTAGTGTTTCGGAGGTTTTAGGGTTATTGGCTTTTTCTGCAGTCAGTGTCCGTGGGAATACCAAGCTTGCGCAGCCGCTAGACTGTGACCAGTGAGTACTCCGATTAGCATCCTACAATCTTTCCGAGAGAGATGCAGTAGGAATCGGCTAAATTGTGCATCGAACTCGTTGTACATTATTTTGGCTATTCTGCAAGAGGTGGTGTTCCGCCACCTTATGTTTATTAGTTTAGTGGTGCTCCTCTCAAGACTGCTATACAGCGATCGCCTGGAATATGCTGCAGTGGTTGGGTAGCTTGTAAGGGAGGGTGGTGTTAGGGTGTTCACAATATACGGCAGCTGCTACTTCACCTGCCATCTTGGAGCCGTCCGTATAAATGTTGAGATGACCTTCTTTCCAACTAGGGCAGTTCAGTCGATGGACCCTAGATGCACCCGGGTTCTAACTTCTAGGCAGTTAATAGGTTTGACGTAATCGGATAGTGTGGTCATATTCCTCCCTATGGAGCTATGCCCATAGCCTTGTAGTGACATGCAGCCTAGAGCTGTGAGTCGCTGGGCTGACTTGGCTGCCACTAGCTTCGGATGTAGGTCTAGAGGTGGTAGATCCAGGAGGGTTTCTAGAGCTTTGTGATGCTTAAAACCCTTGGCGTTGTGCCTTTTCCATTAAGGCACGGTACGTTTTCTTTTCGGTAGCTTGAAACCACACGAGAATTCCTTAGAGCAGTATCGGACGAACGACTGAGATGTAGATCCAATGCATAAGTCTGGGAGACAGACCCCACGAGCAACTGAGCAACTTCTTAGATGCATACAGCGCCGTGGTTGCCCTTTTTAACCTTTCTTCGATATTGGATCTCCAAGTCAGTTTGCTGTCCAGCACTGTGCCAAGGTACTTCACATGGGTGCTTGGTTTAAGGCGCTTACCGTTTACCGTTTACCATGGGGACCAGCGCGGTACCTTGTACCTCTTGTAGAAGAGGATGAATACCACTCGTGCAGTTCTCCATTGAGTTGAGATGTGGCCCGTTTTGTGGCAAGCCTCGAATATTCTGATTAGCAATGTGATGACCTCGTTTTTGATGGCTTGTAGCATGGCTGGAAAGATCTTGTCTATACCGGGGCTCTTTATCCTTGAGAAGGAATTGATGGCCCATAGTACTTTATGCGTTGTGACTAGTTCACTTGGGAGTGAGAGGTCATGATGCACGGAACCCTGAGGCGCCTCCTCTGTGGGAGGCACGCAGCCCGGAAAGTGGGTAGACATTAGAGCTTCTAGAGTTTCCTCACTACTTTTTGTCCATGATCCGTCATATAGTTTCAGTTGGCTATGAAAAGGCGGCTGTCTAGACAGGCGCAATCGGCGTTCCGTGGGTTTCTAGATTTGTCTTCCATTTGGGTGTTATCAAAGTTACATTCAAATTGAATTTTTTTAAAATTAGAGAAGGAGGGTTTATCTAGGACTCGCCAGTTGGTTATGGCAAGTGTGAGATCAAAGACATTAGAGGACGTTGGACCTACATACGTATGAGTATTCCCCGTGTAAGCAATACTTAGGTTTGTTGTTAGGATGAAATCTAGAAGTGACTCACTCCTGATGTTGATATCGGTTGTTCCACAAACGCAGTGATGGGCGTTGGCATCTGTTCCGATAATAAGATGGTTGGTTTTATCAACCAGTTTGGTCAGTTCTGCGGGTGGGTTCTGCGGCCCTTCCCTACCCAGGGAGCTGAAACCTTGCACCGGAGAGCGCAACAGGCTTTCTTCCTCGGTCTTCGTGATTGACACAACTCTCTCAGGGTCCGAGTCTTCGTGGACAGTGGTGCCCGGGTCAGTTTGCGTTTGTTGGCAGTCGTAGTACAACTAACTTGGCCTGCTCCCGGCAAGTCAGAGGTGTGACCACTGGCGACACGCTGAGAGACCGTCGCCGGTCCATTGCCCGACCGGCACTCTCGGGGTGGGTTCAGCTAGAGGATTTTGCTATGCCTAGATCTTAATTCACTTAGTCTAATAATTTAAGATGTATTGTATTTCGTGTTTATACCCTTCCAGAGGGTATATTGTTTTTGTCACGAAGCTTGTAACGCATTGAAGGAGGCGCTTCCGACCACATAAAGTAAATATATTCATGATCAGCATCAACAGCCGAGTCCATATAGCCATGTCCGTCTGTCCGTCAGTTTGTATGCGAACTTGTCTCTCAGTTTTAAAGCTATTTTAATAAACATTGCACAGAGATGTATTCTCTCTGCACGCAGGTTAAAATCGGACAGATCGGACCACTATATCATATAGCTCCCATAGGAAAAATCGGTCAAAAGGCATGCAAATGTATACAAATTTTCGGTGTTTATTGACCGGTTTCAACGAAATTCACGAAGAATTAATTTCTAATCGTGTCCCATCTGTTGTCCAAATTTCATCTAAATCGGACATCAATATCGTAGAGCTACCATAGAAATAATTACAACCAATTTAACGCAATATTCATGACTGCAAGGGTATTTAATCTTCGGCGAGCCGAATGTTTATGTAAATTCTAATGTGATCTGATCAAATTTTTCTGGGTTTTCCCGCGTCCTTAGAACAAATTCTAGATCACGTTACACTTCCAAAAATGCACAAAAACCACGATAAAATAGTAATTGAATATAAAAAAATGTAAGCAACGTAATAAAAAAACAAGAAAAAAAGTACAGTCGAGCACGCCCGACCGCAAATACTCGCAAATACATTTTTTCCAGATTAAATTTTTAAAATCGGTATTGAGATATTGCAATGTGTTGTACTTGCATTAAACCACGTTGTCTGTATGCGAATACACATCCGAGTGACAATATATAATGCATATACATATGTATGTATGTGTGTATTCATCGTGGTCAGTGACGATGACAGTCCAAAATTTTAAATGCCAATGCATTTACGCTGTCGCTAGGAACCTCCATACCAGAATTGGTGATCCTGGGTGCCATGGTTACTGAGATATTCGCCGAAAACACCGAATTTTTCCGTGGTGTGTATAGTTTTTGCTCATTGTGGGCGAATGAGGCGTGGCAAAGAAAAAAAAAGATTCTTGTATTGGCCGACTAAATTTGTGATCGATTGAGACCTATCAGGTGACATACATTAAAGGAAAAAAGGAAACTTTGGGAAAATGTTCGGAAAAATTAAATTACCGACAAGGTGTATCTGCTATTGATAATTAATTTTGCTGGATGGGCGTTTAAAGGATAGTACACACAAAGCATACTAAACTATTTCTTTCTTCAACATATTTAGACGTGTCCATGAACTCAGGTATGGGGTGGAGGATTTTACAATACCAATTTGATTAATAATCTCTGTAGATTAAAGATAACACATTAAATGTGACAGTTGTAATAAAATCAATATAATAGGACATATGGACAATGACATGGAGACCTGTAAAACATACAGCATGTTCAAACATGTTTAGACCCGGTTTAAAAAAAAAAACAAGTAACAAAGGCTACAGTCGATCGAGCCGACTGTAAAAGACCCCGTACTCCCATAATAATGCGCATTTGTATTTAATTTGAATTAAAATTTTATAACGAAATTTAAAAATTAAAATTTATAGGTATATTTTGAATTGATATTTAAAAAAAAATTAAATTAGCAATTCTCATTGCCAGCATTCGAAACTACGACCCTCAGTCAACGATTTCACATCGCGCCGTAACTCTACCATTCGCACCACGCACCACTTTCAAGCATGTTCCGCTTATTCGCATTTACATGTTATACATACAATTACATACTCCTTTGAAATTATGTGTATGCACATATGTATGTATGCGTGCCTAGCACTGGTCGGCACGGCAGCGTCGCAGCGTCTGCGAGCAGCGCTGACGTCACACAGGCAGCGAAATTGCAGCTAAATTACATAAACTTTCTAACGTTCTAACTTTTTTGTTAATTGACGGATTTTAACGCCGCTTGGAGGATAGTATATTTCGAGTAATTAATTATAAACACTGTACTATTTGACTAAATGCCTTAAATCCTGATAATTTTGAATTAGAAATTTTGAAAATTTTGAATTAGAAATTTTGAAAGTTTTTTAGCTCATATGAGAAAAGGGGGCGTGGCAGGCCAAAATTTGGAATGGCATTGCATTAAGGCTGTCTCTAGCAACCTGCTTACCAAGTGCCATAGTTACTGAGTTATTGGCCTAAAACTACATTTTTTCGAGGTGTGTCTGGTTTTTTGCTCATTGCGGGGGGCGGTAAGGGGCGTGGCAAAAATTTGAAACAAACTTAACCTGCCTGACTTAATAACGGACTTTCATTATTAATTTGGTGGCTCTAGCTTTTGTAGTTTAAAAGATCCAGGTGTTCATACGGACGGACGGACAGACAGACGGACAGACGAACATTGCTATATCGACTCGACTGTTGACGCTGATAAAGAATATATATACTTTATGGGGTCGGCCACGCCTCCTTCTGCCTGTTACGCACATTTCGCTTCTGACAAACCTAACAGACCCCTCTACTCTTTTTTAGAGTACGGGGTCTAAAAACAAAAGGTGACGTGCGACATAAGTAGTAGTGTGCATTTCTCCTCTGGTATACCGAGTGTTCAGTGCTATACATTAGCAACTCCGCGCCGACGACTACCAAGGCTTCGTCTGGTAGCCCTTGTGGTGGTGTGTGCTAGTGTTGGTGATCCGGATTTCTATTCAACAGGGGTAGCCTGTACTCTACCTATATCAGCTTTTGATTGTCTTCGAGAGCAGATGTGTTTTTCTGTGCGCACACCGTTTCGTTTGTGTGTTTACGTTTTTGGTTCACTAACCAACGGTAAACAACGCGAGTTAAAACAACAAAGCAACTTTTAAAGTGCTTAATATCGTCGTTTTGCTGATAAGCGATTTTACTGCTTCGCTTGGATTAGTATACGTGTGAGAAGAACCGCTGCTCGTCGCTGATTGGCCCGCCAATCAGAAAGTAGCAGGGAATACTTTTGTGCGCAACAATAAAAGTGTAGCATACCTTCGGGCCTACAAAGTATTCCATACACTCGGTAGACGGGTTTTACGTTTGCTGCTGCCAATCGCACTGGAGCAAGCTGTTGAGCGACGCGAGCAGCAGCGCTGCCACTCCCGACCGTTCGTCGTGGAGGAAGAGGCGTGGTCGAGGTGGGGGTGTGGGTCGGAAAGACACCCGTGTGCAGACGCTGTCTGATGTAGCTATGCCGCCACCGGTGAATTCACCCCCGCGAAAGTTGAAAGTACAGCTAGTCGCTGCAAGCACACCGTTTCGTTTGTGTGTTTACGTTTTTGGTTCACTAACCAACGGTAAACAACGCGAGTTAAAACAACAAAGCAACTTTTAAAGTGCTTAATATCGTCGTTTTGCTGATAAGCGATTTTACTGCTTCGCTTGGATTAGTATACGTGTGAAAAGAACCGCTGCTCGTCGCTGATTGGCCCGCCAATCAGAAAGTAGCAGGGAATACTTTTGTGCGCAACAATAAAAGTGTAGCATACCTTCGGGCCTACAAAGTATTCCATACACTCGGTAGACGGGTTTAACGTTTGTTGCTGCCAATCGCACTGGAGCAAGCTGTTGAGCGACGCGAGCAGCAGCGCTGCCACTCCCGACCGTTCGTCGTGGAGGAAGAGGCGTGGTCGAGGTGGGGGTGTGGGTCGGAAAGACACCCGTGTGCAGACGCTGTCTGATGTAGCTATGCCGCCGCCGGTGAATTCACCCCCGCGAAAGTTGAAAGTACAGCTAGTCGCTGCAAGCACACCGTTTCGTTTGTGTGTTTACGTTTTTGGTTCACTAACCAACGGTAAACAACGCGAGTTAAAACAACATAGCAACTTTTAGAGTGCTTAATATCTTCGTTTTGCTGATAAGCGATTTTGCTGCTTCGCTTGGATTAGTATACGTGTGAAAAGAACCGCTGCTCGTCGCTGATTGGCCCGCCAATCAGAAAGTAGCAGGGAATACTTTTGTGCGCAACAATAAAAATTTAGCATACCTTCGGGCCTACAAAGTATTCCATACACTCGGTAGACGGGTTTTACGTTTGTTGCTGCCAATCGCACTGGAGCAAGCTGTTGAGCGATGCGAGCAGCAGTGCTGCCACTCCCGCCCGTTCGTCGTGGAGGAAGAGGCGTGGTCGAGGTGGGGGTGTGGGTCGGACTGACACCCGTGTGCAGACGCTGTCTGATGTAGCTATGCCGCCGCCGGTGAACTCACCCCCGCGAAAGTTGAAAGTACAGCTAGCCGCTGCTAGCTACGCCGCCGCCGCTGCAGCTCGCATTGCTGCTCCAAGCTCTCAGCAATGGTGACCAGCAGCAATCCCGAGGAGACGCCATAGCAGGTCGCTGGGCGCGTTCGCCGGGAAGTTGCCCCCGCACTTGGTGTACGTGTACACGAAGTGCGTGAGCTGAAGCAGGGTGGAGCCATCATCCGCACACCGTTGGCGAGCGAGATAAAATGCGTGGTGGATTGAAAGTCCAGCAGAGCCAGGGAGTGAAGCCAAAAGTCACGGTGTTCGACGTGGAGACCAGCATAGAGCTTTTCATGGATGAGTTGATCGCAAATCACGGCGGCTGCTTTCAAAAAGGTTGTGCACTTGGAGTCAAAGACTTGGTCCGTCACAGATGGCGCAAGTGTGTCGCTGACTCTTGACGTGGACGAGTGAGCACTGGCCATACTTGAGAGGGCCGGTCGGGTCTACATATTGATATTTTGATATTGATATTGATATGTTTGTGCTCATCCAGGCCAACTGTGGTCGGGGACGCGTTGCGTTCATCGACATTGGTGTATGTATGCGCGAACTTAGCCGCACTTTTGCTTCGCTGCAGGAGCCGTATTCGCACGAAGCGGGCCGAATCACAGGATATTTCCCACTTGAGTGGAAGTGCCCGCGAGTAGTGGCGCTCTTCAAGGACCCGATTGGACCCGATAGAAGCAATCCAGCATCCTATCGGGGTCTCTGCCTGCTGCTAGTGATTGGCAAGGTGCTGGAGGGGATCATAGTGAGTCGGAAGAAGGAGGTGCTTCCGGACAAAAATATATGGCAGTTCGGCTTTCGACCTGGACACTGCGTGGAGGACCCGTGCAGGCATGTTCAGACCAGCTTAGCCGCCAGCCAGGCGAATTACATTTGAGGTCTGTTCGTTGACTTCAAAGTAGCCTTCGACAACATTGTATGGGACGCCGAAGGGCGAAGATGCACGGCAGATTTGGAGAGGTCGACGTAGAGGTAACTCGAGGCTGTCCGCAAGGATACATCTGTGGCCGTTCATTTGAAACACCATGATGGATGTGCTGCTCCAACGCTTGTGTGTGTCTTCAGCGCATACGCCGACGATCTGCTGGTTCTCGTCGAGGGAAGGTCAAGAGCCGAACTGGAGAGACGAGAAGATTAGCTGTTGTCCGTCGTGGGAACTCGGGGAGCCGAGGTCGGAGTCTCGATCTCAACCAGATGATGTTAAAGGGAAGATTGGCCGCTTCCAAGCCACCCCTGGTACGATTTGCAGGAGCAAGTCTGCCGTACATCACGCAGTACCGTTAACTTGGCATCACAGTCGGCGAGAGGTTGAATTTTCAACCGCATATCGCAGGATTGCGAGGAAAGTTGGCTGAAGTCGTCGGAGCATTGAGTCGCGTGCTGCGTGTTGACTGCGGTCTCAGTCCCCGAGCGAAACGAACCACTTATGCCGGACTCATGCGTCACAAATGTAGCGCAATCGTGTACCGTGGTTGTAAACCCCTAAAGGTGGTAGACGCCACGTAAAACAAACTTCGACCTTATGTATTCTACCTTTCGAACAGAAATCGTGTGCCGAACCCACTGATTCTTTCGCCGCCCGGGCGCGTTAGTTACGGGGCCAATCCCTAAACTTTTGCTCCCTTTTCCGTTAGTTAATGACTATCATATCATCGTGTCACTACGTCTCTTCACCAGGCGTTTCCAGTTAAAATTTAGAAATTTTCTGTAAGTAGCCCTGGCCGGACTGGGATATACCCCGGCCTAAGAAAATTTGAGACATTCCATCCTTTAAAACTTAAAACGTCAACAGTTGTTCAGACAAAGTTAGAGAGAGAAGGAAAGGAAGGAGCAAGGGTTGCTCCAAGAAGGTATCCGAGGAAGAGCTGGTGAATCTGTCAAACACAATGTATCTGGAAAAGGATACTTAAGATGGATATGTCTCTGAGGAGAGCGTTCTCGCCAGAGGGCTTCGTAGGGTCAGTGTGGCTGAGTTGGATGAATTGGAGGCGGATGACTCAGTCACCGACGTCACAGTGGTGGAAGTGAAATCTCAGGATGCCCTCTTGTTCCTCCCCGCTTAGGGGAGAGCTGACGTGGTCCTCATCCAACAGCCGTGGACCTGTAAAGGCATGATCAGACTGATCTCCCGCCCACTAAACTTCTACGAGAGCTAGTAGAGACGCAAAAGGACTGGCACAGTGACCCAATAATCGGCTGCGACGCCAACGCACAGTGGGGCAGCACTGCCATAAACGACAGGGGTGAGTCTATACTTCATGTTCTCCTCTCGACTAGGCTAGTTATTTGCAATCGTGGTAACGAGCCCATTTTGGTCATCATTAATAGACAAAAGGTTTTGCACCTGACCCATTTATCCAACTCTCTTGAATCACGTCTTGTACTTTGGAAAGTCCTGGAGGAGCACTCCTTCTCCGATATATCGAGACTATTATAGCACTTATGGTACCAAAACCCAACCCCTACCGGAACCTAAACAATACAAACTGGATTTTTTTAAGTCTGTGCTGGAACGACTGATTCCCCCGTCTCCACCCAGGCCACATGACACAAACTTGGCATGTCAAACTGGACTTCTAGTATCTTCTATCAACTCTGCGTTACAACAGGCTTCGATAAAATTCCTACACTCAGACTACCCACCTTTCATGAGGAAACACAGAAGCTAAGCGATAAAGCTAAGTATCTTGGTTTATACCTCGACAGAAAGCTAAATTGTAATGCGTGCATTGATGACAGAGCTCGCAAGGCCTGAGTCAAATCTGGGAGTCAAGGCCTGGGATCAAATGTTGCTACCCTACCTGAACTTAGAATGAGAGAAGCCAACCTCTGGAAGGACATTCTAACATTCTGTCGGAAATACCCTTTAGCATCCAAAACACTGACTACTGTATCCTAACGGCATACACAAAAACCCCCTTTAAGGTGATTTTCCCTTCCAGTGAGGTCTGGAGTAGGGGCTTTCCTTACCCAGGCACCTCCCTGGAATACTATAAGGATGGCTAGCGCTCTGCGGGCCAAACTGGCGGAGCATATACTGCTCTGAATTAGGTATTACAAAATCCTTTAGAAAATCCTTAGCATGAACACTGCAGTATCTACCAGGCAAAAGGTAAATCCATTAATGAAGCCCTGAGATCCCCTAAAGCCACAGCAACATAGAAGGAAACTGTGTTGCAGATGAA
Source organism: Drosophila dunni (assembly GCA_018152125.1). NCBI lineage: Eukaryota > Metazoa > Arthropoda > Insecta > Diptera > Drosophilidae > Drosophila > Drosophila dunni. Next base: position 190,860 of record JAECXC010000970.1, read on the forward strand.
CTCGCGAGGATGGGAACTGCTTTCACTCTCCATGCCCCTGGCGATCTGTAGGCTCATGATTGAAAACCACTTCGAGCATCTGGCAGACATGAGGTGGGAAACCACATCAAGATGCAGAACCTCTCGTCTTACTTGGCCTACAACTGTCAAAACTGCTAACACGTAAAAACTGCTCCCCAGTCTTTCGTGCTCTAACGGGACAGCTAGTGCGAATCCATGCCTTCAGACTGTCCATTAACTCTCACGACTTCTGTAGAAGCTGTGGAAACGAGGATGAAAAACAGACAGCAACACACTTCTTCTGCCTATTCCCAGCTCTCAGTCATTATAGATTAAGATTTTTAGAGGTATACTTCTTCAGCAACCTCTCGGAGTTGTCCAAAAATTTCCCCGATTAAATTATTAAAATCGGTATTGAGATATTACAATATGTTGTACTTACATTAACACATGTTGAAACAAAAACAATCTAAGCATAATCAATAATCTGTTTGTCTGCATATATGTGATGCATATATGTATGTATGTATGTATTCGACGCGGCCAGCGTCTGCGGGCAGCGCTGCCGCCACACAGGAAGCCAAAAAATGCACACGTTGTATGTTTCTGTCTCGCTTGCATTCGTAAATGATATTGGGTTCAATTATCAATACTGTAACGCTTCTAGTTTTCTTGTTTATAGTCCGATTTCAATGCGCCTTTCAGGATAGTTTGATATACGTATTTAGCCTCCACTCGTATTATACAATTACAATGATGTACCATATGAACAAATGTCTAAAGACGGAATGAAAGTTGAGAATTAATTTTATTTATTGTGGAAAAAATATCCGTGGCAGTTCAAAATTTTAAATGCTAATGCATTTACGCTGTCGCTAGGAACGCTCCACACCAAAAATTGATAATCCTAGGTGCTATAGTTACTGAGATATTCGATATAAAAATGTGATCGATTGAGACCAAGCTCGAACTTGTAGCTATTACCATATCTGAAATCTGTTTGTTCATACGGACAGACAGACTGACTGACAGACGGACATGACCATATCGGCTCGGCTTGTGATGCTGATCAAGAATATATATATATTTTATGGGGTCTGCCACGCCTCCTTCTGCCTGTTACATACTTTTTCACAAACCCAATATACTCTGCAGAGAGTATAAAAAGAAAAAGATGGAATAAGAAGTGAACCAAAACGCCCAAGAAATGTTTAATTTCACAACTAAAAAAAATATGCAAGCTTAGTAAAAACTGTATAAATTGTTTAAAACATAGGAAAAAGTTGGGTAAACAGGAGGGATACTTACACTGTATTGAGAGAGGAGACGCGCCACTCCATACCTTACACATTGATCATCTGGGACCTATGAATGCAACAACAAAGAAGTACAAATTCATCGATGCTTTCTCCAAGTTTGTCTCGCTATTTCCGCCGTAGTCTACATGAGCAGAGGTCGTCAAGAAGCATAATGATTGCGCAAACATTTTCGGATTTCCAAGACGTCTAACAAGTGACAGAGGTATCGCGTTTTCCTAAAAAAATTTTTCGCGGAGATCCTGGTTATCACAAAAAGTGTAGGCGTCCATTGATTTCGAAAGACCAAGCGTTACTGAAAACAGCTACGACAACATTAAGGTTCCCACACACCAGAGCGATTAATTCGCAGCGGCAGCGGCGCGGATAAAAAGCGTGTAAATTTCAGCGTCCAAATCGCAAGAGTGATCACACTGGGGCGAATTTATTAGCGACTTTATTTTATTATTCGCTAAAATGTCTTTTTCTGATGAAGAAGTTCTTTTATTAACGTTGTTATTAGACGAAGAAAATGAAAAAAAAAAAATGCGTGAGTATTAAATGTTTGATTTATTGTGATCGTTGATTGTAATTTTATATATATAACTGAGTTAGGCAAAAAAAAAGTTAGGTACATCCCATAAATGCGGAGAGGCGTACCCACGGAGAATTTAGCAATTTAATGCAGAAACTTCGGAAGGATGAACAACGATTTTATATTTATTTTAGAATGACCTCTCAACTGCTTCGATAACCTTTTGAAATTGATCGAAAATGATATTAAAAAACAGCACACACATTACAGGGAGCCCATTTCACCACATTAACGATTGGCAATCTACTTAAGGTTATATTATTGTATCATGATCAAATGTAACAACATTTGAATTATCTGAGCTAAAATATATGTTAGCACTGTTCGAATTAGAGTTGGTATCAAATGTAAAGTGTGATGATAGGCTGTTGGTGGTGTAACTGGGTGAATTTTCTTCAAGACTCGCGAGCTCTTCCTCCATAATTAATTTTGCAATTTTATTTTTAATTTGAGCCTGTCTCCTCGTATCTGGGCGTGCGCCATAAAGAAAATGTCAACATCGTCTTGCGTTTTTTTATTCTTTGTTTGCAAATAATCGATTACATCCTGTACGGATGACGTTGGTTGAGTGGTAGATCTTTTAAAGCGCTTCAATGGAGGTTTTCCATCATCATGATCAAATGTAACAACATTTGAATTATCTGAGCTAAAATATATGTTAGCACTGTTCGAATTAGAGTTGGTATCAAATGTAAAGTGTGATGATAGGCTGTTGGTGGTGTAACTGGGTGAATTTTCTTCAAGACTCGCGAGCTCTTCCTCCATAATTAATTTTGCAATTTTATATTTAATTTGAGCCTGTCTCCTCGTATCTGGGCGTGCGCCATAAAGAAAATGTCAACATCGTCTTGCGTTTTTTTATTCTTTGTTTGCAAATAATCGATTACATCCTGTACGGATGACGTTGGTTGAGTGGTAGATCTTTTAAAGCGCTTCAATGGAGGCTTTCCATCATCAGCGGCAGGAATAGATATGATAAATTGATTCAATTCATCATTGCTCTCATAATCAATATGCGATTCTGGAGCCTCTATGCATTGAAAAGATTCCGTGTATTTAGGTGGTTCGGATGGGCCAATGCCGCTAACATTCGACGACGTTTTGGCAAAAGAAAGAGATGGACGATAACTTTCCATTTGTTTGGACCAAATCCATGATTTATTAACAGCTGCTTGCTTTGAGTAAATTTTCTTTGGTACCAATGGACATAGCAGGACCCGATTATAAGTTTCTTTGCGTTATATGGTGGATATGGCAAAATCAGTGATAGTGGAATTTTTGAAAATGCCATTATGGGCGTAAAATTTGAAATGAACAATATGAATGAGCCAAAACCATGCAATTTGCCTGGTTAAAATGAATGAATAAATTTTCAATTCAACCTTTTCCGTGTCGGCAATCAAAGAGAGATGAAAAAAAGAGATGTTTAATTACAGATTGTCGCGGGCAAGAAGAGTAGTCGAAAATGTTTTTGGAATTCTTGCACAAAAATAGCGCATATTTTATAGACCAATTGAAACAAAAGCGGAAAAGACAATAAGTGTTGTTAGAGCTGCGTGCATATTACACAACTATTGTAGAACAATGAATAGCGACAAAGACTTTTATGATGAGTTACAATCCCAGGAACGGAAAATGGTCGCATTTTCCGGAAACAATAATAATTCAAGACGCTCAACTCAATTGGCATTCGACAGCAGACAGCAATTTGCAGATTATTTCAGTGATTCAATATAAACGATAGTAATATTAGGTAAACACAAAACTACTAAATGCACAAACAATAAAATATATGTATGAACATTACAAGAACTGTGTCATTGTACAAAAACTTAACTTGATTTAAAAACAGAAATGTAATTACCTTCTTCCAACTCCAATCCAATTTCGTCCCATATCTTATCGTTTTTTCTGATGTTTTTATACTACTCGTCCGCAAAATCGTACAATATTTTATGTTTTTTCACTAACTCAATAAGCAGCTCCACTTTTGCCAATTTTTGCATTAGTGAAAATATGACGCCAAATTTTGCGGGAAGAACAAAAAACAAAGACATTGCGCATAATAAACAGCTGTTCAAAACGTCATAAGTGTTGAATTTCTATAACTTATTTTTTAATAAAAGTGAATGATAATGAAAAAAACGCTGCAAATTCGCCGTCAAAGCGAATTCGCACCGCTTTGGTGTGCATGCGTTCATAAGACGCAATGTAATTAGATATTCGTTCCGTTGCCGCTGCGAATAAATTGCTCTGGTGTGTGGGAACCTTTAAGTTGTGGAAATTTGTTTACAGAAACCGAGAATCCGTTTTCATCCGGTTCGGATGGAGGAGGGCCGAATGTAAAATGGCAACACAAAGACGCAGTGCACCACCCCTGGTTAAGAACATGTGAGAAAAAGAAGAGAACGCCAGTCGTTCGAGAGTCCTTCTGAAGAATTCATCGTCGAGATCTGGTGCAAAAGGCTTATGGTCGTCAATTAAACTATTTGAAACCATGATATTTATGAAGCACCATTCAGATAATATTTCTAATAAAATATTTTATTCAACAATCTTTACACGTCATTTCATAAGTCACAGGTCTGACATACAGAGAGCGCCTCTAAAGCAAACGGAAAGAACAGACCCTTATAGGCGTACTGTCCAATTTGTATGTAATTCAAATAAATAATTTGTGAGTTATTGAAGCTTCACTGACATTTTCAAATTCATGTTTAGACCATATTTCGACTGATCGTTCCTATGGGGGCTATACGATATAGTTGTCCGATTTGGATCAAACTTGGTCAGTATATATATATTACTGGCAGATGTATTCTGTGTGAGTTTGATTAATATAACTTAGATAACGCAAAAGTTTTGTATACTACTTTATATTTGGAGCGTATTTTTTACCGATCGGTCCTATGGGAGCTATACGATATAGTTGTCCAAATTGAATCAAACTTGGTCAGTATATCTACTTCCTAGACATGTACTTCCCGTGTAAAATTTCAGATAGCATAGCTAACAAAAGTTTTCTATACTAAAACATTCCTGTGTTTTACCTGTGCCTTTACCTTTATATGAAGATAGAACGCCCTCAAGTGGGCGTGTCAAAAAACAAAAACAAACTTGTACCGCTTGGGTATTGTACCTTTCATTTGCGACCCCTATTATCTTTCTAGCTTTTATAGTCTCTGAGATCCATTTGTTCATACAGACGGACAGACGGACGGACGGACAGACGGACATAGCTATATCGACTCGGCTATTGATGCTGATCAAGAATATATATATTCTTTATGAGGTCTGCCATGCCTCCTTCTCCCTGTTACATAGACTCCAACGATTACAATATACCCATTTACTCTACGAGTAACGGGTATAAAAATAACAGCAATCATACAAAACGACTTCTTCATTTTAATAGAATTAACTTCTCAATTATTAAGGCTAGTTTTTCAACAGGTTATTGACCCAGTCTATGCCAAAAAAGTGACTAATTAGAACAGCAAATAATTTTGAAATAAGATTCGACTTCGCGTATTATATATTTTTTGGTGTCTGTGTATGTGTGTTTGAGCGAGTGCAGGATGGATAAAGTAAAATATTATATCAAGCCGTTCAATGGCGAAAAGTATTTAGTATGGAAATTTAGAATAAGGGCATTGTTTGCCAAACTGGATATACTAAAAGTTATCGATAATGAGATGCCTAGCGAAATAGACGAAAAATACTTTGATATAGAAGACTAAGTCTTCACACGAATTATAAATTACAACACTGTACTGTATGAAAAAATGCCTTAAAAGCGGTACGAAAGTTAAACATTAATTTTATGCATTGTGGAAAAAGGGGCGTGGCAGACCAAAATTTCAAATGGCAATGCATTTATGGGGTTGCTAGGAACCTCCGTACCAAAGTTGGTACTGCAAGCAGTAAAATATTTTATTTAAAATTTTTGTTGAAATAGTGCCTTATTTCTGTATCGAAACAACACTTAACCCTTTAATCCATATAAAATTTTTTTCAATATATAATATGTCCTGTTCGTCGCTCAAAGCAGCGGCAGAACGGGAGTACATAGCATGCCATATGCATTTGTATATTTGTTTTTATATATAAATACTAGCTAATCCTGCGAACTTTGTACCGACTAACTTTTATATTTCTAAAAATTAAAAAAAAGAAATAATTAAGTTTTCCAAACACATGTCAGAAGAAAATCATTGAAAACTATGTTGTTCAGGTTGGGATACACTTATGCTATTTTTTAAATCGGATTTTCATTCAAGCACCTTGTGGTTAACGACATTCTTCGTATTTAGGTCAGGTGCAAGAACAAATAATGCGGATGGTTTGCCGACACGTGAGCATGCCACGTACAATTGACCATGAGAAAAACACGAAGTTTCTAGATTGAGGCCACAAATAGTCAAGGATTGGCCCTGTGATTTGTTGATCGTCATGGCGAAGGCAAGACGAATCGGGAGTTGAATTCGTTTAAACTCGAAGGACATATCTGTTGGGATCATCGGAATCCTTGGAATTAGAACTTAGAACTTGGAACTTCCACATCTTTAAATTTTCCTTTGAGTATCGACGCGTGAGTCACATTGCTCATCAGTTTTCTTATCACCAAACGCGTTCCATTGCACTGCTTTGGTTGGTTTAAATTTCTAAGCATGATACCTACCGAGCCAACCTTTAGTTGTAAATTGTGCGGTGGTAAACCAGGCATATCCAAGGAGTTCAAAAATTAAGTTGGATAATTAGTGGCTTCTTCTTCGTTTGTTACACAGTCGATAGATTTGAATGAATACATACGATACATACGATTTGATTTTGAATTATAAAATTGATATCATCTACATCTTTATTTTTAGCCGACAAAATTGCTCGCTCACTTAACTATTTAGTATTTTTGTGGTTAGCAATGATATCCGGAAATACTTTGTTGATAAGCTAATCTTTTCATTGGTCGCGGCATTATTAATTAAACTTCACTTCAATCCACTTGTTAATTATTTATTTAAAGAAATAGTTTTAATATTGATTTCTTACAAATATCAAATTGTCATCCATACGTCATTACATAGCTGTCATTTTACGTCAATTACTTAGCTGTCATTTGCGTTTTGTTATTCCACGTCTGATTCTTTTTAGTTATACCACGTTTTTTAGTGACTGACGTTTCATGACAAGTCACACGGGAACGCTGTCGAACGGGATAAAAAGATCCTATGTCCATCTCCTGCTTTAAGCTCTAAGCTACCTCCCTACCAATTTTCAGCCAAATCTGTTCTGCCGCTCTTGAGTTATAAGTGGTGTAACTAACACGACTTTCTTATAATCTTTTATAAGATTATAAGTTTCTTCGGTTTTTTTTTATATTAATAGTTAAATAATAATAATCGTATTTTATGGGCAAGTTTATTGTTCCTGTTTGAAATATAAGATATCCATTTTTAAAGTTAATTGGATTGATTTTTAAATTTTGACCTTTTATCGGCCATACAAAGTAAAGAAGCATGAATGTTATGATTAAAATTGATAATTTATGAGAAGTTATCATCATAATTTGGGTTATTGGTTGATCTGGAATTATCGTATTTACTTTCATTAGATACTTTCTTTCTTTTATATTTTGATTTATAGTGTTATTTTTCTACTTCTATTAACTTCTTCATAATGTGCGTCATCTATTTGTATTGTGTTTCCTGTTTGTCGAAATGGGTTTGTAGATTTAGATCTTACTATAGGTGATTCCCTATACCTCGTATCTATTTCAAATTCGGTTCGATTTTCGTTAAGTCTATCTATTTTGCTTTTCTTTTTTAACTGTGTTTCAAAGGGGGTTCCTGCATAAATGATAATATCTGCTGGTGTTCTATCAGTCTTAATATAATAAGTTTATTTATTTATTTATTTTTATACTCTCTGCAGGGAGAAGGAGGCGTGGCAGACCCCATAAAGTACATATATTCTTGATCAGCATCAATAGCCGAGTCGATATAGCCATGTCCGTATGAACAAAAGGATCTCAGAGACTATAAGAGCTAGAAAGATGATAGGGCAAATGAAAGGTACAATACCCAAGCGGTACAAGTTTGTTTTTGTTTTTTGACACGCCCACTTGAGGGCGTTCTATCTTCATATAAAGGTAAAGGCACAGGTAAAACACAGGAATGTTTTAGTATAGAAAACTTTTGTTAGCTATGCTATCTGAAATTTTACACGGGAAGTACATGTCTAGGAAGTAGATATACTGACCAAGTTTGATTCAAATCGGACAACTATATCGTATAGCTCCCATAGGACCGATCGGTAAAAAATACGCTCCAAATATAAAATAGTATAAAAAACTTTTGCGTTATCTAAGTTATATTAATCAAACTCACACAGAATACATCTGCCAGTAATATATATATACTGACCAAGTTTGATCCAAATCGGACAACTATATCGTATAGCCCCCATAGGAACGATCGGTCGAAATATGCTCTAAACATGAATTTGTAGGAGAAACTTTTTCGATGATCAAGCTATATTTATCAAACTCACACAGAATATAATTGCCATCAATATATACATACTGACCAAGTTTGATCCAAATCGGACTACTCTATCGTATAGCTCCCATAGGAACGATCGGTCGAAAATATGCTGTAAACATGAATTTGTATGAAAATGTTCTGTTTGCCAAGCTATCTTATCGATCACCACTGTTAATAACATATTGAAACTGAGTAATGGGTATCCTAAAGTCGCGAGGCGACTAAAGCATTCTTTCTTGTTTAAGTTTTAATTTAAGTACTCTTTTCAGCTGCAACACCACACCTCAGAACAAAAGATCAAAAAGTGAAAAGAAAAACGGATATGAAAAATATAAGTGTGACCAGATATATATATATATAATAACATAGTTCGGTAATTAGTTTATCAAAAAAATATAAAACTTTATTTAATAAACACGAAGCTACGGAGTACAAATCTAGACTGCTTATCCTATGTTCTGATGACGTTAAGCAAACCTCGGTTTTGATCTTTTATACATTGGACTTTGGACTCATTGAGCTTTTGGCTCTTATGTAAATAGAGAGAGATCTCGATCTTGAAGAGATTGAGAAAGTTCGGCCAGGATTTGTGTAACGTCAGCAGTTTTAACCCCAATGATGGGAATAACGATTCTGGCGAATTGTTTATGATATTTAATACATTCGTGGGAAGCCAGAATTGTTATTGTCACCATTTGATTTTTCGATAGTGTTTACATTAGTTTTTTTGTGGGAAAGAAATCTTTGACATAAATAATAAGTGTGGTGTATGGTGTATGTGGTGTATGGGTATGGGTACGTATGTATCTACATATGTCACTATATATCATTACAAATAACAAAATAGTGTTGACTAATGGTATATTTTGATTGTTGAATAGGGGTATTCCAACAGGAATCTTTTTTTTTCGATGCCACGCTCCATTCCCCCACAATGAGCAAAAAACTAGACACACCTTGGACAAAATCGGTGTTTTCGGCGAATATCTCAGTAACTATGGCACCTAGGATCAACAATTCTGGTATGAAGCGTTCCTAGCGACAGCATAAATGCATTGTCATTTATAACTGCCACGCCCCTTTTTCCCACAATACATAAAAATAATTCTCAACTTTTGTTCCGTTTTTACGAATTTTTTCATATAGTACAATATTGTAATTGTAAAATTCGAGTGGAGGCTAACTACATATATCAAACTATCGCGAAAGGCGCATTGAAATCGGACTATAAACAAGAAAACAAGAAGCGTTACAATATTGATAATTGAACGCGATATCATTAATAAGTACAAGCGAGACAGAAACATACAAGCACATGTTCGAATGTTTTCGCTGCCTGTGAAACGCATGCGTATTCGTAGACAAACAAACAGATGTGTTTGATTATGCTTAGGTTGTTTTTGTTTCAAAGTGTTTTAATGCAAGTACTTCCCATTGTAATATCTCGATACCGATTTTAATAATTGAATCGGGAAAATAGTGCAGAGAGTATTTTACTCTTGGGCGTTCTCGAAAGTACTTTTTTATCTTGTATTCATATGGGATGTTGCAGCTGCTCCCCAAGTCAAGTGTAGGGCCATGATATTTGACGCTGGCGACTTGCTTGAGGGGAACACCATCCAGGAAAACAAGAGCAATTATTTGGTGCCTTAAATAAAAGGACATTTGCACATTTGGAGATGGCAATGTTACAATCCCTGCCCAACCTTTAAACCGATTTTAAAAATCTTGCAGACGACGGGAAGCTTTTCTGTGCGACGAGCTAAAACAAAAGGCCGCAGTGTCATCCGCATAGGTGGCACGTATGCCTTTTCTGTTCGAAAGTGTCGGCATGTCATGTGTAAAAATATTGAAAAGTGTAGGGCTCAGAACACTTCCCTGATGAACGCCCTTAGCAATATATAAAATCTTCTATCATATAACCATAAATTAAGGAATTCGAACAAAGGCACCGAGAGAACTCTTTTCAGTTTTGAGCAACAGGCCATCGTGCCAGACTCTGTCGAATGCCTGCTGAATGTCAAAAAAACTGCTGCTCGATATTGTTTATCTTCGAAACCTCGTTGTATACTACTTACTATTGTACTATAGTATTGTACGGTGCGGTTGTTCTGTGGTGTCATGTAATGGACGAGTACGAAGTTGAAAATTTGGAATGTTTTTCAAAGCATCCATTTCGGACGTAAAACTACGTCAGTAGTAATTTTTCAAAGATTTTTCCAAAGGTTGGAAGGACACTTATAGGGCGGTACGAGTCTCAGGTTTAAGCAGCATTATAATTACCGCTTTTTTCGAGCTTTTGTGATAGTACCATAACCGAAGACATGTATTGTAAAAAGCTAGTAAAAGCGGAAGATAGTTGTGTCTATGTTTTCAGCTTTTAGCAATGAAATGCTATCCTGAAAGTGTGAATTAAAAAAATGTTAAATTTGTCGTAAATCATGACACCCAGATAATAAAGGTAAACAGCACCAATAGCTTAATCACAATAATCGCTCTTGATTTTAACACCAACTACCTGTCCATAACTGAATCTGTGAAAAACAACCGGGTGATGGGAAATTTGAGTCGTAATTAAAATGCAAGCTCCAGCAAAGCTGCAATATCCTGTATAATTCGCGGCATAATTTGAGCAACCATGTATTTAAAAAAAAATACCTGTTGTTTTAATGAGTTTCAGTAATCAGCATAACATCAACCTCTTCAACCTTCATCCATTCTACGAGCTCCAACTGGTAGCGAATGAGCCCGTTCTCATTCCATACTCCTACTGTAATCTTATAAGCATTATGAACGGGAGTATCATGATTGTTCATGATGAGAATGGAAAAATGTTTGTCAATTTAGACTTTATGGAACTATCTAACGACATACGCCAAATAAGAGAATCATTTACCAAACTGTCAAGACGTTCCAGGTGTCTGCAATTTGTTTATAAAATTTCAATTCCCTAATTACACAAAAACCTGTATAAACATCAAAAAAATAATTTACCTGGAAATAAAAAAAAAAATTTTTTTCAAAAAAAAAAAAATTTTTTTTTAAAAAAAAAAAAAAAAAAAAATAATCCCCTTTCTAAAAAAAAAAAAAAAAAAAAAAATTTATAAAAAAAAAAAAAAAAAAAAAAAAAAAAAAAAAAAAAAAAAAAAAAAAAAAAAAAAAAAAAAAAAAAAAAAAAAAAAAAAAAGCTTCGATTCGCTTTCGCTGACGGACGTGTTTTACATCGCTTCTATTTCATTTCAAGTTTTCCTCGCTTAATCGCTCTAATTCGTATCATATTTCTGGCTTAATTCCTTTGCTACATTGTGTGCTACATCGGTTGTGTTGATACACATTGTTTTAATAAACTTAAAGCCAAATTTTAATAATTTTGTTTTCTAAGCAACAACAATTCCACAGCCAAACATTCTGTTTACTTATTTCTGCGTTTGTTTGTCGCTGTGTAATTTGTTCTTGTAATTTTACGCCGTTGCTTGTGCTAACACTTTGTTTGTGTAAACATTCTCTCGGCGCTATCTTCGTGCTCTCTTCGTGCTCTCATCTATATTTACGCTCCCGTCGCGCTCTCATCTGTTTTACCGCGCTTATCTTATTTTTGGTGTTGGCCGGTTATTCCGTTTTTCTTGTTTTCGGTCGCCGCGCCCGCGCATAATTTGTTTTGTTTTTGTGCATTACATTTGTTATTGTCGTAAGTAAACATCAGTAGCTTGCACATTAACCCTAGCTTGCCTTTTTATTTTTCAAATAACTTTTTATTTCAACAGTGCTTATTAGCTTCTATATATTCCATTTTATTACATTCATTGCTTACACTAATTACCTCCACTATGTACGTCTGCTATAGTTCAAATTGCCAGGTGCGAACAAATGTTAAGATGGGTTTTGTTTGCTGTTGGCTATGTGAAAATGTTTCACATGAAAAATGTGCAGGCCTCAACGGCCGAATTATTGACCTGATTGAGTCTAAATCAGGCTTAAAGTGGACTTGTGAAGCTTGTAGGGATGTCGAAAGAGACATTATGAGCTTCATGCGACACACTAAAAGAGGCTTTGGGGATCTATTTGGCAGATTTAAAAGTCTGTCTGATAGTTTCGCAGCTTTGGATAAGGAGTTTAAAGGCCTAAAAGTCTTAAATGATTCTCCAAAGCGTAAAAAGGCCAATTTTAGATTGTCGATTGGCCCTAACGAACTTTCAGTCCCTCATCACATACCCACAACGTCCGCACCTTCTCTAATAAATTTTTCATCCCCTTCTCCAAATATAATTGTTAGTAGTGATGACAACTTTATCTTACCCACAGAAGTTGTCCCCACTCCCGAAGTAATTGTTCCTGATTCATTAGTTGTCAACACCGTTGCTGTTGGCGAATCAAGCAATTTAGTTGTTCCTGATTCGTTAGTAGTCAATACTGTTGCAGTTGGTGAATCAAGCAATGAGTCGATCAGAGCTGTTGCGGAAGCTATTACAGCGTCCGATAAAAAGACTCTTGTAGGTGTTCCACCAAAGAAACAATTATTTGTTTTAGGCTTGCCCCTGATACCACATCGGATGATGTCAAGGCCTTTATTCAGGCTAAATCTGAAGCTAATATTACGGTGGAGAAATTTAAGTTCTCATATCATCGGGAAATCTCTTCATTTAAAATAAGTGTTCCTGCCAAATATTTTAGTACAATTTGTTGTAAAGAATTTTGGCCGGACCATTTAATAATAAAGGAATATACAGCTAAGAAAAGAAATCGGACTCCGATTGCACTGCCGTCTAACCCTGTCCCGGCCTCTGATTCCGGAAAAAACTAACTTCCTCCCTCTCGTTTGCCTATCAAAATGTAAGAGGTCTTCTTAGTAAACTTAGTAATATGTATTTAAATAGTCTCTCTTTTTCATTTCATGTCGTGGCCTTTTCTGAGACATGGTTAAGGCCCGATGTTTTAGATTCAGAAATCCTTTTCAATAAATTCGCTATCTATAGAAAAGATCGTACATCCCGCCGAGGTGGTGGTGTGCTTATTGCCGTCGATGTTAACTTATCCTCGGAAGAGGTAACAATCGATGGCTCTGTGGATATCGAATTTGTTGCTATTAAGTTATGCCTAAATAACGTTAGAGTTTTCATAACCTGCTCCTATATTCCTCCTTCTTCTGACTCTTCTCTTTATTTCTTACACTTTTCTGCTATAAAAGCTGTTTCATCTATGTTATCTGATCGTGACTTTCTTGTAGTTCTTGGCGATTTTAATATTGCTGGTACTACATGGATTTCGTGTCCCGACTCTGCCGTGTTGACCCCCCACGACTCAGCACGATTTTCTTGACGAGCTGTTTGGAATTTCATTGCTTCAAATCAATGATATTCCAAACTCTTTAAATAGAATGCTTGATCTGATTTTTGTTTTGGACCCTTCCTGTTTTTCGGTTTCCCGCATAAAACCCTTATCAAATCCTGAAGATCCTTATCACCCGACTTTGGAAGTGTTGATTGATTTACCTGATCGGGTGACCCGTACTAGTAGTATATCTACTAAACGGTCTCGTCAGTTTCGGAAAGCCGACTTTAACAAGTTAAATGTACTGCTATCCCAAACTGACTGGTCCCGACTGTTCATGTGTAGAGATATGGATAGTGCAATTACATCCTTCTATAATACCTTAAATTCCTTAATTGATGTCTGTGTTCCGCTCTGTGTTCCAACCAGGTCTAACAAGCCTATTTGGTTTACCCGTGAGTTAACATTGCTCAAAAATAGAAAATCGAAATGTTATAAGAGATTCAGGGAAACTGGCTCTTCCTTGCATTTCTCGCGATATCTAATTGCTAAATCTGATTTCTATGTTTTGAATGACCGTCGTTATAAGGAATACCTTACTGACTGTGGGCAACAGTTCAGAGTGAATCCGAGACGGTTTTATAACTTCGTTAATTCGAAGCGTAAATCATCAACACTTCCATCCAGTGTGTTCTTTGAAAGAGAATCTGCTAATTCGGATAAGGCTATCGCCGACTTATTTGCCGATTTTTTTCAAACAACTTACAGTAAGCACGAGTATAACTGTGACTCACCCTATCCTTATCACTTAAATTCATTCAATAGTAATTTTACACCAGTCATCACAGAAAGCTCCCTCTTATGTAATTTAAAGGCTACTAAATCTGTTTTTTCGCCTGGTCCAGACGGAGTCCCTGGCTGTGTGCTTAAAAACTGTGCGGACGGCCTTTTAAAGCCCTTGTATAAACTATTTACATTGTCCGTTGAAACATGCTGTTTCCCTGAAGTTTGGAAATCATCTTACATTATTCCTCTTCACAAAAAAGGAAATAAATCCGATGTTTGCAACTATAGGGGTATTTCCAAGTTGTCTGCTATTCCCAAGGCTTTTGAGAAATTAATAACTTCTCAACTGCAACATTTCTGTAGATCCATGATTTCACCCTGCCAGCATGGGTTTGTGAAATATAGATCCACTACCACTAACCTGTTAGAATTTACATCATTTGCATTGAAGGGCTTTGAGAGAAAATTGCAAACTGACGTCATTTACACAGATTTCAGTAAGGCTTTCGACTCCGTTAATCACAGCCTATTAATACATAAGCTCAATCTTTTGGGTCTTTCCTATAACTTTACTATTTGGATTTCAAATTACTTGTGTTCTAGAACGCAACATGTTTATTTTAAAGACACTTTGTCTAAATCTGTTCAAGTAACTTCGGGTGTTCCACAAGGAAGCCATCTTGGTCCCTTGTTATTTATATTGTTCATAAATGATCTTCCATCAGCGATCAGTTACTCTCGTGTGCTCATGTATGCCGACGATGTTAAACTCTGTGTTTCGGCTGCTGAGTCTGTTCTTGGGACCAGGTTACAATCTGATCTATGTAATTTTCAAATCTGGTGTCAAGCTAATTTATTAAACCTTAACTTTAGTAAGTGTAACGTAATGTCCTTCAGTAGGCGTCTCCCTTTCCAAAACATTTACATTCTGAATGGCAACTCTCTTAAAAGAATTGAGTCGGTCACTGATTTGGGTATCCTTATGGATCCTAAGCTCAAGTTCGATAGGCATGTATTGTCAATTACTAATCGTGCTTTTAGTGTCCTGGGCTTCATAAAGCGCTGGTCGAAAGAATTTAACGATCCCTATTTAACGAAAACACTTTTTACTGCCTTGGTACGGCCTATTCTTGAATATGGATCATGTATTTGGTCACCCCAATACAGGATTCATCAGGATAGAATAGAATCTGTACAAAAACAATTTCTTCTTTTTGCACTAAGGTCTCTCAACTGGAATACTAACATCCGCTTACCTTCCTATCGTAGTAGACTTTTACTAATTAATCTTCCTTCTTTGTCTGATCGTAGAACAGTGCTCGGTGTAATTTTTTTACACAAACTAATCAATGGTGAAATTGATTCTTCAGAATTACTCAGCCAGATTAGTTTTGCTGTTCCGATTAGACCAACTAGAAACTTTCTTCCGCTATCTCTTCAACCTTGTTCTACCAACTTTGCTATCCATAATCCTTTCCGAGTCCTATGTAGTAACTACAACAAACTTTCTCGAGTTGTAGGTAGTTCTACTTCGACCCCCTTAATTAGAACTTCTCTTCTCTGTCACCTGTCTAGATCTTAATTATCTTAGCTTAATAATTTAAAATGTATTGTATTTCGTTTTTAGTAATTTTATATCTTATGTTATAACTAATAAATTCGATTCGCGTTTATCGCTAGCCGTACGTTATGCGGTGTGCCCCTCGGTCGGTTGGGCGGGAGGTGGCTGCATTATTTGCAGGGTTCCGCGCGCTAACAAGCACGTTGCTTGGTGTTGCTGGGCCACTTGAATGTACTGTCCCGTTAGTACATCAACGTCCATATATATAATTTGTTTTTATTTTTATTTTTGGTTCGATGGTTTGAGGTACTATTAAAAAAAAAAAGAAAAAAAGGGAAAAGGGAGAGGGGGGCCGACAGAACAACACCCTCTTCTAATAGTGTTTTTTTTTTTTAAGAAAAAAAAAAAAAAAAGGAGAAAAAAGTATATTATTTAAAAAAATATAAATAAAAAAAAAAAAAAAAAAAAAAAAAAAAATACTCTCCTTTACATTTTACAAACTTATTTTTCAATTTATATAAATTAAAAAAATTTTAAAAAATATATATATAAATATTATTTTTATTTAAAAATTTAATTTTTAATTTTTTTATATTATAAAAAAAATTTTTTTTGGTTTTATTAAATATATTTTGGTTATAAAAAATTTTTTTTTTAAAAAATTAATTTATAAAATATGATAAGATCGGTCGGGCGGAGTAAGATTGACCTCAATAAAGAGATTAAGCATGCCCGAGTCAATGCAATTGCAAGGGGCAGACGCGGGCTTAGGAACATGGGTACACGGTCCAGAACGTTGAACTACAGGGGAACAACGACGCATCATGCGGAAGCTTCGCGCGAAAAAATGACGTACAACGGCAACATGGCTTCGCGCCGCCAAAGAGCAAACAGTTTGCAACGGAATATCAGAATGTAAATCTGCACAGAAAGTTATTTTTGACATAGGTGCTACGACCATGTCGTAACCCTCAACAGCGCAAGCAAAAAGTAAATGGTCCATAATGATGTTGATTTGATAAACGTTAAGCACCTTAAACCAAGCACCCATGTCAATTACCTTCACACGTTGCTGGACAGCAAACTGAACTGGAGAGCCAATGTTGTATGCATCTTGCTCTTGGGGTCTGTCGCTCAGATTTATGCATTTGATCTACATTTCAGTCGTTCGTCCGACACTGCTCTACGGAGTTCTCGTGTGGCGGCAAGCTACCGAAAAGCAAACCTACCGTGCCTTAATGGAAAAGGCTTAACGCCAAGCGCTCATATGCATTACAGGCGCCCTTCTCACTACCACCACCAAAGCTCTAGAAACCCTTCTGGATCTACCACCTCAAGACCTACATCCGAAGCTAGTGGCAGCCAAGTCAGCCCAGCGACTCACAGCTCTAGGCTGCATGTCACTACAAGGCTATGGGCATAGCCCCATAGGGAGGAATTTGACCACACTATCCGATTACGTCAAACCTATTAACTGCCTAGAAGTTAGAACCCGGGTGCATCTAGGGTCCAACGACTGAACTGCCCTAGTTGGAAAGAAGGTCATCTCAACATTTATACGGACGGCTCCAAGATGGCAGGTGGAGTAGCAGCTGCCGTATATTGTGAACACCCTAACACCACCCTCCCTTACAAGCTACCCAACCACTTCGACATTCTTTAGTATGTGGCAATGGGTAAGCGAAGATGAATGGTCATTTACAAAATATTAGAAAATAAAGGGCATAGGTGATTACCTTTGGGAACTCCGGAAGTAACGAAAACAAATTTAGAGATAGCTGATCTAAGAAAAACTTTTAATGCTACGTTTTTTTAGAAGGAGGTTATGATTAACAGAGTCAAATGCATTATTGAATCCAGTGTAGACGACATCATTTTGTATCCCAATAAGGAATGCTTCTTTTAGAAAAGAGGTAATGGTCGAAGTCGATCGGCTCTCAACAAACTCGAGTTGAGTTGGGGCGATAATTGACTTTCAGAGGTGTTATAAAGTCGAAGATAATATTTTTTCGAAGAGCTTGGGGATTGCGGAAAACTTCGCAATTCTCCTTTAATTGGATATATAAGACTAACCTCATTTTTATGCAGGGAGATAATGTAGGATTCTTTCCGTAAGGTAGGAAAGACTGAGGATTCTAAAAAAAGGTTAAAAAAATTAAAAGAAATTTAATTGTTAAAGAATAGTACTCCTGGAGCACATCACGAGGAATGTTGTAAGGGTCAGGAATATGGAAGATTTTCAGGTGTTAATTAAAGAAAACAGGCAACTATTATTTATTTAAGTGGAAATACAGAATAAGAGATCAGTTTTGACTCCATATTTAGCGTATGATAAACGTACATACATATGTATGTGAATATACATAATGTTAAACGTATTTGTACGTGCATACAGACAAACAGATGTATGTTGGATTAAAGTTTGTTTATTTTTTATTGTGTTTTACGCGTGATCGCGCAATTTATAATTATATAATCAGGAATGAAATGCAGGGAGCATGATATTGTAGGGCGTGATAGGCTGTATTTTTATACTCTCTGCAAGAGTATATTGGGCTTGTGCAAAGTATGGAACAGGCAGAAGGAGGCGTGGCAGACCCCATAAAGTATATATATTCTTGATCAGCATCACAAGCCGAGTCGATATAGCCATATCCGTCTGTCCGTCTGTCTGTCTGTCTGTCCGTTTGAACAAACAGATTTCAGAGATGGTAAGAGCTACAAGTTCGAGCTTGGTGTCAATCGATCACATATTTAGTCAGTCAATACAAGAATCTTTTTTTTTCGATGCCACGCCCCGTTCGCCCACAATGAGCGAAAAACTAGACACACCTCGGAAAAAATCGTTGTTTTCCGCGAACACCTCAATAACTATGGCACCTAAAATCACCAATTTGCTATGGAGCGTTCCTATCGACTGCATAAATGCATTGACATTTGAAATTTTGGACTGCCACTCCTCTTTTTTCCACAATACATAAAAATAATTCTCAACTTTCGTTCCGGCTTTAGGCATTTGTTCATATAGTAATTATATAATTCGAGTGGAGGCTTACTATATCAAACTATTCCTGAAAGGTGCATTTAAATCGGACTATAAACAAGAAAACTAGAAGCGTTACAATATTGACAATTGAACACAATAGCACTAATGAGTGCAAGCGAGACAGAACGTTTTCGCTGCCTGTGTGGACAGCCTGTGCGGCCGCTCCGAATACACACATACATACATGTATGAACACATATAATGTCAAACGTATGTGTATTCGCATACAAAGATATGTTTGATTTTGATTAGATTGTTTTTGTTTCAATGTGTTTTAATGCAAGTACTGCGTATTGTAATATCTCGCTACCGATTTTAATAATTTAACCAGGATTAAAATGCAGAGAGTATTATACGGTCGGGCGTGCTCGACTGTACTTTTTTTTCTTGTTCTTTCATGTTTTGTGTTTTTTGGACAGAAGCACTGACAGACAGACGGACATTGCTATGTCGACTCGGCTGTTGATGCTGATTAAGAATATATATACTTTATGGGGTCGGCCACGCCTCCTTCTGCCTGTTACGCACATTTCGCTTCTGACAAACCTAATAGACCCCTGTACTCTTTTTTAGAGTACGTCTAAATACTGAAGTCCGGAGCAGAGTGTAGTGGAGAATATCGAAACCTTGGAAGAAGCATTAGCGATAATGAGGGCTTTAGATGTACCGACTGAGACTGATGACGGTTTTTACATAGAACCGACACTGCTGCCAGATCAGTCGAAGAAGAGATAACAGAAGATGACAGAAGAGATAAGGGCATCTTACCTAAACGTGCCAAAAGAGCAAGAAAATCCAGTGAAAAACGAGATGAAGATCGACCTGACGAGTCAGATGACCATTACGACCGGCAGTAAGTTCGAGAGATTTGCGAAGAGCTCTTATCCGCTCGGATCATTCGCCATAGTAGTTCGACTTATGCCTCCACTCTTGTGTCGGTCCGCAAGGACAACACGCTTTGGAAATGTGTCGACTATCAGAACAAGAAAACTATTCGTGGAAATTTCCCCATTCCACTTCTAGACGACTGCATTAAGCATTTGTTGAGTAATTCCTTCGTCACTGTGCTCGCCTTGGAAATTGGGTTTCACTATTTTAAAATGCATCCAGACTAAATCAAATTATTCGTTTCGATTTGCTTTCGCTGTCGGACGGGCTTCTGATTCTTTTAAAGTTTTCCTCGTTTAAACACCCACATTTGTTTGATATTTCTGGCTTAAAACCTTTGCAACATTGAGTGATACATCCGTTGTGTTGAATCATTGTTATAATACCATAAAGTCAATTTTAATCAATTTGTGTTCAAAGGCAACAAAAATTCCACAGTCAAACATTCTGTTTATTTATTTTTGTACTTGTTTGACTCTGTGAAATTGTTTTGTAATTTTACGCCTTATCTTGCGTTAACATTTTGTTTGTGAAAAATTTATCACATCGCTTTCTTCGTGCACTCTTCTCTATTTACGCTCTCGACGCGCTCTTATCTGTTCTACCGCGCTCATTATCTTATTTTTGGTGTTGGCCGGTTATTCCGTTTTTTCCTTTTCGGTCGCCGTGTCCGTGCATAATTTATTTTTGTGCTTTAAATTTGTTATTGTCGTAAGTAAACATCTGTTGCTTGCACATTAACCCTAGTTTGACTACGTTTTTCTTATTTAAATTATTTTTTTTTAATTAGCTATTATTTAGCATCTTCATTTACTCTTAAATATAATATTGTTTTTGGTAATACTCAATGAACCCTAATATGTACGTATTTTGCAATCCCTGTTCGCAGCAGAACAACGTTAATATACATTAAATCTGTTAACAAATATTACAGTAACATTTTTTTGTAAACATAAGCATTGAGATCGATATAAAGCCCACACTGAATATATATCTTATATCGATACATCGAACAACACACATATGGTCGACAGCTAACATATGGTCGTTGGTACAATTGACAATTACTTTTGGAGCGAAGAAAAAGAATATAGTGAATTTAAAAAGTTAATACCCGTCTTTTTTATTTCGTTCGTTTTCAACTATTTTGATTGCGAGCGAAGGGGGTTCAAAATAGTATCTCCTCGAAACAATTCCAGTTGTCAGGTTCGATAAAACGTTAAGGAAGGTTTTGTTTGTTGCGGTCGAAATATTGACCTGATTGAGTCTAAATCAGGTTTAAAGTGAACATGTGAAGCTTGTAGGGATGTCGAAATGGACATAATGAGCTTCATGAGACATACTAAGAGAGGGTTTTGGACCTATTTGGCAGATTTAAAAGTCTGTCCGATAGTTTCTCAGCTTTGGATAAGGAGTTCAAAGGCTTAAAAGTCTTGAATGATTCTCCAAAGCGTAAAAAGGCCAATTTTAGATTGTCGATTAGCCCTAATGAACTTTCGGTCCCACTTCACATACCCACCTTTTCCGCACCTTCTTCGGCACCTTCATTAATAAATTTTTCATCCCCTTCTCCAAGCACAATAGTTTCTAGGGAAGACAACTATATTTTGCCCACAGAAGTTGTCCCTACAAACTCCGAAATTATAGTTTCTGATTCGTTGGTTATCAATACTGTTGCTGTTGACGAATCAAGCAATGAGTCTATCACTGCTGTTAGTACTACGGAAGTAACTACAGTGCCCGATAAAAAGACTCTTATAAATGTTCCACCAAAGAAACAATTACTTGTTTCCAGGCTTGCCATTGATACTACATCGGATGATGTCAAGGCCTTTATTCAGGCCAAATCAGAAGCCAATATTACTGTGAAAATATTTAAACGAAATCGGACTCCGATTTCATTGCCTTCTAATCCTGCCCGGCCTCTGAAACTAAAAAAAACTAACTTCCTCCCTCTCATTAGCCTATCAAAATGAGAGAGGTTGTCGTACTAAACTTAGTAATCTTTACTTAAATAGCCTATCATTTAATTTTTATGTCGTGGCCTTTTCCGAAACATGGTTAAGGCCTTATATGCTAAATTCAGAAATTCTTTCCAATAAATTTTCTATCTACAGCAAGACCGTACATCTCGCCACGGTGGTGGCGTACTAATTGCCGTCGATGCTAATTTATCCTCGGAAGAATTAATAACCGATGGCTCTGTAGATATTGAATTTGTTGCTATTAAGTTATGCCTACAAAACTCTAGTGTTTCCATCACTTGCTCCTCATTCTTCAGACCCTTCCCTTTATTTATTTCACTCCTCATCTATTAAACCAGTTTCCTCTAAGCTATCCGATCGTGATTTTCTTGTAGTTCTCGACGATTTTAATATTGCAGGTAATACATGGATTTCGTGTCCTGACTGTGCAGTGTTGACCCCTACGACTCGGCACGTTTTTCTTGATAATTTGTTTAGAATTTCATTGTTTTAGATCAATGTCATCTCAAACTCCTTAAATGCAGGATCTAATTTTTGTTTTGGTTCCATTCCGCTATTCTGTCTCCTGTAACGCACCCTTATCCAATCCTGAGGATCCTTATCACCCGTCCCTGGAAGTGATTTATTTACCTGCCCGGGTGATCAGTACTAGTATAATATCTACCAAGCGATTTCGTCAGTTTCGGAAAGCTGATTTTAATAAATAAATACTGGTCCCCCTGTTCATGTGTAGAGATATGGATAGTGCAATCACAATTTTTTATTATACTTTAAATTCCTTAATTTATGTCTGTGTTCCGGTTTGTGTTAAAATAGGTCAAACATGTCAGTTTGGCTTACCCGTGAGTTAACTTTGCTTAAAAATAGATAGTCGAGATTTTATAAGAGATTCAGAGAAACTGTCTCTTCTCTGTATCCCTCTCGCAGTCTGATTGCTCGATCTTACTTCTTTGTCTTTAACAACCGTTGTATAAAGAATACCTTTCTGATTGTGGGCAACAGTTCCGAAGGAATCCTAGATCGTTTTATAACTTCGTTAATTCGAAGCGTAAATCATCAACGCTTCCAACTAGTGTAGTCTTCGCCGATTTAAGGCCTTATATGTGCCGATTTATTTGCCGATTTTATTCAAATGACTTATTCTAAGCTGGATTATAATTCTGATTTACCATACCCTTATCATGTAAACTCATTAAATAGTAATTTTGCGCCTATAATCACTGAAAGTTCGCTTTTACATACTCTAATTTCAATTAAACCTATTTTTTCAATAGGACCGGACGGAGTCCCAGGCTGTGTGCTAAGGAATTGTGCATATGGCCTGTTAAAGGCCGTATATAAACTATTTACTTTCCCGTTGAATCAGGCTATTTTGCTGATGTTTGGAAAGCCTCTTACATTATTCCTCTTCACAAAAAAGGAAACAAATTCAATGTGTGCAACCATAGAGGTATTTCCAAGTTGTCTGCTATTCGCAAGGCTTTTAAGAAATTAATAACTTCTCAACTACAACATTACTGTAGATCTATGATTTAACCCTGCCAGCATGGGTTTCGTGAAATATAGATCCACTACCACTAACCTGTTAGAATTCACAAAACTGACGTCATTTATACAGATTTCTGCAAGGCTTTTGACTCTGTTAACCACAGCCCCCTAATATATAAACTCAATCTTTTGGGATTTTCCTATAATTTTTTTTTTTTTTGATTTCGAATTGCTTAAGTTTTAGAACACAACAAGTGTTTTTTAAAGTTTCATTATCGAAATCTGTTCAAGTTACTATACATTGCTATATCGACTCGGCTGTTGATGCTGATTAAGAATATATATACTTTATGGGGTCAGTCACGCCTCCTTCTGCCTGTTACGCACATTTCGCTTCTGACAAACCTAATTGACCCCTCTACTCTTTTTTAGAGTACGGGGTCTAAAAACCAAATTATTGGTGTACCAAATAAACCGGCTGCAAGAAAGTGGGAAAAAGTTAAATGTGTCTTGGCGCTACGCGGCGCATAATGTGTATGAGATTTTTAGAGAGTTCGATGGCAGTTCACGCCACTTTCAAGCTGTAACAATTATAAGAAATAAAATGAGAGGTGCAGCAGACGGTGTATTATCATCTTTCAGTTCAGTGCTTAATTTTGATTTAATAATTGCTAAGTTGGACTTTACATACTCTGATAAGCGTCCGGCTTACCTCGCTGAACAGGAACTGTCGACATTAAGACATGGAACAACGACAATCCTCGAGTTTTATGACGAAATAGAAAAAAACATACGTTGTTAACTAATAAGACTATTCTGACTTACGAAACAGATATTGCTAACGCAATTATTGAAAAATATAGGGGCGACGCATTAAGGGTCTTCATATCAGGATTAAAAAAACCGCTATGCGATATAGTATTTGCATCTAGACCGATTTACCATGCGCACTGGCACTAGCACAAGAAGTTGGGGAAAATCATGAACGCTACACTTTTGCCTCGCATTTTGCAAAAGGTTATTCTAAAACGTCTACAAGGATCAGGCAACCGACTCAAAGAATCACCAGCGCAGATTCAGTAACACGCTATCGCAATCCACACTTATCTAACAGGCAAACGACTTTAGCTAGTGACACAAGCGCCGCGATTACACAGACCAATAGGAGCGTCGCTGACAACCAGGAATTGCTAAAAGATAACAGCACGCCGGTTGTAGCTCAATCTTTGGCCGATCCAATGGATGTTGACCCTTCGATGTCCCGTTTTAGACAAAACACCGGGTACCCAAATCGAGGCCCTTTGGGCAGGCAGCATTCTAATTTTCAGCAATTGGTTAATAATCCACATGATCGTCAGAGTTTAAGAACTAATCGAGTTAATCATCTGAGTGAAGATAAGTCTGATCTTCATGAGGCATACAACGATCGTGTCGAACAGGAAGTAGCAGAGGTTGAAGAAGACCAGGTTAATTTTTTAGTGGCAGTTCCCTCCTACCACGGATATAAAGATATGTAGGGGGAATAGAAATAAAGCTGCTACTCGATACCGGAGCATCGAGAAGCTATATTAAGCCATTACCTATGCTAAAAGGTATAACACAGACTGATAACATTTTTTCTGTAAAATAAAAAAATGTAACTCATAAATGTAGAATTCTTACTACTTTTGATAGCGTTATAGGGCTCGATTTATTGAGAAGAGTCGACGAGACTTTGAATTTTAAAACTAAACTTATATATATGGACGCTGATGTACTAACGGGACGGTACATTCAAGTGGGCCAGCAACATCAAGCAACGTGCTTGTTAGTGCGCGGAACCCTGCAAATAATGTAGCCACCTCCCGCCCAACCGACCGAGGGGAACACCGCATAACGTACGGCTAGCGATATACGCGAATCGAATTTATAAGTTAGAACATCAAATATTAAATAACTAAAAACGAAATACAATACATTTTAAATTATTAAACTAAGCTAATTAAGATCTTGACAGGTGACAGAGAAAAGAAGTTCTAATTAAGGCGGTCGAAGTAGAACTACCTACAACTCGAGAAATTTTTTTGTAGTTACTACATAGGACTCAGAAAGGATTGTGGATAGCAAAGTTGGTAGAACAAGGTTGAAGAGAGAGCGGAAAAAAGTTTCTAGTTGGTCTAATCGGAACAGCAAAACTAATCTGGCTGAGTATTTCGGAAAAATTAAATTCACCATTGATTAGCTTGTGTAAGAAAATTACACCGATCACTGTTTTACGATCAGACAAAGAAGGAGGATTAATTAGTAAAAGTCTACTACAATAGGATGGTAAGCGTATGCTAGTATTCCAGTTGAGAGCCCTTTGTGAAAAAGAAGAAATTGTTTTTGTACAGATTCTATGCAATCCTGATGAATCCTGTATTGGGGTGACCAAATACATTATCCATATTCAAGAATAGGCCTTACCAAGGCAGTAAAGAGTGTTATTGTTAAATGGACATCGTTAAATTGTTTCGGCCAGCGCTTTATGAAGCCCAGGACACTAAAAGTACGATTAGTAATTGACAATACATGCTTATTGAACTTCAGCTTAGGATCCATAAGGATACCCAAATCAGTGACCAACTCAATTCTTTTAAGAGAGTTGCCATTCAGAATGTAATTGTTTTGAAAGGAGGGCCGCCTACTAAAGGACATTACGTTACACTTAATAAAGTTAAAATTTAATAAATTAGCTTGACACCAGATTTTAAAACTACAAGAAGAGAATCAGCAGCCGAAGCCAAGAGTTTAATGTCGTCGGAATACATGAGCACACGAGATTGACTAATTGCAGATGGCAGATCATTTATGAACAATATAAATAACAAGGGACCGGGATGACTTCCTTGTGGAACACCCGAACTAACTTGAACAAAGTGTGTTTAAAATAAACATGTTGTGTTCTAGAATTTAAGTTATTTGAAATCCAAAGAGTAAAGTTATAGGAAAGATCCAAAATATTGAGCTTATGTATTAATAGGCTGTGATTAACGGAGTCGAAAGCTTTGCTGAAATATAAATGTGTAAATGAAGTCCGTTTGCAATTTTCTCTCAAAGCCCTACAGTGCGGATGATGTAAACTTTAACAGGTTAGTGGTAGTGGATCTATATTTCACAAACCTATGCTGGCAGGCTGAAATCATGGATCTACAGAAATGTTGAGAAGTTATTAATTTCTCAAAAGCCTTGGGAATAGCAGACAACTTGGAAATATCCCTATAGTTGCAAACATTGGATTTGTTTCCTTTTTTGTGAAGAGGAATAATGTAAAATGATCTCCAAATATCATTGAAACAGCATGTTTTAACTGACAATGTAAATAGTTTATACAAAGGCTTTGAAAGGCCGTCTGCACAGTTTTTAAAGACAGAGAGAGAGAGCTTTCGGTGATGACTGGTGTTATACTACAATTGAAGGAATATAAATGATAAGGATAGGGTGAGTCACAGTTATACTCGTGCTTACTATAAGTTGTTTGAAAAAAATCGGCAAATAAGTCAGCAATAGCCTTATCCGAATTAGCAGATTCTCTTTCAAAGAACACACTAGATGGAAGCGTTGATGATTTACGCTTCGAATTAACGAAGTTCTCGTTCTCGGATTCCTTCTGAACTGTTGCCCACAGTCAGTAAGGTATTCCTTACATTCAAAACGTAGAAATCAGATCGAGCAATCAGATATCGCGAGAAATACAAAGAAGAGCCAGTTTCCCTGAATCTCTTATAGAATTTCGACTTTCTATTTTTGAGCAATTTTAACTTACGGGTAAACCAAATAGGCTTGTTAGACCTGTTTGAAACACAGAGCGGAACACAGACATCAATTAAGGAATTCAAGGTATCATAAAAGGTTGTGATTGCACTATCCATATCGCTACACATGAAAAGCCGTGACCAGTCAGTCTAGTCATTAACTTGTTAGTAGATTTACTATCAATCAAAAATCAATAAAATCAATCAACACTTCAAAAGTCGGGTAATAAAGATCTTCAGGATTCTATAAGGGTTTGATACGGGAACAGAAAAACAGGATAGATCCAAAACAAAAATCAGATCAAGCATTCTATTTAAAAAGTTTGGAATAGCATTGATCTGAAGCAATGAAATTCCAAACAACTCATCAAGAAAATCGTGCTGAGTCGTGGGGGTCAACACGGCAGAGTCGGGACACGAAATCTATGTAGTACCAGCAATATTAAAATCGCCAAGAACTACAAGAAAGTCACGATCGAATAACATAGACGAAACTGATTTATTAGCAGAAAAGTATAATAAATAAAGAGAAGAGTCAGAAGAAGGAGGAATATAGGAACAGGTAATAAAAACTCTATTGTTATTTAGGCATAACTTAATAGCAACAAATTGAATATCCACAGAGCCATCGATTGTTACTTCTTCCGAGGATAAGTTAACATCGACGGCAATAAGTACACAACCACCTCAGCGGGATGTACGATCTTTTCTATAGATAGCGAATTTATTGAAAAGGATTTCAGAATCTAGAACATATTGCCTTTACCATGTTTCAGAAAACGCCACGACATGAAAAGAAAAAGACAGACTATTTGAATACATATTAATAAGCTTACTACGAATACCTCTTACATTTTGATAGGCAAACGAGAGGAAGGAAGTTAGTTTTTTTCCGGAATCAGAGGCCGGGACAGGGTTAGACGGCAGTGTAATCGGAGTCCGATTTCTTTTCTTAGCTGTATACTCCTTTATTATTAAATGGTCCTTCCAAAATTATTTACAACAAATTGAACTTAAATATTTGGCAGAACACTTACTTTAAATGAAGAAATTTCCCGATGATAAGAGAACTTAAATTTTTCCATCGTAATATTGGCTTCAGATTTAGCCTGGATAAAGGCCTTGATATCATCCGATGTGGTATCAGGGGCAAGCCTAGAAACAAAAAATTGTTTCTTTGGTGGAACACCTACAAGAGTCTTTTTATCAGACACTGTAACAACTTGCGGGGCAGCAACAGCTCTGATAGACTCATTGCTTGATTCACCAACTGAAACAGTATTGACAACTAACGAATCAGGAACACCTAAATTGAAGACCAAATAGGTCCCCAAAGCCTCTTTTAGTGTGTCGCATGAAGCTCATAATGTCTCTTTCGACATCTCTACAAGTTTCACAAGTCCACTTCAAACCTGATTTAGACTCAATCAGGTCGATAATCCGGCCGTTGAAGCCTGCACATTTTTCATGTGAAACATTTTTACATAGCCAGCAGCAAACAAAACCCATCTTAACATTTGTTCGCACCTGGCAATTTGAACTATAACAGACGTACATAGTGGAGGTAATTAGTATAAGCAATGAATGTAATAAAATGGAAAATATATAAGCTTATAAGCGCTGTTGAAATAAAAAGTTAATTGAAAAATAAAAAGGCACGCTAGAGTTAATGTGCAAGCTACTGGTGTTTACTTACGACAATAACAAATGTAATGCACAAAAACAAATTAAGCGCGGGCGCGGCGACCGAAAACAAGAAAAACGTAATTTCTGGCCAACACCAAAAATAAGATAATAGAGCGCTGTAAAACAGATGACAGCGCGACGGGAGCGCAAATATAGAAGAGAGCACGAAGATAGCTCCGAGATAATGTTTACACAAACAAAGTGTTTGCACAAGCAACGGCGTAAAATTACAAGAACAAATTACACAGCGACAAACAAACGCTGAAATTAATAAACAGAATGTTTAGCTGTTTAGCTTATAAAAAATTGGCTTTAAAGTTTATTAAAACAATGTGTATCAACACCAGCGATGTAGCACACAATGTAGCAAAGGAATTAAGCCAGAAATATGGTACGAATTAGAGTGTTTAAGCGAGGAAAACTTGAAATAAAATAGAAGCGATGTAAAACACGTTCGTCAGCGAAAGTGAATCGAAACGAATGATTAGTGAAACTATACGGTTTATGGTAGGCTAGGATGTTCGTTGTTGCAGGTTCGATCTGAGGCAGTGCCGTCTGCCATTAAGGAACTTTTTAATGATATGATAAAGGAAAAATCATGCGTTTTCGCAGATCCCAATGAAAAGCTTCCTTACAATACTAACAATGTGGCAACAATCCGAACACGTGACGAGGGTCCAACATATTCTAAACTATTTCCATATCCTATGAGTGTCAGATCGTTTGTTAATAATAAAATACAATAGCTCCTTAACGATGGCATTATTAGACCATCGAGATCCCTATACAATATGCCTATATGGGTTGTAGATAAGAAAGGTCTTGATCAAAATGGAGTTAAGAAATGGTTATAGATTTTAGAAAGTTAAATGCAAAAACTATCCCATTCCAAAATTCGAAGTTGTTATTTCCAATCTGTGCGATTCCAATTTTTTCACAACTCTTGACCTTAAGTCAGGGAAAATTCGAGTTTTGTCGTTTCCATTTTGGACTAAAAAATTCTCCAAATGTGTTTCAAAGAGCGATTGATGATGTTCTACGGGAACATATTGGGAAATATTGCTTGTTTTATATTGATGACGTCATAATTTTTTCTAAAACAATTTAGGAACAACTTAAGCATGTAAAGTTGATACTATCAAGCCTTGATGCGTCAAATATGAGAGTATCGTCTGAAAAATCAACATTTTTTGAAGAAGAGGTTGAGTATCTGGGTTTTGTAGTAAATCGCAGTGGAATTAAAACTTGTCCCAAAAGAGTGGAAGCAATCAAAGTCTTTCCGGAACCATGTATGTTAAAATGTCTGCGATCCTTCTTAGGATTGTCCGGATACTATTGGCGGCTTATAAGGAATTGCAAAACCCTTAACTAGTATTCTTAGAGGAGAAAATGGTAGTGTTCCAATCAAGAAGTAGTGAAAAAAGATAGTAATTTCACTAGATGAGAGTCAACGAGTAAACTAAAGCAAATTTTGATCTCAGAGGAGGTTATGCTCGCGTACCCAAATTATCGCTAGCCTTTTGAACTTACAACCGACGCTTTATTAAATGCATTGGGTGTAGTCTTGTCGCACGACGGCGGTCCCGTTACATTGATCTCTAGAACTCTGCAAAAGCTGAAGAAGGCAACAATTTATAGCGAGGGATCTTATTCAAATAGTACAGAATCCGTTAACAGACCAGTCAGCTGCTACGCCAACCAAATAGTTCTTGAGCAGAAAAAGTCACCCTCAAAGCGGACTATCATTTTGTTTGGAAAGAAAATAAGGCATTTTATAGTTTTTACCGATTTTCAGAACTTGAATAACACGGTGCGTGACTGCGTAAAATTGGGAGTAGTTAATGCAATTAAGTGTGAATTGTCAGTTCTTGGTAAAATTCTGGATCGGCTAGTTGAGCTTTTCCCAAAAACTTGTTTCCGACACACCGAAAATATCGTTAGTGACGTTTTTAACCCAAACGAACAGCTCGAAATTATTAATCAGGAACATAATAGATCACATAGAACTCCACAAAAATATATAAAGCAAATTATTCGTGATTATTATATTCTCTGCAAGACTATATTGGGTTTGTGCAAAAGTATGTAACAGGCAGAAGGAGGCGTGACAGACCCCATCAGCATCACAAGCCGAGAAGATATAACCATGTCAGTCTGTCTGTCTGTCCGTCTATCTGTCAAACTATCCTGAAAGGCGCATGAAATCGGACTATAAACAAGAAAACTAGACGCCTTACAATATTGATAATTCAACTCAATATCATTTATGAGTGCAAGCGAGACAGAAACGTGTTTTAATGCAAGTACTACCCATTGTAATATGTTTATACTGATTTTAATAATTTAATCGGGATACAAATGCAGAGAGTATTATACGGTCAGACGTTCTCGGCTGTACTTTTCTTTCTTGTTTTTTATTTATTTTATTTATTATGAGTATCGTTGATGTACTAACGATACCGTACATTCAAGTGGTCCAGCAACACCAAACAATGTGCTTCTTATCGCGTAGACGCCAGAAAATAAAAAGAAAAGAACCGGAGTTCTTTTTCGGAGAAACGAATTTATTAATTAGACAAAAACATTATATAAGGATACAGTTAAATACAACATAATACAAAGCAATTCAACCTTGAAAGTTTGTTATAGTTATTTAACAAGACTCGGAATGTGTTATGGAAGCAAAGATTGGAAGCAAAGAAAGAGATGGGAAAACATTTTCTAGTGGGTCTGATCGGAACAGCGAAACTAATCTGGCTGATTAATTCAGGAGAATAAATTTCACCATAGATAAGTTTGTGTAGAAAGATTACGCCGAGCACTGTCCTATGATCAGAAAAGGTGACAGATTTATTAGTAGAAGTATACTTTGATAAGTCGGCAAGCTTATTTTAGTATTCCAGTTGAGGATCCTAAGGGCAATACAAGGAATAATTTTTGTAAAGATTCTATTCTATCTGACGAATCCTGTCTTTAGGACATCAAATACAAGATCCATATTTAACAAGAAAGAAAAGTACAGTCGAGCACGCCCAATCGTATAATACTCTCTGCATTTTTTCCCCGGTTAAATTATTAAAATCGGTATCAAGATATTACAATATATTGTACTTGCATTAAAACAATTTGAAACAAAAACAATCTAAGCAAAATCAAACATCTGTTTGTATGCGAATACACATACGTTTTACATTATATGTGTTTATACATATACATATGCATGTGTGTATTCGGCCAGCGACTGCCGGCCGCGCTGTCGCCACACAAGCAGCGAAAACGTTTCTGTCTCGCTTGCACTCATTAGTGATATTGCGTTCAATTATCAATGTTGTAACGCTTATAGTTTTCTTGTTTATAGTCCGATTTCAATGCGACTTTTTAGGATAGTTTTATATAGTTAGTCTCCAATCGAATTATACAATTACAATGCTGCACTATATGAACAAATGCCTGTAGGCGGGAGGAGTTATTTATATGTATTGTGGGAAAAAGGGGGCGTGTCAGTGCAAAATTTTAAAAGCCAATGCATTTGCGCTGCCGCTAGGAACCTCCACACCAAAATTGGTGATCCTAGGTGCCATGGTTACTGAGATATTCGCCTAAAACACCTTTTTTTTCCGAGGTGTGTCTAGTTTTTTGCTCATTGTGGGCGAATGGGGCGTGGCATCGAAAAAAAAAGATTCTTGTATTGACTGACTAAATATGTGATCGATTGACACCAAGCTCGAACTTGTAGCTCTTACCATCTCTGAAATCTGTTTATTCATACGGACAGACGGACAGACGGACAGACAGACGGACAGACGGACATGGCTATATCGACTCGGCTTGTGATGCTGATCAAGAATATATATACTTTATGGGGTCTGCCACGCCTCCTTCTGGCTGTTACATACTTTTGCACAAACCCAATATACTCTTGCAGAGAGTATAAAAATAGGACGTACCAGGAAGTGTAAAATGTTAAGATGTTAAGAGTTAAGATCATGTATTAAAAGGCTTTGGTTTACGGAGTCAAAAGCCTCGCTGAAATTTGTATTATTGACGTTTGTTAGCAATATTTTATCAAAACCCTGCAGTGCAAATAATGTGAATTTGAACAGGTTAGTGGTAAAGGATCAATATTTCACAAACCCAGAAATGTTGCACTTGAGAATTGATCAATTCCTCCAAAGTCTTAGGAACAGCAGACAACTTGAAAACACCTCTACAGTTGCAGATATTGGAGTTGTTCCGGTTTTTTTGATGAGGAATAATGTAAGATGATGTTCAAACATCAGGGACAAATTTTGATTCAGAGCACAATGTAAATAGTTTATACAGGAGCTTTTAAAGTTCCTTAGCACTCAATCAGGGACTCCGGTTTAGGCAAAAATAAAATTGTTTAATAATCTTAAGATTACGTAAAATTATAACAGCAGACAACTTGAAAACACCTCTACAGTTGCAGATATTGGAGTTGTTCCGGTTTTTTTGATGAGGAATAATGTAAGATGATGTTCAAACATCAGGGACAAATTTTGATTCAGAGCACAATGTAAATAGTTTATACAGGAGCTTTTAAAGTTCCTTAGCACTCAATCAGGGACTCCGGTTTAGGCAAAAATAAAATTGTTTAATAATCTTAAGATTACGTAAAATTATACTTCACGTGAATACTGTTGCACACAGTCAGTAAGGTATCCCTTATAACAACGGTCATTCAAATCAGAGAAATCATATCGAGCAATCAGAAAGCGAGATAGATACAAGGAAGAGCTAGTTTCCCTGTATCACTTAAAAATATTCAACCTTCATTATTTTTTACCCCGTACTCTAAAGAGTAGAGGTGTCTAATATTTTTGTCAGAAGTGTGCGATACAGGTTAAATAAGGCGTTTCCGATCCCATCAAGTATTTATATTCTTGATCAACAGCCGAGTAGATATAGCAATGTCGATCTGTTTGAACACCTGAATCTTCGAGACTATTGTAGCATGTCCAATATGTTGAGTACACACTGTAACTACTTGTTATATAACTTAAGCGTTAAGCAAGCACTTGCGTACTCTGAGCATCGCCATTCACCAACATTGAGTCAATGCTGACTCCGCAAACATTTGATACATTGACCAACAAATGACAGGTGACCCTTTGTTATATACTTTAATATATAAGAATTAGTCATAAGAACAACTATGTATAAATACCGGAAAAAAGAACCTAATTAACACAGTCACGTTATCACTGTCAACACCATATCAACGTTAGTAGTTAGAATATAGGCACCCAGGAAATCTGGTTTGTAGCGCCGGCTTTGGTGTAACCGGCAGTAAACTCATTGAAGAAATAAACCCACAGGCCACCAGACGTGATACTTCGAAATGCTCATAAACCCTAGAACACTTATGAGTGATAAAGAAAAGGGACTGACATACAAAAGGATCACAACTGACCTTCGTGAAGAAAGACAATAAAATGTGTTAACAACGATTGACAGCGGACTCAATTGAAAATGTTCGGTACTGGCACACTTGTTTTGTTCTCAGATATTCGAGCTGTATGGCTGCTTGTAAAACTCACCCCTAATACAGGTGGGCTGCACGTATACAGTACCTGTATACAGTAACTGGTTTACCCACCCTCCCGGTGTGCGCAACAGGATTACCTTTGTATTTATCAATAGAAAATAAAAAGCGGAGTGAAATTAGATTCATTTTCGTAGAGTTAACTCTGAGAGAGAAAAAAAGGAAAAAAGAGAGGGAGAACAAGTAGGTAGAATATAGGCAACCGGGGTGAGACTCTGATATTTAATCGGCCAAACTGAATCACAGAATATTTGTTACGCCTGAAGTTCCCTGGTTGAATCAACTGGATCCCCACCCCACAATTTATGTAGGACATAAACCATATCCCAGTTTCCAAACCAACGCAGATTTATTTTCAACCCCCAATGGATCCTCACAATTTTGGTATGAAACCAGGAAACCAAACTAGTTTTATTTTCGAACCCCAATGGATCCTCACAATTTAGCTAGAGGACGGGGACGAGTTTTAGTATTGGACGCAGATAATTTGGATCAGAGGATCCTTTTTTTGGACACAAACCATGGGGCTAACAATCCCGGTATTTCTACTTGGACACAAACCATGGGGCTGATAATCCCGGTATTTCTACTTGGACGCAAACCATGGCGCTAATAAAATCCCAGTATTTCTACATACCGCTAGATGGCGCTTTTCCGCCGGAGTGGGGAGGGAAATTCCCGGTTGCCTATATTCTAACTACTTGTTCTCCCTCTCTTTTTCCTTTTTTTCTCTCTTAGAGTTATCTCTACGAAAATGAATCTAATTTCACTCCGCTCTTTTTTTTCTATTGATAAATACAAAGGTAATCCTGTTGCGCACACCGGGAGGGTGGGTAAACCAGTTACTGTATACAGGTACTGTATACGTGCAGCCCACCTGTATTAGGGGTGAGTTTTACAAGCAGCCATACAGCTCGAATATCTGAGAACAAAACAAGTGTGCCAGTACCGAACATTTTCAATTGAGTCCGCTGTCAATCGTTGTTAACACATTTTATTGTCTTTCTTCACGAAGGTCAGTTGTGATTCTTTTGTATGTCAGTCCCTTTTCTTTATCACTCATAAGTGTTATAGGGTTTATGAGCATTTCGAAGTATCACGTCTGGTGGCCTGTGGGTTTATTTCTTCAATGAGTTTACTGCCGGTTACACCAAAGCCGGCGCTACAAACCAGATTTCCTGGGTGCCTATATTCTAACTACTTTAAGGCATTAGCTGAGGCTGAGGCAATTATTATTCGGTTGATTAAATCTCCTTCTCTTAAAAACGGAGTCTAAACATGTCTGAACATGTTGAATGTGTTACAGGTGTCTTCTGTTCAACCCTAAAATTAATTCCATATCCATGTCATTGATTTTATGACTACTGTCACTTTTAAGTA
>JAECXC010000973.1:0-75000 GCA_018152125.1 Drosophila dunni
TCGATGCTACGCCCCATTCGCCGACAATGAGCAAAAAACTAGACACACCTCGGAAAAAATGGAATATCTCAGTAACCATGGCACCTAGGATCACCAATTGTGGAGTGGAGGTTCCTAGCGACAGCGTTAATGCATTACCATTTAAAATTTTGGACTGCCATGCCCCTTTTTCCCACAAAAAATAATTCTCAACTTTCGTTCCATGTTTAGGCATTTGTTTAAATAGTACATCATTGTAATTGTATAATTTGAGTGGAGGCTACCTACATATATGAAACTATCCTGAAATGCGCATTGAAACGTTTCAATATTGATAATTGAACGCAATATTAACGTATGAAATATACACATACAGACATATATGCATCATATATTGTCAAAGGTATGTGGATTCGCATACAGACAAACAGATATATGTGTGATTCTGCTTAGATTGTTTTTGTTTCAAAGTGTTTTAATGCAAGTACTAGTTATTGCAAAATCTCTAGACCGATTTTAATAATTAAATCGGGAAAAAATGCAAAGAGTAATATACGGTCGGGCATGCTCGACCGTACTTTTCTTTCTTGTTATGCATCTCTATTTGGTGGTAGCCACTGGCTAAATCTAGTAACGAAAAATATTTAGCCTTTTCTAATTTGTCCAAAACGTCATTAATTATGGGCATGGGGTCTTTTATAGTTTTTTCGTTAAGTTTCCTATAATCCACCACTAATCTCCACCTTCTTTGTCCTGTTGCGTCTAATTTCTTTTGTACTAAACATACAGGTGCACTCCAAGGGGAATGACTCTGTCTAATGATTTTTTGATTAAGAAGATTTCTATTTTAGCTTTTACTTCTTTTATTTCATTAAAACCATATCTATATGGTCTTGTGTAAAGAGGAATGTCGTCTGTTGTAGGAATTTTATGTTTAACATTGTTTGTGAATTTTAATTGGTTCTTATCATCATAAAATATTTCAGCAAATTCTAAACAAATATTCTTTCAAAATTGTATTTGTTCAGTGTTTCATTGATTGAAACTTATTTTTTCTTGAAAATTAAATGTGCTCGTTACTGTATTTGGAGTGCTTTGAAAAGACAAGTGAAACTCGATGTATTGTTCCTATACGTATGAAGTTACTACTAGTGGTTTATCAGTGTCTGCGTAGCTAGTAATTTCCATCATGCTAAAATTGTTTTTTGCCGAATATAACCCATTTGAAATAACTAAATCGTTACCTAGTCGAGTTTCTTGGCAATAGAAAGCAACCCTCTGTTGGATCATGAGCATAGTTAGAATACGGAGAAAAAATGAATTGTTAGGATAAGCTTAAATAACCGATATTATTGAATTGTCCAGTAGTGTACGTATAAAAACTCTTATACTTAAGCTAGCATGTAAATTTTATTTGCATTCGGCAATTCAGATGTCTCGAGCGGCAGGCCAGTTCGCTAATTCTTCTCGCTGTAACCACACACACGCTGCCAAGCTTTACCGCGATTGCCTGTCCAACAATAAATGGTATTGTTTATGAAAGTGCAATTTGTTCTTAATTTAAAGTAGTTTTTCGATTTTTTGGCGCACGAGCAGGGACATTCAATGGCGTTCGTTGGTCTATAAGACATTTCAAGGCTTGGTTGGCGGTGTGTGTCGGCTTCGATTGTTGTTGTTGGATTGCCCTGGAGCTGTTAGCTTTAGTGGAATTTTGGATTTGAACAGCCAGGAGTCGAAGACGCCCATCATTGAGATAATCCCCGAATTGAGACCAAGAGCGACTCTTCTAATCAGGTAACAGTGCTCAAACGAGTCAGTGCAGGAGAATATAGAAAGTGCAAGCGTATAAGCGGCACATTACACGTTCGAACGTACATAAAAGTACAGCTCCATTTGTTCCACATTAGAGATACTGCGTTTCGGCACTGATATATTTGTGATTTATTAAAAAGCAATTTGAAGCAAAACACACAAATTGAATTAAACAAATGTAAAAAAAAACTGGTGAAGTGTGGCGGTGGATTTCCACCTTAAGGGAAGACGGTCACACTAAATCCGGTGACTGGCATTATATTGTAAATCGCCATTTACAAGAGTCGCGAATTCCATCGCCATCGTTTTTTAAGCTATTATTTTCTTTGTATTATTTAACCCGCTCACCACTATACTCGTGTGCAATTGAATAAAAACATATTTTAAAATCATTAAACGCCGTATCGCGCGTTTTTATTGAACTCAACTGTCCCGCAGCAGCAACAGCAGAAGATATTGGCACCCGCCAATTCAATACTTGATCAGTGTCCGCCCTCCTACAAACAGGTGGCATCAGGGCGGTGCAAGAAAATGCTTACCAAAAGCCCAATATGTTGCTCAGTGATGCAACATAGAAAAGATGTTCGTTTGGGTCGTCACAAATTGTCAAAAGACATGTTGTTCCCATGATCTGGGAACTCGGGGATGTATATGTGAGTTTTATGAGCGTAAATCTTGACCTTGGTCGTATGTTCATAGGTACAGAATTTCCCCCAGGACGACGTAACCTGACCTGACAGCAATTCCACCAAACTTCGAGTAGTAGTGGACGTGTCGTGTAAGAAAACGTCGTCATACTTTCTCAAGAAATTATTGGTGGGACCAGAGGGATCAAATTGGTTCATTTTGTAGGTTCCGTCTGAACCGAACTACCCTCACGGCAGATATCAAAACGGGCAATTTTCCATTGGCAAAATGGTTTTTAAACTATTATAACGTATTAGAAGAATTCGGAAATGAGATACTTTGAATTTCCAATGATGCCGATTCGACAAAAACGCTTGGCTTAAGGTGGACACCAAGTTTGGATACTTTTCGTTATCAATTGGTTGATAGCTTCGCCAAACTAAGTCCCACCAAGCGAAAAACATTGCTAGAATCTTTCGCGTATATTTTAGCCCAATTATTCGCGTTGGACCGATGTTGAATCGAGAGTGCGAGTTTCTCGAATGATTCAGAAACCGCACTACACTGTACAGATATTTCCCCTTCATTACTTGCAACATTTGTAGACAATCGAGTTGCAGGCCTCCAAGAGATGGCCAATAATGAATCTTTGAGACATGAAACGACATCATCAAATCCAGCCGATTTGTCGTCTAGAGGGTGTGGCGTACAGAAATTCGATCAGTTCGTTCGGCTTCGTTGCAAGCTAAAAAGACATTGGCCTCAAGGGTTTAAATTAAAAAATACTCGTAAGATTGTAATCGCTGACTATATACAGTAAAAGGTTGGTTTTTGAAAGTCGAATCTCTTTGATTCATCTAGATATAGAGTTGTGCGGTGCCACACATGTGCGGATAAAGATAAGAGGGGCCCCGGCGCCCAAAAAGTGTATGCAGCGGTATTCGTGTGTTTTGCATC
This sequence comes from Drosophila dunni, assembly GCA_018152125.1. Classification (NCBI taxonomy): domain Eukaryota; kingdom Metazoa; phylum Arthropoda; class Insecta; order Diptera; family Drosophilidae; genus Drosophila; species Drosophila dunni. The sequence continues at coordinate 3,376 of JAECXC010000973.1, forward strand.
GAATGCTGTTCATATTGAATTTACAGCAAGATCCACTAAACCTCTCATTTTAACAGCGTACAGCTTATTGGCTCGACGTGGCACGCCTGTCCGGCGATACTTGGAGAAGGAGCCACATTTTCGTGAGGAACCTGGTGAAGGAGTTCCAGGATTTGAAGGAAGCAAAGCCGCATTCAGTTCGGCGCGGAAGGAAGATGGAGTGGAGGCTTATCTCGAAGCGCCCCTCTCGTCGGAGGACTGGACATGCGGCATAACAGCCGGCGGCCGGCGCTAATGCTGCCAGGGCTACCAAGGGATTGAAGGCGATTCTTTCAAGGTGGCCGGAATTTTGGATCATGGGCATAGTTAGAATAAGGAAGAAAAATGAAATGAATGGTGTGTCGGTTTCGATTGTTGTTGTTGGATTGCTCTGGAGCTGTTAGCTTTAGTGGAATTTTGGATTTGAACAGCCAGGAGTCGAAGACGCCCATCTTGGAGATAATCCCAGAATTTAGTCCAAGAGCGTGTCTTCTAATCAGGTAACAGTGCCCAAACGAATCAGTGCAGGCACATTACACGTTCGAACGTAGATAAAAGTACTGCTCCATTTTCTGCACATTAGAGATACTGCGTTTCGGCACTGATATATTTGTGATATATTGAAAAGCAATTTGAAGCAAAACACACAAATTGAATTAAACAAATGTAAAAAAAACATAAACAAAAACAAAACACTTAACTAGTGCAAACACATTTGATATATTTATTTTGCATATCAACGTTAGCCGTTGAGCAAGCATACGCTTGCGTTTGATTAGTTGTTGTTAACTCTGCTATTCGAGAAGTGTAGTTAGGCAGCTGATTGTCATTACTCTTCAATTCGTTTTTAAATCTTAAATTATATTGAACAGCTAAAGTCTTTGTGACAGTACACTTAAGTGCATTCCGAATAGAGCCAACATTTAGTTAGTCAATATGGCACACAAAGTAGATTATAATGAGACTATAGTGGATGTCGACGAAACTTGATAGTGCTCGTTTAAGTCAATTATTTGTTAAATTGGTGACGGTGGAGAGCGACATAGAGCGCCAAAGGAGTTCACTCATTAATAAAATGGTGACTCCAAGTAAATTTGAGATTCAGTGCCGGCTAGATATATTAAATTCGTACATTTCCAAAGCTATGGATCTGCAGTCAAAAAAAGATGCAATAGATCCTGACAATACTAGCCGCTCAATGCTTGAGGAAACTTGCATTCTTGCACGGTCATCATATATGGCTGCACTTAGCAAATTTGAAGTTGTTGACCGTGCTCCAGTGTCTTATCATTCGCACTTGCCCAAACTTAAGTTGCCTAGGATCAGCGGTAAACATTCGGAGTACAAACAGTTCATTGGTCTTTTTGAAAGTTTGGTAGACTCTGATCGTTCGTTATCAAATATTGAAAAAATCAATCACTTGATATCATATCTATCAGACGAGGCTTTGGGAACAATAAAGGCTTTTCAGGTATCTGATGCGAATTTCCCGAAGGCATTAGAAAGTCTAAGTCGAGTTTACGATAACAAATGCCTTATCTTTTTTGACACACTCGCCCAGTTGTTTGACATTGAGCCGATGTCCAAGCCATCGACAGCTGGAGTTCGCACAATAGTTGACTCGGTGTCGGCGAATTGATTCGCTAATGTCGGTTGGGAATGAGGAAGATTTCGCCAACGCAATTGTAATCCATATAGTTATGTCAAAGGTGGATCCTCATACGAAATCGAAGTATGAGGAGCAACTTGACTATAACACATTGCCGAAATGGGCCGATTGCGTTGTGGCTTTGAACAGGCGATATCAGCACTTATCTGCTGAAGAAAGTTCAAAGTCCCGGATGAAGCAGAAATCTGACAAAGAACGTACAAGAAAGTCGTCATTTGCATGCACGACTGTCGAGGAAGAAGTACAACCCAAATGCCACTTTTGCAGTGCCAACCATGTGATTGGAAACTGCCAAGGGTTCGCAGATTTGCCAGTTGACGAAAGATTCAATTTCGTAAAATCCAGTCAACTTTGTATAAATTGTCTACATTCGGGACACAGAGTGTCCAACTGTACTGCACTTTCAACGAAAAAATAAGTGTTTAACCGTCAAGTCGGTTGGACAGTCGAGATTGACTGCAAAAGGCAAGGTTTCGACAATAGTTTCGTCTCGAGTATCGAGACATCAGTTCAGCACCGAGTTTTGGGTGCTGAAATCAATGTGTAGCAGGCAGCCAGATTGTGATCTTCCCATCAATTGGAGGAAGATCCCAGCAAATGTCGAACTGGCCATCACTGAGTCCCACAAACCCCAGAAAATAGATATACTTCTGGGAGCCGACTCCTTTTTTGAAATGCTTTGTAACGGACAAATTCGATTGCCAAGGGTGGTCCGTTACTACAAAGGACGTTGTTTGGTTGGGTGGTGTTCACACCACAGGGTGAACAGGTGAAGTGTGGCGGCGGATTTCCACCTTAAGGGAAGACGGTCACACTGAAGCGGGTGACTGGCACTACGTTGTAAATCGCCATTTACAAGAGTCGCGAATTCCATCGCCATCGTTTTATAAATATTATTTTCTTTGTATTATTTAACCCGCTCACCACTATACGCAAGTGCAATTGAATTAAAACATATTTTAAAATATCGCGCGTTTTTATTGAACTCAACTGTCCCGCAGCAGCAACAGCAGAAGATATTGGCACCCGCCAATTCAACACATGATCAGTGTCCGCCCTCCTACAAACATTTGGTCCTTCGAGCCGGATCTCCTTCCGCTCCTCCAGCTAGTATCGGTGGAAAGCCGCAAAGTACACGGTCCCGCTCTCTCATAGCGACTTGTGCATTTTTCGCAGCATCTGTGTGTGTTTCAATACCTGACCTGTCTCGCAGGTTGCACAGGTATATTCCAACCTATCCTGTGTTCGTTTGCTGTAATTGTTTGTAACCAATTATCAAATTACAATTTAATTATATATACATATATCCATACATACATACCAACATACCTTTATACATTCCGTAAACCAATAAAAACAAGTAAGAAAGGCTACAGTCGATCGATCCGACTGTATAAGACCCGTACTACCACAATAGTGCGCATTTGTGTTTAATTTGAATTAAAATTTTATAACGAAATTTAAAAATTAAAATTTATATGTACAATTTGAATTTATATTTAAAAACAATTAAATTAAATTGCCTCATTGCCAGCATTCGAACCTACGACCCTCAGGAAACGATTACACATCGCGCCGCAGCTACCATTCGCACCACGCGCCACTTTCAAGCATGTTCTGCTTATTCGCTTGGTCGCACCGTCTGCGAGCAGCGCTGACGTCACACAGGCAGTAAATTTTCAGCTAAATTACATAATTTTTCTAACCTTCCAACTTTTTTGTTAATAGACGGATTTTAACGCCGCTTGGAGGATAGTTTGATATGATATTCCTCTACACGAATAATTAATTATAAACACTGTACTATTTGACTACATGGCTTAAATCCTGGTTTGAAGTTTAAAAGTTTTTTTAGCTCATATGAGAAAAGGGGGGCTTGGCAGCTCAAAATTTTGAATGGCATTGCATTAAGGTTGCCTCTAGCAACCTTCTTACCATGGTGTTCCTAAGTGCCATAGTTACTGAGTTATTGGTGTGTCTGGTTTTTAGCTCATTGCTGGGGCGGTAAGGGGCGTGGCAAGAATTTGAAATAAACTTAACCTGCCTGACTTAATAACGGACTTTCATTATAAATTTGGTGGCTCTAGCTTTTGTAGTTTAAAAGTCCAGGTGTTCATACGGTCGGACGGACATTGCTATATCGACTCGGCTGTTGATGCTGACCAAGAATATATGTACTTTATGGGTCGGCCCCCCCCCCTTCCGCCTGTTACCCACATTTCGCTTTAGGAAACCCCAAAAACCCCCCCCCCCCTTTTTAGAGTACGGGGTCTAAAAACGGAAAGTCTATAAACCGCGAGCGTGTGTTAGGAGGGGCCTCCCCCTTGTGAAAAAAAAAAAACAAAAAAAAAAATTTTTTTTCGGCGCCGACCAATATTTAATACCCCTTCGTCATGTATATTGCATTAATTTGGTTTTTTTAACCAATTATTTCTATGCTAGTTATATGATATAGTAGGTAGTCCGATTTGAAATTTGGTCAACAGATGGGGGACAATGAGAAATACATTCTGTGTGAATTTCGTTGAAATCGGTCAATAGACACCGAAAATGTTCATACTAAGCATTTTCAACCGATTGTTCCTATGGGAGCTATATGATATAGTGGTCCGATTTGGATGAAATTTGGTCAGCAGTCGAAGAACGATTATAAATGCATATAGCGTGAATTTGGTTGAAATCGGTCAATAGACACCGAAAATGTTCATACATTTCATTTCATTTCATGCATTTCGACCGATTGTTCCTATGGGAGCTATATGATATAGTAGTCCGATCTGTCCGATTTTTACAAATGATCTGCGTGCAGAGAGAATACACATCTGTACCAAGTTTCATTAAGATAGCTTTAAAACTGAGAGACTAGTTCGCATAGAAACAGACGGACAGACGGACAGACGGACATGGCTATATCGACTCGGCTGTTGATGCTGATCAAGAATATATATACTTTATATGGTCGGAAAAGCCTCCTTCAATGCGTTACAAACTTCGTGACAAAAACAATATACCCTCTGCAAGGGTATAATAATAATATATAATAAAGCTATTGGTTTTTCCACGCATTTCAAGCCACCAAGTACACCTACATGTATGTAAGTAGACTTACATGTATGTAAATACACTTGTGCAAGCGATCGCTTTTTCTCGGTCATTAAATTAAACTGCGGCGGCGGAGTTCCGCAATTAAATAATTATTTTATTTATATTATTATAATTTTTATCACTCGTACTCGAGTTTCATTATAAATTTGGTGGCTCTAGCTTTTGTAGTTTAAACAAGAAAAAACGGTTATCTTCGGCTCGCCGAAGATTAAATACCCTTGCAGTCATGAATATTGCATTAATTTGATTTTTTTAACCAATTATTTCTATGCTAGTTATATGATATGGTAGTCCGATTTGAAATTTGGTCAACAGATGGGGGACAATGAGAAATACATTCTGTGTGAATTTCGTTGAAATCGGTCAATAGGCACCGAAAATGTTCATACTAAGCATTTTCAACCGATTGTTCCTATGGAAGCTATATGATATAGTGGTCCGATTTGGATGAAATTTGATCAACAGATGGGGGACAATGAGAAATACATTCTGCGTGAATTTCGTTGAAATCGGTCAATAGACACCGAAAATGTTCATTCTAAGCATTTTCAACCGATTGTTCCTATGGAAGCTATATGATATAGTGGTCCGATTTGGATGAAATTTGATCAACAGTCGAAGAACGATTATAGATGCATATAGCGTGAATTTGGTTGAAATCGGTCAATAGACACCGAAAATGTTCATACATTTCATTTCATTTCATGCACTTCGACCGACTGTTCCTATGGGAGCTATATGATATAGTAGTCCGATCTGTCCGATTTTTAAAAATGATCTGCGTGCAGAGAGAATACACATCTGTATCAAGTTTCATTAAGATAGCTTTAAAACTGAGAGACTAGTTCGCATAGAAACAGACGGACAGACGGACAGACGGACATGGCTATATCGACTCGGCTATTGATGCTGATCAAGAATATATATACTTTTATGGTCGGAAAAGCCTCCTTCAATGCGTTACAAACTTCGTGACAAAAACAATATACCCTCTGCAAGGGTATAAAAATCCAGGTGTTCATACGGACGGACGGACAGACGGACCTTGCTATATCGACTCGGCTGTTGATGCTGATCAAGAATATATATACTTTATGGGGTCGGGCACGCCTGTTACGCACATTTCGCTTCTGACAAACCTAATATACCCCTCTACTCTTTTTTAGCGTACGGGGTCTAAAAAAACAAGAAAAAACGGTTATCTTCGGCTCGCCGAAGATTAAATACCCTTGCAGTCATGTATATTGCATTAATTTGGTTTTTTTAACCAATTATTTCTATGCTAGTTATATGATATAGTAGGCCGATTTGAAATTTGGTCAACAGATGGGGGACAATGAGAAATACATTCTGTGTGAATTTCGTTGAAATCGGTCAATAGACACCGAAAATGTTCATACTAAGCATTTTCAACCGATTGTTCCTATGGAAGCTATATGATATAGTGGTCCGATTTGGATGAAATTTGGTCAGCAGTCGAAGAACGATTATAAATGCATATAGCGTGAATTTGGTTGAAATCGGTCAATAGACACCGAAAATGTTCATACATTTCATTTCATTTCATGCATTTCGACCGATTGTTCCTATGGGAGCTATATGATATAGTAGTCCGATCTGTCCGATTTTTACAAATGATCTGCGTGCAGAGAGAATACACATCTGTACCAAGTTTCATTAAGATAGCTTTAAAACTGAGAGACTAGTTCGCATAGAAACAGACGGACAGACGGACAGACGGACATGGCTATATCGACTCGGCTGTTGATGCTGATCAAGAATATATATACTTTATATGGTCGGAAAAGCCTCCTTCAATGCGTTACAAACTTCGTGACAAAAACAATATACCCTCTGCAAGGGTATAATAATAATATTATATAATAAAGCTATTGGTTTTTCTACGCATTTCAAGCCACCAAGTACACCTACATGTATGTAAGTAGACTTACATGTATGTAAATACACTTGTGCAAGCGATCGCTTTTTCTCGGTCATTAAATTAAACTGCGGCTGCGGAGTTCCGCAATTAAATAATTATTTTATTTATATTATTATAATTTTTATCACTCGTACTCGAGTTTCATTATAAATTTGGTGGCTCTAGCTTTTGTAGTTTAAACAAGAAAAAACGGTTATCTTCGGCTCGCCGAAGATTAAATACCCTTGCAGTCATGAATATTGCATTAATTTGATTTTTTTAACCAATTATTTCTATGCTAGTTATATGATATGGTAGTCCGATTTGAAATTTGGTCAACAGATGGGGGACAATGAGAAATACATTCTGCATGAATTTCGTTGAAATCGGTCAATAGACACCGAAAATGTTCATACTAAGCATTTGAACCGATTGTTCCTATGGAAGCTATATGATATAGTGGTCCGATTTGGATGAAATTTGGTCAACAGATGGGGGACAATGAGAAATACATTCTGTGTGAATTTCGTTGAAATCGGTCAATAGACACCGAAAATGTTCATACTAAGCATTTTCAACCGATTGTTCCTATGGAAGCTATATGATATAGTGGTCCGATTTGGATGAAATTTGGTCAACAGATGAGGGACAACGAGAAATACATTCTGTGTGAATTTCGTTGAAATCGGTCAATAGACACCGAAAATGTTCATACTAAGCATTTTCAACCGATTGTTCCTATGGAAGCTATATGATATAGTAGTCCGATTTGGATGAAATTTGGTTAACAGATGGGGGACAATGAGAAATACATTCTGTGTGAATTTCGTTGAAATCGGTCAATAGACACCGAAAATGTTCATACTAAGCATTTTCAACCGATTGTTCCTATGGGAGCTATATGATATAGTTGTCCGATTTGGATGAAATTTGATCAACAGTCGAAGAACGATTATAAATGCATATAGCGTGAATTTGGTTGAAATCGGTCAATAGACACCGAAAATGTTCATACATTTCATTTCATTTCATGCATTTCGACCGATTGTTCCTATGGGAGCTATATGATATAGTAGTCCGATCTGTCCGATTTTTACAAATGATCTGCGTGCAGAGAGAATACACATCTGTACCAAGTTTCATTAAGATAGCTTTAAAACTGAGAGACTAGTTCGCATAGAAACAGACGGACAGACGGACAGACGGACATGGCTATATCGACTCGGCTGTTGATGCTGATCAAGAATATATATACTTTATATGGTCGGAAAAGCCTCCTTCAATGCGTTACAAACTTCGTGACAAAAACAATATACCCTCTGCAAGGGTATAATAATAATATTATATAATAAAGCTATTGGTTTTTCCACGCATTTCAAGCCACCAAGTACACCTACATGTATGTAAGTAGACTTACATGTATGTAAATACACTTGTGCAAGCGATCGCTTTTTCTCGGTCATTAAATTAAACTGCGGCTGCGGAGTTCCGCAATTAAATAATTATTTTTATTTATATTATTATAATTTTTATCACTCGCACTCGAGTTTCATTATAAATTTGGTGGCTCTAGCTTTTGTAGTTTAAAATATCCAGGTGTTCATACGGACGGACGGACAGACGGACCTTGCTATATCGACTCGGCTGTTGATGCTGATCAAGAATATATATACTTTATGGGGTCGGGCACGCCTGTTACGCACATTTCGCTTCTGACAAACCTAATATACCCCTCTACTCTTTTTTAGCGTACGGGGTCTAAAAAACAAGAAAAACGGTTATCTTCGGCTCGCCGAAGATTAAATACCCTTGCAGTCATGTATATTGCATTAATTTGGTTTTTTTAACCAAATATTTCTATGCTACTTATATGATATAGTAGTCCGATTTGAAATTTGGTCAACAGATGGGGGACAATGAGAAATACATTCTGTGTGAATTTCGTTGAAATCGGTCAATAGACACCGAAAATGTTCATACTAAGCATTTTCAACCGATTGTTCCTATGGAAGCTATATGATATAGTGGTCCGATTTGGATGAAATTTGGTCAGCAGTCGAAGAACGATTATAAATGCATATAGCGTGAATTTGGTTGAAATCGGTCAATAGACACCGAAAATGTTCATACATTTCATTTCATTTCATGCATTTCGACCGATTGTTCCTATGGGAGCTATATGATATAGTAGTCCGATCTGTCCGATTTTTACAAATGATCTGCGTGCAGAGAGAATACACATCTGTACCAAGTTTCATTAAGATAGCTTTAAAACTGAGAGACTAGTTCGCATAGAAACAGACGGACAGACGGACAGACGGACATGGCTATATCGACTCTGCTGTTGATGCTGATCAAGAATATATATACTTTATATGGTCGGAAAAGCCTCCTTCAATGCGTTACAAACTTCGTGACAAAAACAATATACCCTCTGCAAGGGTATAATAATAATATTATATAATAAAGCTATTGGTTTTCCACGCATTTCAAGCCACCAAGTACACCTACATGTATGTAAGTAGACTTACATGTATGTAAATACACTTGTGCAAGCGATCGCTTTTTCTCGGTCATTAAATTAAACTGCGGCTGCGGAGTTCCGCAATTAAATAATTATTTTTATTTATATTATTATAATTTTTATCACTCGCACTCGAGTTTCATTATAAATTTGGTGGCTCTAGCTTTTGTAGTTTAAAAAATCCAGGTGTTCATACGGACGGACGGACAGACGGACCTTGCTATATCGACTCGGCTGTTGATGCTGATCAAGAATATATATACTTTATGGGGTCGGGCACGCCTGTTACGCACATTTCGCTTCTGACAATCCTAATATTCCCCTCTACTCTTTTTTAGCGTACGGGGTCTAAAAAACAAGAAAAAACGGTTATCTTCGGCTCGCCGAAGATTAAATACCCTTGCAGTCATGTATATTGCATTAATTTGGTTTTTTTAACCAATTATTTCTATGCTACTTATATGATATAGTAGTCCGATTTGAAATTTGGTCAACAGATGGGGGACAATGAGAAATACATTCTGTGTGAATTTCGTTGAAATCGGTCAATAGACACCGAAAATGTTCATACTAAGCATTTTCAACCGATTGTTCCTATGGAAGCTATATGATATAGTGGTCCGATTTGGATGAAATTTGGTCAGCAGTCGAAGAACGATTATAAATGCATATAGCGTGAATTTGGTTGAAATCGGTCAATAGACACCGAAAATGTTCATACATTTCATTTCATTTCATGCATTTCGACCGATTGTTCCTATGGGAGCTATATGATATAGTAGTCCGATCTGTCCGATTTTTACAAATGATCTGCGTGCAGAGAGAATACACATCTGTACCAAGTTTCATTAAGATAGCTTTAAAACTGAGAGACTAGTTCGCATAGAAACAGACGGACAGACGGACAGACGGACATGGCTATATCGACTCGGCTGTTGATGCTGATCAAGAATATATATACTTTATATGGTCGGAAAAGCCTCCTTCAATGCGTTACAAACTTCGTGACAAAAACAATATACCCTCTGCAAGGGTATAAAAATTACCATCGAAATAAAGTGAAAAAAAATAAACCCTAATTAAGACAAAACAATAAAATATTTAAAATTTGGTCGTGTATTACTTATAATTGTATCTTTTTAAAAGTTACTTAGACGAAATATTTATTAAGTATTATTTATAAAACAAAAGGGTTTTATCTCTTATTTATTTATACGTGAAAACTTATTCTGACTCAACCAAAATACAGCCCACTTCCTGTCGTTTCGTGTATCCTTGCTTGAACCGGGAATATTCTTTCTCCTACGTTTCGGTAGATAATGTCCACCGATCCCGCGAAGGCTGCTTCTAAGTTCGCAGGCCTTACAGTCCCTGGTCGTACCGACCCTCCGCCTCGTACTCCCGAAAAATCCAGGGTCCCGCCTAGTTCAGTGACGACCAAACGCACCGTACTTCTTCCACTGCGTCGCGTTGTCAAAGCGGCTTTCCGATTGCACGATCTTCTACGTTCTCTCTTTCGAATCCTCGGAAAAGCGCTTCTCCAGCTCCGAAAGTTGTCGTGACCTCTCCTGAGTATCCCATACTCACGCGATCCGCCTCTCAACAACTTATAGAACAATCCAAAATGTCGCTTTCTGATTTCATTTCCACCTGCGACGCCTTGACACTGTTCGAGGCTCGTGAGACAGAGGCTCTTAATGCAGACGATCCCCTGTTCTCCATTAAGATGCACTTAGAGCAGCTCAAGTCACTCTGGTCAAATGTGGAAACGGAATACACCCGCTGCCACAGGGCCCTATCGGCCCAAAATATAGAGGAGTTCCAAATGACTCTGAGCACCATTAAGGCAAAGCACGAATACTGCTACATGGTGTATGTGCGATGCGGAACGCTGTTTGGAGAACGTATAGAGCAACTGTCCGCTCAGAACGCGCGCGCTCCAGCTCAACCTGTCGCTGTTCCGGTTTCCCAAGGTCACCGATTACCTCCGTGTGAGGTAGAAATTTTCGAAGGCGATAGCCTCTGGCAGAAGTGGAGAAGCTTTATCACTTAAACTCCAAAACCCGCGGGGAAGCTAGAGCCGTCGTGTCCAAGTCCCCTTTGACAAATGAGGGTTTCCAGTCCGCGTGGAACAACCTCACTGCTCGTTACGAAAATGATCGGTTGCTGTACTCACGAGTCCGGCAAGGCCTTGCGACAGCTGCAGACGACCTTCCAAGGGTGTTTGACAGCCTTGGAGCGGTCTGGAGCGAGTACAGAAAATTGGAATATTCTTCTCATAGCAATCTGTACTAGCAAGCTGCCAAAGTCCTGTTGTGGGAGCAATCTGTCCCGAATAAGACTGCAGTGTCATCCTGGGATGATCTCAACTGTTTCCTGACTGATTGCTATCGTGTGCTTGAAGCCACGGATGATCATAGAGCGGGGACAAGTATGCAGGAGGTCCAATCTGGGGCGCGAAAGCCTGCCAGCACCGCACGGGTCCAAGCATTTCCAGCAAAAAACCAGGTTAAAGCGGCTTCCTGTCGGCTGTGTGAGAAGGAGAATCATCCCATCCGTGTGTGTCCAAGTTTTCTGGATATGGCCGTCCCCAAAAGAGTGGAAGTAATCCAGGAATAGAGTCTGTGCTTGAATTGTTTCGCTCGAGGCCATAAAGCTCCAGTGCCCATAATTGTCATATCTGCAAGGAGAGGCACCACACCTTGTTGCATTCCAGCAACCTGCCCACATCCAGTTCGTCCATCTCGGCAGTTCCACATTTCCACTCTCAAGTTTCTTTGCATCCACTCCAGGCCGAGGCATCCTAGGTACCGCTATTGTTACCTTCAATCATCTGGGTGAGGAGTTTCATGTGCGTGCCCTAATCGATTCGGGTGCCGATTCGACCTTCTTGTGAGAGAGTGTCTTTAATCTCATCCAGCCGCCTTTCTGTCCAATCAACGCAGCGGTTTCTGGTATGGGTCAAAGCGTCCGTTACGAGTGCTTAGATCGCCCGTTAGCGGATCCCCACTACAATAAGCCTGCTCCAATTGAAATGATGATTGGGGGGGATTATGAAAGAATCAAAAAGGATATTGGTGGCGATTTCGTCGGGCTTGAAACCATTTTTGGGTGGGGTGTTATGCGGGTGGGTGTTATGCGGCCCATCATCTTCAAATCTCCGGGACCTCGCAAAGCATTCTCGGCTCAAACGGAAGTCGCGCCAGAGACAAAAATTGATGAACTTCTCATCAAGTTTTGGGAGGGGGAAGATCTTCCAGCCAATCCGGAGAAGGAAGCAGATGTGATCTGTGAGCAGATTTTCCGAGAAACCACCAGGCGAAGGAAAGACGGTCGCTATGTAGTATCCTCACCTTTTAAGGACCAAAACGGTGTCGATTTGGGCCACTCCAGACCCATCGCGTTAGCTCAATTCCTTAGGAATGAAGCGCGACTCCAGAAGAATCCTTCTCTAAAGGCCCAATATGATGAGGTGCTCCGGGACTACGTCAAATTGATTCGTGTAACTCCACCATCCGACTGCCAGAACCCAAATGTATCGACAAATCCTAGTCGATTCCAAGAACACTCCGTTCCAGCGCATCCTTCATCGAGACAGAAGCGGGAATCTCCAGGACTATGAGCTGCAAACTGTCACTTTTGGCGTTAACTGTGCGCCCTTCTTAGCCACCCGAGTCATCTAGGAGCTGGCGCAAGACGAGCAACACGTGTACCCGAGGGCAAGTGAAATCCTCCGTCACTATATGTATGTAGATGATGTCCTTGCCGGTGCCCACACCATGAAGAATGCATACGATGCCATCCAAGAACTCAAGGCTGCCCTCCAGTCAGATGGATTTCCACTGAGAAAATGGACAGCGGAAAAGATGGAAGTACTTCAGGCGCTTCCAAAGGAGCACTTGTTGCATGTGGATTTCCTGGACTTAGAGGACGCGAGCACGGCTAAGACATTGGGTATCCGATGGCAAGCCACCAGTGATTCGTTCTTCTTCTCCATTGTGGACCCCCTTCTAAAGACTGGGATCTTTACGGTTTATGCGATGCATCACAAAAGGCGTATGGAGCATGTCTGTATGTGCCTTTCCGTCATGCAGACCATGTGAGTGTCCATCTATTGACGGCTATGACCCGTGTGGCCCCAGTCAAAACTGTTTCGCTACACCGACTAGAGCTTTGCGGTGCGGTCCTGCTCGCCGATTTGTAGGCGGCCGTATTTCCTGAGCTCCTAATCCAACCTTTGTCTTCCTATTTCTGGACTGACTCGACTATAGTGTTGGCATGGCTTAACAAGCCCCCTGCAGCTGGTCCACTTTCGTTGCCAACCGAGGCTCTAGCATATCCAAGAGCGCCAGCGTCCACGACTGGCTACGTCTGTGTGTTCGTGTGCTTTAGGACTTAGGCAATTCATCTCGAGACAAAACCTTTGTCGAAGCATCCAAGGCGCTCGAAAGGGACTTCCTGGCAGCTACGAAACAGAGCACCGTAGACTCCTTCCACCAGCACATCCTTGAGTGCCACTTCACCGACCGTAAAGTACACTTTCGAGGAACTATCCACCCTCCAGTGCTGCATCGAAGCACTCCTCAACTCTCGGCGCATCTCATCCATGAGTGAGGACCCGTCAGATCTCTTGGCATTGATCTCCCGGGCATTTCCTGGTCGGAGGACCCCTCGTATGCATTGCTGAGCCTGAGTTCCTTGCCGAGCCCAAGTCTGTGATTAATAGGTGGCAGCAGTTAAATGCGTTCCATCATGGGTTCTGGCGAAGTTGGAAACATGAGTGCCTCCACGAGCTGTACAAACGGATCAAATTGAAGGCGACAGCGCGCAGTCTCTAGGTTGACGATCTGGTGATCGATTCCGAGGATCACCTGCCGCCCACCGAAGGGCGCTTGGGACGAATGGACCACGATCACTCTGGCTCACCGGCTGGTACGCGTAGTCGACGTTCGGACTTCGCTCGGATCCATCCGAAGACACGTGGCCAAGCTCATCCTGTTGCAGGATGAGAACGATCCAGTCGCGGAGACCCAGTAACTCTCTCCTTGTTACATGTGTTCTACGTGTCCGCGTCTGAGCTTCCTCTCATCCATTGTCTCCGTTCCAACTAACGATTTCCGTTTTTTGTTGCAGCCCTTATTTCATACAGAATGGCTCCGACGTAGTCCGTGGAGCCACGACGGTAAGCAGAGGAGGCTGAACTATAATGGGAACAGCAATAGGACGATTGTTTCGTCGACTTGGAGGGCTTTTAGAGCTTGACTTAGCAACATTAGAGGTGTTGTCAGGTGGGGGTGAAGGGGGAACTGCAGTAGGAATGGCACTAGATCGACTATTACGTCGAATAGGAGGACTCTTCGAGTTTTTACTCTTAGCCATAACTCCATTAACAGCCACCGATTTGATCATAACGGGTGATGCGGCGGTTTCGGAGGGAACAGGAAGTGCCGGGAAAGCAACGTTAGCACATGAGGGTTGATCTGGTACTGGAGATGTTGCAGGAGGAATGTATGAATTTGGTGGTGTAGAGTTATGTGGAGAGGGGGAAAATTATAAAAGGGGAGGCCCATTGTGCAATGCTGAAGTATGGAGTAAACCAGGCGGAGGAGGTAAAGAAGCCTTGTAAGTTGGAGTCTAAAGCTTATAGTCGCTAAGCAAGTCGACACTAATATCAAAATCAGTGCTTAGCTTCTTAGCGAGTGAGCGCAATAGAAGGAATGGTTTTTTCACAGTAGTATACATACGTGAACAATTTGTCTAATAAATTTATATGCATAATGTTGTCACGCAGCCAACAGTGCAGGTAATTTGGTTGGTTACTGTCCCAAGGTGGACCATAATTTCAATTGTTTTTGCAGCATGCCATTTTACTCAAAAATAACTCTGGAAAATAGAGTAAAAACAAGAAGAAATTAAAGTCCACAAGATTCCTTCGATGTAAACAAATAACCTCGAGAACAGAATTCGCATAAATGCAAATACAAATCTAAACGAAACAGTTCAACAACAAAGGCAAAGCGTGGACTCAAGCGCAAAGAAAAATTGTGTGCAAGCGAACAAACACACAAACTTATAATTGCTCTGCAGAGCAACGACAAGGGATCAAAGGTCACAGCAAAAACGGGCACAAACAAAAACACAGCTGAAATGGTGTGTTAATAAAATATGTTATATTTTACAATGCCCACCAAAATACAACTTTGTACAAACCAGATTTAGAGTAACACTTAGCACAAATTAAATATTTTACAATTTTAATTTAAAATACACGTAATAGACGGAGCGCAAAAAAACACAACCGGCACAGCTGATAAACTGTCTCTCTTATGCGAAGCTCCCACAGTGCCTGGCACAGAGGAGACCGCAGAGCACCTCCTGCATTTGTCAAAGGTTCTCGATGCCTCGAGAGGAGCTAAAAGGTGCGCTGGGAACTCCCTTCTCCGTCAAGAACTTCGGTGGAAAAATACTCGGAGCAACTGGTCCGCAGTATTAATCTTTGTACAGTGAATAGGAACAGAGGTACTCCAAATAGAGATGAGAAGAAATCTTAATGGAGCAGCTTTAACACAAAGCTTATCATGGAGCCTTCCGCAGCAATACCTTACGCCAGAATTGCAAAGTCACAAGTTTCTAACTATTCTTTTCAGTTCTCTTTTGATTAACCGCTTCCAATGTCACAGCTGAATTCACCGATGAGTGAAAACGGTTATGAAAAGCGAAGCGAACTTTCTCATCGGTCGACGAAGCTGTCGGCTGTTGTTTTGACAAAACGAACGCCAGAACAATAGCTGAAGCAAATAGATAACAAATAACTTTTTGAAGAGGTGAATCTTTCATGCATTCCATGAAATGTGAATTGGGTCGCCTCGTCGGCTATTAAAAAAAGACTTTGAAGTGTTTAAACGGTAAGAAGTGTCTAAAAGACAGACAATTCAAAATATTTATTTATAATACATCAATTGTGTTTCAAAACAGAACTTTCAAACAGAACTTCAGCAATGCATAAGAAGAGGACAATGAGGCCGCCGATGGAGAAAAATATGCAAAGCCAACACACTGAACTCGAAAACAAAAGTACCATTTAATTATTTATAAAATATTAATAATAAATAAATATTAAAAGCACAATTTTATAGTTTTTTTTAAAGCAAAAATAGCTCAATATAGTTTCACCTATGAAAACAGCGTAGATTTAATGCGGGACTTCATAGAATTTCACCTGTAAATCTTGACTAATTTCATGGCTGAATTCATGACTGGGCTTCTTATATTTGCAGGCATGAAAACATGTCGAAATTCACTTCTATACTCAGCTCTGCAAAAAGAAGCGAACGTCTCACCGATCGGTAAGGCCTTAGACATGCACACAATAGGCAACTACTCAAGACTCAATCAACATCTTACAAATATAATCTTATTTTTTTTGCAGGATGCGAGGGCCGACCTATGTGTGGACTTTCAACCTTAAAAGCAAGGAACGGGATAGCAAGTGGACCTTGGCTGGAGTATGTCTGCTGTTGCAGACATAGTTTGAGCTATTGTTTTTAAAAGCTTAATACGTAACTAATTTTACACGTCGTGAATCTTAATTTTTCCTGATGAGAAATGTTCCAGATATATGATTATGATGTACAAAATATTAATATTAAGTCAAGGGTTAACTTTAATTTGAACTTTTAAGCAAAATAAAAAAAGACTAGTTAGCAAGTATGGTTTGACTGAAGTGACTTAATTCAATGCAATTAAATATTTATGAATTACACGTATTGAAATTTATTGGGCTTAGCTTTAGATTTTCTAAAATGTATTGCTCTAAAGAAAATTGTTTCGAAATAGTAAACAGTGTATTGCAATTCGAATTTGATATTTGAATATTTCTGTATTTACTTCAAATAACAATTTCAAAAAGTAAACAATTTAAACAAGAAAGAAAAGTACAGTCGAGCACGCCCAACCGTATAATACTCTCGTCATTTTTTTCCCGGTTAAATTATTAAAATCGGTATCAAGATATTACAATATCTATTACTTGCATTAAAACACTTTGAAACAAAAACAATCTAAGCATAATCACACATACATCTATTTGTTTGTATGCGAATATACATACGTTTGACATTATATGTGTTCTTACATATGAATGTGTTTATTTGGCGCTGCCAGCGACTGCGGGCTGCGCTGCCGCCACACAGACAGCGAAAACGTTTCTGTCTCGCTCGCACTCATTAGTGATATTGCGTTCAATTATCAATATTGTAACGCTTCTAGTTTTCTTTTTTATAGTTCGATTTTAATGCACCTTTCAGGAATAGTTTGAAATAGTTAGCCTCCACTCGAATCATGCAATTACAATGCTGTATTATATGAAAAAATGCCTAAAAACGAAACGAAAATTGTTTATGTATTGTGGGAAAAAGGGGGCGTTTCAGTTCAAAATTTTAAATGGCAATGCATTTAATCTGTCGATAGGAACGCTCCATACCAAAATAGGTGATCCTAGGTGCCATAGTTACTGAAATATTCTCCGAAAACACCGATTTTTTCCGAGGTGTGTCTAGTTTTTTGCTCATTGTGGGCGAATTGGGCGTGGCATCGAAAAAAAATAAGGATTCTTGTATTGACTGACTAAATATGTGATCGATTGACACCAAGCTCGAACTTGTAGCTCTTACCATCTCTGAAATCTGTTTGTTCATACGGACAGACGGACAGACAGACAGACGGACAGACGAACATGGCTATATCGACTCGGCTTGTGATGCTGATCAAGAATATATATAGTTTATGGGGTCTGCCACGCCTCTTTCTGCCTGTTACATACTTTTGCACAAACCCAATATACTCTTGCAGAGAGTATAATAAAAATACGAAGTATGTAAAAGATGCATGTGATTCCGATTATCTGCATTTACATATAATAATGTTTTTTTTACAGAACAAACAGCTAGGAAAGACTTCAGTCGAGCGAGCCGATTGTAATAGACTCCGTACTCTTTTAATACATATGAGCAATTGTCAGCTGAATTTTCATATGAGAACTATAGACTATAGTCGTCCGGTCAAATTTGAGGATTTTAGTTACAATGGTATTGTACACAAATTTCCTTTTTTATATACTCTTTGCAATAGTATATTGGGTTTGGGATCACCATTTCATTTTTCCCACAATACATTAAAATAATTCTCACCTTTCGTTTTGTTTTTAAGGCATTTGTTCAAATAGTACAGAATTGTTATTGTATAGTTCGAATGGTGGCTAACTATATTAAACTATTCTAAAAAGGTGCATTAAAATCAGACTGTAAACAAGAAAAGTAAAAGCGTTACAATATTGATAATTCAACGCTATATCAAGGTATGAGTGCAAGCGAGACACAAACATACAAACATGAGATCGTATATTTGCGCTGCATGCGTGGCGGCATACATATGTGTGTATGTAATACATAGTATATATATATTTATATATATTATATATACACATGCATATTTAAATATATGTTTATATATTTATGATTATTAACCAGATCAAAACAATATTATTGAAGAGGAAGACAAAAACAAATAAAACAGAAACATTTCCATTTTGCTCTCTCTGGTTTTTGTTGTTTTGGGTTTTCTTCTATTGCTTTGTTTCTATGCATTGCCTCTCACACATGCAAATGCATGCAGAATTGAAAGAGACAAATAGTTAGGAGTAGCGAAAAAGTCGTTAGCTTTGGCGGTCGCTAAGCAAAACAAAAGACAACGCTTAACATTAATGCTGACAGGTAAGCCATTTAGTTGCTTGATATAGAAATAAATGATCTTGGTGAACTAAACATTATAATTATTCTCCAATTGTTATTTACAATTATGTATATATATATAATTACATACTTCGGTAATTAGTTTATAAAAAATATAAAACTTTATTTAATAAACTTGAAGCTACGGAGTACAAATCTAGACTACTTATCCTATGTTCTGATGACGTTAAGCAAACCTCGGTCTTGAGCTTTTATACATTGGACTTTGGACTCATTGAGCTTTTGGCTCTTGTGTAAATAGAGAGAGATCTCGATCTTGAAGAGATTGAGAGAGTTCGTCCAGGATTTGTGTAACGTCAGCAGTTTTAACCCCAATGATGGGAATAACGATTCTGGCGAATAGCTTATGATATTTAATACATTCGTGTGAAGCCAGAATTGTTATTGTCACCATTTGATTTTTCGGTAGTGTTTACATTAGTTTTTTGTGGGAAAGAAATCTTTAACATAATAATAATAAAATAAATATAAATATAAATATAATAAATATAAATATAAATATAAAAAAAAATAATAAAATAATAAGTGTGGTGTATGGTGTATGTGGTGTATGGGTATGGGTACGTATGTATCTACATATGTCACTTCCCCATCCTTAAGAAATGAGCCTGTCCTCAGGCGGTTAATTTTGAATATAGTGTTGGATCTATTACAATTTCTTCGATATCGTTTTCAGTTACATTTGGATATAATTCTGTTTCAATTTGTGTATCATTTTGAATATTTGATTGTATGTTTGGGGTTTATTCTTTTTTATACCCTTGCAGAGGGTATATTGTTTTTGTCATGAAGTTTGTAACGCATTGAAGGAGGCGTTTCCGACCACATAAAGTATATATATTCTTGATCAGCATCAACAGCCGAATCGATATAGCCATGTCCGTCTGTCCGTCTGTCTGTCCGTCTGTCCGTCTGTTTCTATGCGAACTAGTCTCTCAGTTTTAAAGCTATCTTAATGAAACTTGGGACAGATGTGTATTCTCTCTGCACGCAGATCATTTGTGAAAATCGGACAGATCGGACCATTTTATCATATAGCTCCCATAGGAACAATCGGTCGAAATGCATGAATTTATATGAAATGTATGAACATTTTCGGTGTGTATTGACCGATTTCAACCAAATTCACGCAATATGCATTTACAATCGATCTTCGACTGTTTACCAAATTTCTTTTAAATCGGACTACTATATCATATAGCTCCCGTAGGAACAATCGGCTGAAATGCTTAGTATAAAAATTTTCGGTGTCTATTGACCGATTTCAACGAAATTCACGGGGAATCAATTTTTAATCGTGTCCCATCAGTTGATCAAATTTAATCCAAATCAGACTAATATATCATATAGCTCCCACAGGAACAATCGGTTGAAAATGCTTAGTATGAACATTTTCGGTGTCTATTGACCGATTTCAACGAAATTCACGCAAAATGTATTTCTCATTGTCCCCCATCTGTTGAATTAATTTCTTCCAAATCGGACCACTATATCATATAGCTCCCATAGGAACAATCGGTTCAAATGCTTAGTATGAACATTTTCGGTGTCTATTGACCGATTTCAACGAAATTCACACAGAATGTATTTCTCATTCCCCCATCTGTTGACCAAATTTCAAATCGGATTACTATATTATATAACTAGCATAGAAATAATTGGTTAAAAAAACCAAATTAATGCAATATTCATGACTGCAAGGGGTATTTAATCTTCGGCGAGCCGAAGATAACCGATTTTTCTTGTTGTTCTTATAATTAACAATAATTTTTTGTGGGATATTTTTATATTTAAAGATAATGTGTAATATAAGTATGATTAAAATAATTGTTAAAGTTGTTATAGTTATGATTTGGAATGTGTTGTACAATTTTGTTTGTTGTTGGATAATGTATTGACAAATCCTAGTCGATTCCAAGAACACTCCGTTCCAGCGCATCCTTCATCGAGACAGAAGCGGGAATCTCCAGGACGATGAGCTGCAAACTGTCACTTTTGGCGTTAACTGTGCGCCCTTCTTAGCAACCCGAGTCATCTAGGAGCTGGCGCAAGACGAGCAACACGTGTACCCGAGGGCAAGTGAAATCCTCCGTCACTATATGTATGTAGATGATGTCCTTGCCGGTGCCCACACCATGAAGAATGCATACGATGCCATCCAAGAACTCAAGGCTGCCCTCCAGTCAGATGGATTTCCACTGAGAAAATGGACAGCGGAAAAGATGGAAGTACTTCAGGCGCTTCCAAAGGAGCACTTGTTGCATGTGGATTTCCTGGACTTAGAGGACGCGAGCTCGGCTAAGACATTGGGTATCCGATGGCAAGCCACCAGTGATTCGTTCTTCTTCTCCATTGTGGACCCCCTTCTAAAGACTGGGATCTTTACGGTTTATGCGATGCATCACAAAAGGCGTATGAAGCATGTCTGTATGTGCCTTTCCGTCATGCAGACCATGTGAGTGTCCATCTATTGACGGCTATGACCCGTGTGGCCCCAGTCAAAACTGTTTCGCTACACCGACTAGAGCTTTGCGGTGCGGTCCTGCTCGCCGATTTGTAGGCGGCCGTATTTCCTGAGCTCCTAATCCAACCTTTGTCTTCCTATTTCTGGACTGACTCGACTATAGTGTTGGCATGGCTTAACAAGCCCCCTGCAGCTGGTCCACTTTCGTTGCCAACCGAGGCTCTAGCATATCCAAGAGCGCCAGCGTCCACGACTGGCTACGTCTGTGTGTTCGTGTGCTTTAGGACTTAGGCAATTCATCTCGAGACAAAACCTTTGTCGAAGCATCCAAGGCGCTCGAAAGGGACTTCCTGGCAGCTACGAAACAGAGCACCGTAGACTCCTTCCACCAGCACATCCTTGAGTGCCACTTCACCGACCGTAAAGTACACTTTCGAGGAACTATCCATGAGTGAGGACCCGTCAGATCTCTTGGCATTGATCTCCCGGGCATTTCCTGGTCGGAGGACCGAGGATCGAGTCCGAGGATCACCTGCCGCCCACCGAAGGGCGCTTGGGACGAATGGACCCCGATCACTCTGGCTCACCGTTTGGTACGCGTAGTCGACGTTCGGACTTCGCTTGGATCCATCCGAAAACACGTGGCCAAGCTCATCCTGTTGCAGGATGAGAACGATCCAGTCGCGGAGACCCAGTAACTCCCTCCTTGTTACATGTGTTCTACGTGTCCGCGTCTAAGCTTCCTCTCATCCATTGTCTCCGTTCCAACTAACGATTTCCGTTTTTTGTTGCAGCCCTTATTTCATACAGAATGGCTCCGACGTAGTCCGTGGAGCCACGACGGTAAGCAGAGGAGGCTGAACTATAATGGGAACAGCAATAGGATGATTGTTTCGTCGACTTGGAGGGCTTTTAGAGCTTGACTTAGCAACATTAGAGGTGTTGTCAGGTGGGGGTGAAGGGGAACTGCAGTAGGAATGGCACTAGATCGACTATTACGTCGAATAGGAGGACTCTTCGAGTTTTTACTCTTAGCCATAACTCCATTAACAGCCACCGATTTGATCATAACGGGTGATGCGGCGGTTTCGGAGGGAACAGGAAGTGCCGGGAAAGCAACGTTAGCACATGAGGGTTGATCTGGTACTGGAGATGTTGCAGGAGGAATGTATGAATTTGGTGGTGTAGAGTTATGTGGAGAGGGGGAAAATTATAAAAGGGGACGCCCATTGTGCAATGCTGAAGTATGGAGTAAACCAGGCGGAGGAGGTAAAGAAGCCTTGTAAGTTGGAGTCTAAAGCTTATAGTCGCTAAGCAAGTCCGCACTAATATCAAAATCAGTGCTTAGCTTCTTAGCGAGTGAGCGCAATTGAAGGAATGGTTTTTTCACAGTATTATACATACGTGAAAAATTTGTGTAATAAATTTATCGAATTCACCCCAGTACGACCATCACATATTATATGCATAATGTTGTCACGCAGCCAACAGTGCAGGTAATTTGGTTGGTTACTGTCCCAAGGTGGACCATAATTTCAATTGTTTTTTGCAGCATGCCATTTTACTCAAAAATAACTCTGGAAAATAGAGTAAAAACAAGAAGAAATTAAAGTCCACAAGATTCCTTCGATGTAAACAAATAACCTCGAGAACAGAATTCGCATAAATGCAAATACAAATCTAAACGAAACAGTTCAACAACAAAGGCAAAGCGTGGACTCAAGCGCAAAAGAAAAATTGTGTGCAAGCGAACAAACACACAAACTTATAATTGCTCTGCAGAGCAACGACAAGGGATCAAAGGTCACAGCAAAAACGGGCACAAACAAAAACACAGCTGAAATGCTGTGTTAATAAAATATGTTATATTTTACAATGCCCACCAAAATACAACTTTGTACAAACCAGATTTAGAGTAACACTTAGCACAAATTAAATATTTTACAATTTTAATTTAAAATACACGAAATAGACGGAGCGCAAAAAAACACAACCGGCACAGCTGATAAACTGTCTCTCTTATGCGAAGCTCCCACAGTGCCTGGCACAGAGGAGACCGCAGAGCACCTCCTGCATTTGTCAAAGGTTCTCGATGCCTCGAGAGGAGCTAAAAGGTGCGCTGGGAACTCCCTTCTCCGTCAAAAACTTCGGTGGAAAAATACTCGGAGCAACTGGTCCGCAGTATTAATCTTTGTACAGTGAATAGGAACAGAGGTACTCCAAATAGAGATGAGAAGAAATCTTAATGGAGCAGCTTTAACACAAAGCTTATCATGGAGCCTTCCGCAGCAATACCTTACGCCAGTATTGCAAAGTCACAAGTTTCTAACTATTCTTTTCAGTTCTCTTTTGATTAACCGCTTCCAATGTCACAGCTGAATTCACCGATGAGTGAAAACGGTTATGAAAAGCGAAGCGAACTTTCTCATCGGTCGACGAAGCTGTCGGCTGTTGTTTTGACAAAACGAACGCCAGAACAATAGCTGAAGCAAATAGATAACAAATAACTTTTTGAAGAGGTGAATCTTTCATGCATTCCATGAAATGTTAATTGGGTCGCCTCGTCGGCTATTAAAAAAGACTTTGAAGTGTTTAAACGATAAGAAGTGTCTAAAAGACAGACAATTCAAAATATTTATTTATAATACATTAATTGTGTTTCAAAACAGAACTTTCAAACAGAACTTCAGCAATGCATAAGAAGAGGACAATGAGGCCGCCGATGGAGAAAATAAGCAAAGCCAACACACTGAACTCGAAAACAAAAGTACCATTTAATTATTTATAAAATATTAATAATAAATAAATATTAAAAGCACAATTTTATAGTTTTTTTTAAAGCAAAAATAGCTCAATATAGTTTCACCTATGAAAACAGCGTAGATTTAATGCGGGACTTCATAGAATTTCACCTGTAAATCTTGACTAATTTCATGGCTGAATTCATGACTGGGCTTCTTATATTTGCAGGCATGAAAACATGTCGAAATTCACTTCTATACTCAGCTCTGCAAAAAGAAGCGAACGTCTCACCGATCGGTAAGGCCTTAGACATGCCTGTATAAAATTCATGACCCAAATGCACTTGGTGGATGCTACATTTTCATGACTAAAATATCCGTTTCATTTAAGTAGAAGACCTGAAGAGAACTCAATGGTTGTTACTACTCTAGTTGTTAACCTTATCTATATACTATTTGCTTGCCCTATTTAGGGTTAGCAAACTAATACAAACCTATATGAAATTTAAAAAAAGCGAAAAATGCCTTGAGATATCTAACAGACCAGCATAAGCTATTGAAAGTCCCTGCTCGAGCGCCACTGAAAACACACAGACAGAATTTATAAAAACACAATAGGCAACTACTCAAGACTCAATCAACATCTTACAAATATAATCTTATTTTTTTTGCAGGATGCGAGGGCCGACCTATGTGTGGACTTTCAACCTTAAAAGCAAGGAACGGGATAGCAAGTGGACCTTGGCTGGAGTATGTCTGCTGTTGCAGACATAGTTTGAGCTATTGTTTTTAAAAGCTTAATACGTAACTAATTTTACACGTCGTGAATCTTAATTTTTCCTGATGAGAAATGTTCCAGATATATGATTATGATGTACAAAATATTAATATTAAGTCAAGGGTTAACTTTAATTTGAACTTTTAAGCAAAATAAAAAGACTAGTTAGCAAGTATGGTTTGACTGAAGTGACTTAATTCAATGCAATTAAATATTTATGAATTACACGTATTGAAATTTATTGGGCTTAGCGTTAGATTTTCTAAAATGTATTGCTCTAAAGAAAATTGTTTCGAAATATTAAACAGTGTATTGCAATTCGAATTTGATATTTGAATATTTCTGTATTTACTTCAAATAACAATTTCAAAAAGTAAACAATTTAAACAAGAAAGAAAAGTACAGTCGAGCACGCCCAACCGTATAATACTCTCGGCATTTTTTTCCCGGTTAAATTATTAAAATCGGTATCAAGATATTACAATATCTATTACTTGCATTAAAACACTTTGAAACAAAAACAATCTAAGCATAATCACACATACATCTGTTTGTTTGTATGCGAATATACATACGTTTGACATTATATGTGTTCTTACATATGAATGTGTTTATTTGGCGCTGCCAGCGACTTGCGGGCTGCGCTGCCGCCACACAGACAGCGAAAACGTTTCTGTCTCGCTCGCACTCATTAGTGATATTGCGTTCAATTATCAATATTGTAACGCTTCTAGTTTTCTTTTTTATAGTTCGATTTTAATGCACCTTTCAGGAATAGTTTGAAATAGTTAGCCTCCACTCGAATTATGCAATTACAATGCTGTATTATATGAAAAAATGCCTAAAAACGAAACGAAAATTGTTTATGTATTGTGGGAAAAAGGGGCGTTTCAGTCCAAAATTTTAAATGGCAATGCATTTAATCTGTCGATAGGAACGCTCCATACCAAAATTGGTGATCCTAGGTGCCATAGTTACTGAAATATTCTCCGAAAACACCGATTTTTTTTCCGAGGTGTGTCTAGTTTTTTGCTCATTGTGGGCGAATTGGGCGTGGCATCGAAAAAAATAAGGATTCTTGTATTGACTGACTAAATATGTGATCGATTGACACCAAGCTCGAACTTGTAGCTCTTACCATCTCTGAAATCTGTTTGTTCATACGGACAGACGGACAGACAGACAGACGGACAGACAGACGGACAGACGGACATGGCTATATCGACTCGGCTTGTGATGCTGATCAAGAATATATATAGTTTATGGGGTCTGCCACGCCTCTTTCTGCCTGTTACATACTTTTGCACAAACCCAATATACTCTTGCAGAGAGTATAATAAAAATACGAAGTATGTAAAAGATGTATGTGATTCCGATTATCTGCATTTACATATAAAAATGTTTTTTTTACAGAACAAACAGCTAGGAAAGACTTCAGTCGAGCGAGCCGATTGTAATAGACTCCGTACTCTTTTAATACATATGAGCAATTGTCAGCTGAATTTTCATATGAGAACTATAGACTATAGTCGTCCGGTCAAATTTGAGGATTTTAGTTACAATGGTATTGTACACAAATTTCCTTTTTTATATACTCTTTGCAATAGTATATTGGGCTTGGGATCACCAATTTTGGTATGGATGTTCCTAGCGACAGCATAATTGCATTGTCATTTGAAATTTTGGACTGGCACGCTCATTTTTTCCACAATACATAAAAATAATTCTCACCTTTCGTTTTGTTTTTAAGGCATTTGTTCAAATAGTACAGAATTGTTATTGTATAGTTCGAATGGTGGCTAACTATATTAAACTATTCTAAAAAGGTGCATTAAAATCAGACTGTAAACAAGAAAAGTAAAAGCGTTACAATATTGATAATTCAACGCTATATCAAGGTATGAGTGCAAGCGAGACACAAACATACAAACATGAGATCGTATATTTGCGCTGCATGCGTGGCGGCATACATATGTGTGTATGTAATACATAGTATATATATATTTATATATATTATATATACACATGCATATTTAAATATATGTTTATATATTTATGATTATTAACCAGATCAAAACAATATTATTGAAGAGGAAGACAAAAAACAAATAAAACAGAAACATTTCCATTTTGCTCTCTCTGGTTTTTGTTGTTTTGGGTTTTCTTCTATTGCTTTGTTTCTATGCATTGCCTCTCACACATGCAAATGCATGCAGAATTGAAAGAGACAAATAGTTAGGGGTAGCGAGTAGCGAAAAGTCGTTAGCTTTGGCGGTCGCTAAGCAAAATAAAAGACAACGCTTAACATTAATGCTGACAGGTAAGCCATTTAGTTGCTTGATATAAAAATAAATGATCTTGGTGAACTAAACATTATAATTATTCTCCAATTGTTATTTACAATTATGTATATATATATAGTTACATACTTCGGTAATTAGTTAATAAAAAATATAAAACTTTATTTAATAAACTTGAAGCTACGGAGTACAAATCTAGACTACTTATCCTATGTTCTGATGACGTTAAGCAAACCTCGGTTTTGAGCTTTTATACATTGGACTTTGGACTCATTGAGCTTTTGGCTCTTATGTAAATAGAGAGAGATCTCGATCTTGAAGAGATTGAGAGAGTTCGGCCAGGATTTGTGTAACGTCAGCAGTTTTAACCCCAATGATGGGAATAACGATTCTGGCGAATAGCTTATGATATTTAATACATTCGTGGGAAGCCAGAATTGTTATTGTCACCATTTGATTTTTCGGTAGTGTTTACATTAGTTTTTTGTGGGAAAGAAATCTTTAACATAAATAATAAGTGTGGTGTATGGTGTATGTGGTGTATGGGTATGGGTACGTATGTATCTACATATGTCACTTCCCCATCCTTAAGAAATGAGCCTGTCCTCAGGCGGTTAATTTTGAATATAGTGTTGGATCTATTACAATTTCTTCGATATCGTTTTCAGTTACATTTGGATATAATTATACCCTTGCAGAGGGTATATTGTTTTTGTCACGAAGTTTGTAACGCATTGAAGGAGGCTTTTCCGACCATATAAAGTATATATATTCTTGATCACCAGCCGAGTCGATATAGCCATGTCCGTCTGTCCGTCTGTTTCTATGCGAACTAGTCTCTCAGTTTTAAAGCTATCTTAATGAAACTTGGGACAGATGTGTATTCTCTCTGCACGCAGATCATTTGTAAAAATCGGACAGATCGGACTACTATATCATATAGCTCCCATAGGAACAATCGGTCGAAATGCATGAAATGAAATGAAATGTATGAACATTTTCGGTGTCTATTGACCGATTTCAACCAAATTCACGCTTAATGCATTTATAATCGTTCTTCGACTGTTGACCAAATTTCATCCAAATCGGACCACTATATCATATAGCTTCCATAGGAACAATCGGTTGAAAATGCTTAGTATGAACATTTTCGGTGTCTATTGACCGATTTCAACGAAATTCACACAGAATGTATTTCTCATTGTCCCCCATCTGTTGACCAAATTTCAAATCGGACTACTATATCATATAACTAGCATAGAAATAATTGGTTAAAAAAACCAAATTAATGCAATATTCATGACTGCAAGGGTATTCGGCGAGCCGAAGATAACCGTTTTTTCTTGTTCTGTTTCAATTTGTGTATCATTTTGAATATTTGATTGTATGTTTGGGGTTGATTCTTTTTTATACCCTTGCAGAGGGTATATTGTTTTTGTCACGAAGTTTGTAACGCATTGAAGGAGGCATTTCCGACCACATAAAGTATATATATTCTTGATCAGCATCAACAGCCGAGTCGATGTAGCCATGTCCGTCTGTCCGTCTGTCTGTCCGTCTGTCCGTCTGTTTCTATGCGAACTAGTCTCTCAGTTTTAAAGCTATCTTAATGAAACTTGGGACAGATGTGTATTCTCTCTGCACGCAGATCATTTGTGAAAATCGGACAGATCGGACCATTTTATCATATAGCTCCCATAGGAACAATCGGTCGAAATGCATGAATTTATATGAAATGTATGAACATTTTCGGTGTGTATTGACCGATTTCAACCAAATTCACGCAATATGCATTTACAATCGATCTTCGACTGTTTACCAAATTTCTTTTAAATCGGACTACTATATCATATAGCTCACGTAGGAACAATCGGCTGAAATGCTTAGTATACAAATTTTCGGTGTCTATTGACCGATTTCAACGAAGTTCACGGGGAATCATTTTTTAATCGTGTCCCATCAGTTGATCAAATTTAATCGAAATCAAACTAATATATCATATAGCTCCCACAGGAACAATCGGTTGAAAATGCTTAGTATGAACATTTTCGGTGTCTATTGACCGATTTCAACGAAATTCACGCAAAATGTATTTCTCATTGTCCCCCATCTGTTGACCTAATTTCTTCCAAATCGGACCACTATATCATATAGCTCCCATAGGAACAATCGGTTCAAATGCTTAGTATGAACATTTTCGGTGTCTATTGACCGATTTCAACGAAATTCACACAGAATGTATTTCTCATTCCCCCATCTGTTGACCAAATTTCAAATCGGACTACTATATTATATAACTAGCATAGAAATAATTGGTTAAAAAAACCAAATTAATGCAATATTCATGACTGCAAGGGTATTTAATCTTCGGCGAGCCGAAGATAACCGATTTTTCTTGTTGTTCTTATAATTAACAATAATTTTTTGTGGGATATTTTTATATTTAAAGATAATGTGTAATATAAGTATGATTAAAATAATTGTTAAAGTTGTTATAGTTATGATTTGGAATGTGTTGTACAATTTTGTTTGTTGTTGGATAATTTCTTTAGTTTGGACATATGACAATGGTTCTAGTTTGGTTATATTATTATTTATGTAGACAGTTTGTGTGTAATCTATTATAGTATTAGTTATTTGAATTTCATCTAATTGGATTGAACAATTTATAGCTTTTATCATATTGTTTCCTTCGATAATAATTTCTCGGTTGATACAATTTTGGTTTAGTACAGTTTTCGGTAAGTTCCATGTTAACATAATGTTTGGTTCTACATACTTGATTTCATAATTTTTTTGGGATTTTGAATACCTACATTCTGTTTTATCTTGCTTTAATATTCCAGTAATACATTTGTTCATAACTAGGTTTTTATTGGTTGCTGTGAATGCTTTATTGTTCTGTAAGTAGTAAGTGTCATGCATAGTTTCGGTCAAAATGTCTTTGTTTTCGTCAGGGTATGGAATAATGTCGTATAGTGCAGTATTTATAATTTCGCGTGGAATATGGGAAATAATTAAAATTTCGTTAGAAATGTTTTAGTGAGTCATATTTTAGTAATTTAGGGTTGAATATACCAAGCCTGGTTAATTGCATACCTAACTCAATGTCTTCAACATTCTTTTGTTTGTTTCATTAAATTATTACAAGTTTCTTCAGTTTTTGTTATATTAATAGTTAAATAGTGGTATTCGTATTTTATAGGTAAATTGATGGTTCCTGTTTGAAATATAAGATATCCGTTTTTGGAGTTAATTGGGTTGATTTCCAAATTTTGACCTTTTATTGGCCATAGAAAGTTGAGTAACATGAGTGTTATAATTATAGTTGTTAAATTATGAGGAGTTATCATCTTGATTCGGGTTATTAGTTGATCTGGAATTATCATATTTACTTTCATTAGTTACTTTCTTTCTTTTATATTTTGATTTATGGTGTGTTATTTTTCTACCTCTGTTTACTTCTTCATAATGTTTTTCATCTATTTGTGTTATATTTCCTGTTTTTTCAAATGGGTTTGTGGATTTAAATCTTACTAAAGGTGATTCCCTATATCTGGTATCTATTTCAAATTCGGTTCTTTTTTCATTAAGTCTTTCAATTTGTCTTTTCTTATTTAGCTGTGTGTCATACTCAGGTGTTCCTGCATAAATGAAAATATCTGCTGGTGTTCTACCAGTTGAATTATGTTTGGTTTTATGGTTATAAGTGTAAAGTATTACTTCGAATCTAGTTAATTTGTTTTCTTGGTTAGTATCAGAATTAACAATTCTTAATTTTTCATTTACTATTTTATGGAATCTTTCTATGTCGGAAACACCGTTTTTGCTAGTTGTGATGGATATATTTACGTCTTCTGACTTTAACCACATTTGTAGTGCGGAGCACAAGAAAGCTGAGTCTTTATCTGCTTTTATTTCTATTGGTTTACCCATGTCATTAAATACTTTTAAAAGAGCTCTTTTGGCTTCTAACCAATCTCGACCATTTACTTCTATTAAAGTTGCGTATTTGGAATATAAGTC
Organism: Drosophila dunni; assembly: GCA_018152125.1. NCBI lineage: Eukaryota > Metazoa > Arthropoda > Insecta > Diptera > Drosophilidae > Drosophila > Drosophila dunni. The sequence continues at coordinate 34,731 of JAECXC010000973.1, forward strand.
TATACAAGATAGAAATTGTTTATTGTCTACCATATAAAAATCAATGACATATTTTTCTCTTGGATTATGGATTTCTGGAGTTAATTCGAAAGCTAACGTAGTATTTCTGTGTTATGTTTTTGCTATATTACAAACTTTGCATTCGTTAATTATGTTCTGTATTAAGTTTTGATAATCTGGATAATAATATTTTTCTTTAAATAATAGTGTCATTTTCTCTATTCCTGGAAAATAATTGATTGGTCTTTCTGTGAGTGAAATGTAATAATAATAATATTAATATTGGTTATCTTCTTGAGCGCTGTGGATTGTTGCTACTGTTACATCGGAAGTTTCTCCTAACAAGTTTTCTTCAATTTAAATTCTGGACAAAGCATCTGCAACATAGTTTTCTTTACCTGGTACATATTTAATGTGATAATCAAATTCATTTAATTTTATTTTCCAGCGTTGTAATTTCATATTTGGTTCTATAATATTATTAAGCCAAACAAGTGGTTTGTGGTCACTGAGAATCTCGAATTTTCTACCGTAGAGATAAGATCGGAAATATTTGGTTGCCCAAACGATGGCTAAAAGTTCTTTTTCAATTGCTGCATAATTAATTTCATGTTCGTTTAGGGTTCTACTTGCGAAACAAATTGGTTTTTGGTTTTGAGACAGAACAGCTCCAATGGCTATGTTACTGGCATCAGTTGTAAGACAAAATGGTTTTTCGAAATTCGGATAAACTAATATTGGATCGGATGTTATAAGTACTTTTAATTTTTTAAAAGCAGAAATGTAATTTGGTTCTTTTATATTTTTAGTTGCACCTTTCTTTAATTTTAAAGTCATTGGCTTTACAACGTGTGCAAAATTAGGAATGAATTTTCTGTAATAACCACAAAGACCTAAAAACGATTTTATTTCTTTGGGTGTATTTGGTATTGGAAAATGTTGTATGGCAGAGATTTTAGTTGGGTTTGGTTTTATTCCTTCTGTTGTTATTATGTGTCGGAATTCAGTTTCCTTTTTCATGAATTCGCATTTATCTAATTGCAATTTTAGATTAGCTTCGCGCAGTTTTGTAAATACCCTTTTTAATGATAATGAAGTGGAATACACTATTATATCATCCATGTATACTAAACAATCTTTGTAAATTAGATCTTCTAATAGATTGTTCATACAACGTTGAAATGTTGCTGGGGCGTTTTTCAATCCAAAAGGTATTCGAGTGTATTCGTAATGTCCATTTTTAGTTGAAAAAGCTGTTTTTGGTATACTTTGTGGGTCCATTTGTATCTGATGAAATCCTTTCGCTAAGTCAATTGTGGTAAAATACTGACATTTTCCAAGTTTGTCTAGTATATCATCCATGACTGGGATAGGATATTTATCATCGATTGTTATTTCATTTAAGTTGCGATAGTCAATAACTATACGGAATTTTTCTTTACCTGATGCGTCACGTTTCTTTGGCACAATCCAAATTGGTGAGCAATAAGGTGAATTTGATTTACGTATTATACCTTGTTCAATCTTTTCTTTGATTTGTTTTTCGACTTCTTCGTCGAATGTTTGCGCATACTTGTATGAACGCTTTTGGATTGGGTCTTCGTGTTTAGTTTGGATGACATGCTTAATTGTACTGGTAAAAGTCAAATTTTCACTTTCTTTGTACTTAATGTCACTAAACTCGAAAAGAATTTTGGTCAGTTTTGCATTTTTCTTCATCGTTTAGATGTTTTAATCGGAATTGATTTGTTTCATTTAATTCATTATTGATAGCGTAATTTACTGCTATGTCGTTTGTTTGGGGCGGATCAAGGCATTTAAATGCGGTCTTGTCCTTGACAGAATTCTCACGGTCATATCTCATTGAAAATAGATGATCGTTTAGAATAACTGTTTTTTGTTTGTAGTCAATTTTTGCTTCACAGGATTCTAGATATTCTCTACCTAGTAAGATATCGTACTTGTCGGAAAAGTTGTGTAAGTAAAATATTTGATTGGTAGGGCATAGTTTACTAGGGGCAAAAGATACACAATTCTATAATTGAACAATACCATTTATTGTTTGTACTTTCAATTGGCTCGGTTTTACAGTAAATTTTAAAAAGTTTTGTTTTTTATTAGATTTATGGATGAACCTATGTCAATTACACAGTTAAAATTTTGTTCATTCATAACTAATCTGATGAAGGGATTGGTTCTTCGTTGTCCGAGGCTCCTTGATGAAAATTTTCTGATGTTTCCATCTTAGAGTGGAAACTAGTTTCTCTCTGTCTTTTATTAGGGGGATTAGGAGGTCTTTGAGTCTGAGTTTGGTAATTCATTGGGTTTTGTGATCTAGCTTGATCAAGATTTTGTTTGAATTCCTTTTGTAATGCTTCAGCATTTTCTTTTGGTTTATGATTTGGGTTAGCGTTATTTGAGTAATTTGGAGTAGGGTAATAATTATGATTATTTCCCTTTCCACGGTTTTCGTTGCTTTAATTGCTTTGTGTTTTGCTCGTTTTGGAATTGTCATTGTTTTGGTTATTACGATCGTTATAACCATTTTCGTACAATCCTTCGCGTTGAGCTACTTGTTTTAGTTTTGAAACTGTTGTAATGTCATATCGTGCTAATGTCATGAAAATTCTGTCCGGTAATTTTTTTGTAATAATGTCTTTAATAGTATTATTCATTGCATTAGTATACAATATAGTGTTCTGGACCTGATTTTCTAACATTAATTTATTGGAAATTACAAAAGATTTATACTCTAGGTCTTCAACAAACTTACGAATACTATTATTAAAGTTGGTATTATAGAGACGTCGTAGAAGTTCTTCATACGGAGTTTGGATTTTAAATTCGTCGATGAGGGCGCTCCTTAACTCTCCCCAGGTTGTGGCTGCTGTCAGCTGCGACACTCGTTGTGCGGATCCGAAGGTCTGCATCTCGATTGCTCCAAATAGGACACTATGTTGTCTCACATCCTGTGTTGGGTATAACTGCATTATGAAATCGATCCTCCTTATGAATGCAGTTAGTTCCACGGTTTTTCCGTCGAATACTGGCACTTGTCGAATTTGTCCAAGCGCTTGCTTTAGATGCATTTCGGATAGTTCCATTGGTGAGTTGGTTGCCATGGTGTTGTTGTAGATTTTATTTTTTATTTTGTTGGCAGATGTCACTTCAGGTTTTTGTTTTAATTGTCACTTTTGTTGAATTGTAAGAGACTTACGTTTACAGGGATCAATTTATAGATTTGTAAAGCCCAGAAATAAGCTCTTTATTTACTGGTGTTGAAATAGTCCAGAGGATCTATTTTTTGGTTGAACACTGCTTGGTGTTTTGCGCGGTTTTCTTTATAATAGCAATTATCTTTGGTGGCGGTCGCACATTTAAATATGGGCCACGACTGATAATTGGGTTAAGTATCGCACGCACTTAGGTTCTTTGGCGGATATCAAGAAAATATTTTTTTCCCAAATTGTAATGTTTTAACCGTTTCCTTGCCGCGGCAAATTCGCGTGCTCGAATCCTAGAAATTCCTTGGTCGTACAAGGATTTCTTTACAATGGATTGAAAAAAAAGGACGATTTCGATTACGAGGATATTTATTTCTTGTATCCTACCGGCTGCGCCAATTACATACTTCGGTAATTAGTTTATAAAAAAATATAAAACTTTATTTAATAAACTACTATTTAATATCCTATGTTATCTGTGTAACGTCAGCAGTTTTAACCCCAATGATGGGAATAACGATTCTGGCGAATTGTTTATGATATTTAATACATTCGTGGGAAGCCAGAATTGTTATTGTCACCATTTGATTTTTCGGTAGTGTTTACATTAGTTTTTTGTGGGAAAGAAATATTTAACATAAATAATATGTGTGGTGTATGGTGTATGTGGTGTATGGGTATGGGTACGTATGTATCTACATATATATTGTAGTATGTTGTATATGATATAAGCAAATGCCCATCGTATTGTAGAGTACACAATATCTGATGTTTTGATATGCCTAAATAAAGGCGAGAGTATTAAACTCATAAACACAACGACACTTCTGTCGAATTAATTAAATAACAAAACCCTTCATAAGTGGCGATCGGTCACTTATGAATGGACAGGCCTGCGGCATTAGATTTGCAATGTAAACACTTTGATGTTTACACAAGTGGCCGGATGTACATATTCGTACATATATACTGCATAATACATACTCCCGTTCTGCCGACACTCTCGTCGACAGAACTCTTTATATACATTTTATATACTTAGGTTAAGCTATACTCAAAACTTGAATAAAGAATCAGTTCTTTTCATTAAAGGAACAAAATTATTACATGGCGACCGTGGCAAGTGTCACAAGTATGCTGAATATTAAATACTGTACATTAAGCATACATCTACTTTCCTAAAACATTTAAAGGAATATATTACATATTATGTAAAAATAAAAACTAAAGTGTGTACGCATCCAGAACATGTGAATATTTCACGACGTTTACAAATACAAATACAAATTTTCGAAAATATTGAAAATCGTCGCTCAAAACTAAGTCCAACAATAAGTGAAATAAAATACAACCTTAAAACTATGTAACACACACAGCAACAACAACAATAACAACATCAACTATTTTTTAAACCAAACACTTTCATAAAAACAAACTATAAAAAACAAGAAAGAAAAGTACAGTCGAGCACGCCCGACCGTATAATACTCTCTGCATTTTAATCCCGATATTATTAAAATCGGTATCAAGATATTACAATATCTAGTACACATTGAAACAAAACCAATCTAAGCAATATCACATATACTTCTGTTTGTTTGTATGCGAATACACATGCGTTTGACATTATATGTGTTTATACATGTATGTATGTGTGTATTCGGCGCGGCCAGCGACTGCCGACTGCGCTGCCGCCACACAAGCAGAGAAAACATTTCTGTCCCGCTTGCACTCATTAGTGATATTGCGTTCAATTATTTATATTGTAACGCTTCTAGTTTTCTTGTTTATAGTCCGATTTCAATGTGCCTTTCAGGATAGTTTGATATATGTTTTTAGCCTCCACTTGAATTATACAATTACAATGCTGTACTGTATGAACAAACGCCTAAAAACGGAACGAAAGTTGGGAATCATTTTTATGTATTGTGGGAAAAAGGGGCGTGGCAGTCCAACATTTTTAATGCCAATGCATTAACGCTGTCGCTAGTAACCTCCATACCACAATTAGTGATCCTAGGTGCCATGGTTATTGAGATATTCGTCGAAAGCCACTATTTCTTTCGAGGTGTGTCTAGTTTTTTGCTTATTGTGGGCGAATGAGGCGTGGCATCGAAATCAAAAAAAGATTCTTGTATTGACTGACTAAATATGTGATCGATTGACACCAAGCTCGAACTTGTAGCTCTTACTATCTCTGAAATCTGTTTGTTCATACGGACAGACGGACAGACAGACAGACGGACATGGCTATATCGACTCGGCTTGTGATGCTGATCAATTATATATATACTTTATGGGGTCTGCCACGCCTCCTTCTCCCTGTTACATACTTTGCACAAACCCAATATACTCTTGCAGAGAGTATAATAACCGGCACAATCTGGCACAAGGTACAAAATGAAACCACTATATCAGGCATAATAAATAAAATCAAAGGGAACGTCAAAGGTGAATCCACTGATGTACTAAAAGCCAAATTGCTAAACATTAAGCAGAAAGGCAAAACCGCATCGCCATATACAACAGAAATTGACAAATTGAGAAATCAACTAGAAGCTGCTTATATTGCCGATGGATTAGACCCTGATAATGCGGAAAAGTTTTCAACAAAACAGTCCATATCTGCTATGGTTAAGAACCGTGAGAATGAAAAACTGAAAATGATACTATAAGCAGGTAATGCCGTTACTTTCGATGATGTAACGGGAAAATATATTCATTGCATCACAGAAATGACTGGAAGTTCTAGCACTGTATTATTCCAGCGAAGCCGAAATAATAGAGGAGGTGGTTACCGATACAAAAGAGGTGGAGGCAAAGGCTGCGGTAACTATCACACAAATAATTCAAACTATAATAACAACAGAAACAATGGTAGAGGTCGAAGTTACAACCGGGGAAGGAAAAACTCCAACCGAGGCAATAATCAAAACCAAAACTATCAAACTAATATCAATAGCAATGTCCAAGTTGCCCAAACTAATTCGGGAAACGGCCAGAACCCTTGAGATACTCAGAACAATTAGAAAATAATATAAATACACTCAATCTCAGTTTCAGCATTTTTATAAAAATTAAGAATGAAAGTAAAGTTAAAACTTATACCTTATTAATAGACACTGGTGCAGATATTTCGATATTAAAAGAAAATATAGACATATTTGATAATGTAAATACACACACTTCAACACAAATAACAGGCATTGGTAAAGGTTCAGTTTTTTCAAAAGGTTTAGCATTCGTAGAATTATCTACAGGAAAACATGTAATACCACATGATTTCCATATAGTCGATCAAGACTTTCCAATATCAAGCAGTGGCATTATTGGAATAGACTTCATAAAAAATACAATTGCCAATTAGGCTTCACACAATTAAGTGATTCTCTAATACTACGGACAAATAATCTTAACTATACAATACATATACCAATTATTCACACTTGTGATAATAATGCCACAATACTTCCAGCTCGTGATGAAGTAGTTCGTCAAATTAACATAGTTTCAAAAGAACAAAATGTTCATATTCCAAATCAAGAAATTGTGGAAGGAATTTTCATTGGAAATACAATTTCCAACCAACAGAATACATTTGTCCGAATACTAAACACAACTGATTCAACTAAAATATTAAACCTTAATAAAATAAAAATTGAGGCTCTAAGTGACTACGTCCAAGATCCAAGTCCAAGAAACTAACCAAGAAAGACAAAATACTGTCATGAAAAAACTAATTCAGAACTTTCCACCATTATTTAAGCCTGTATTAAAAAATCTTTGCACAAAATACACAGACATATTCGGACAAGAAACCGAATCTATAACCACAAACAATTTTTACAAACAAGAGCAGAGATTAAAAGACACAGAACCAGTGTATATAAAAAATTATAGAATACCACATGCTCACAAAGACGATATCAACAGACAAGTTAACAAACTAATTCTTGATAAAATAGAAGAGCGCTCAGTATCAGAATATAACAGTCCAATACTACTGGTGTCAAAGAAAGGCTTACCAGGTTCAAATTAATAAAAAGCTGTTATTGGATAAATTTCCCCTTCCAATAATTGACGATATTTTTGACCAATTGGGCAGAGCTAAATATTTTTCGTGTCTAGACTTAATGTCTGGATTTTATCAAATAGAGTTGAAAGAACACTCTAGAAATTTAACGTCTTTTTCAACCAGCAATGGTTCATATCGTTTTACACGATTACCTTACGACGATTACCTAATGACAATAGCTTTTTCTGGGTTAGACCCTTCAGAAGCTTTCGTGTACATGGATGACTTAATTGTCATCGGTTGTTTGGAAAAACACATGATCAAAAACTTAACAATTGTTTTTGACTTGTTCGGAAAGCCCAACCTTAAACTACACCCAGAAAAATGCTCTTACTTCATGCACTAAGTGACATTCCTGGGTCATAAGTGCACTGATAATGGATTACAAAAAGTATGATGTAATTAAATATTGCCCAGTCCCAACGGACGCCGATAGCGCTAAAAGATTTGAAGCATTCTGCAACTACTACAGACGTTTTATTAAAAATTTTGCCGACTATTCAAGGCACATAACTAGGTTATGCAAAAAGAATGCCAATTTTCAATGGTCTGATGAATTCCAAAATGGATTCAATTATTTAAAAAGGCTTTAATTAAGCCCGCTTTATTGAAATATCCTGATTTCGATAAAGAATTTTGCATTATTACAGATGCAAGCAAACACTCCTGTGGAGCCCTTCTAACACAAAACTATGGAGATAAACAACTCCCAGTTGCATATGCTTCACGCTCATTCACTAAAGGTGAAAGCAACAAATCAACAACAGAACAAGAATTGGCATCAACCCACTGGGCAATTACACATTTTCGAACATATATATATGGCAAACATTTCACTGTAAAAACAGACCTTAAGCCTTTAACGTACTTGTTCTCAATGACAAACCCCAGCTCAAAACTTACAAGAATGAGATTAAAACTAGAAGAATACGATTTTACTGTTAAGTATCTGAAAGGAAAAGATAATTGTGTAGCTGATGCACTTACACGCATCACTATTAATAATCTTAAAAACATAACCAAAAAAAAAAATTTTTAAAAGTCACAACTAGAAATCAAAGTATACAGAAAAACTACTGCGCAGGAAATGCTCAAGAAGATTTGCCTATGCAAACACTTGACAACGCTTGCGAAAAGATCTTTAAATCTATTTCAATAGAATCTTTCAAAATATTGGGCAATAAAATATTGAAAATACTAAGAGTAGCGCTACTCAATAACTCAATGACCATGACAATCTAATACAAGGAGGTCATATAGGTATTACAAAAACTATGGCCAAAGTAAAAATTATTATTATTGTACATTAATAAATGTCCAAAATGCCTTACTTCAAAAACAACAAAACACACGAAGACTCCAATGATAATGACAGAGATACCAATACATGCTTTCGACAGAATAATAGTAGACACTATAGGTCCACTACCACGCGCAGAGAATATGCGATTTAACAAAGTATTTAGAAACTATTCCAATTGCAAACAAAAGTGCAACAACTATTGCTAAAGCAATATTCGAAAAATTTTTTCTGAAGTACGGTCCAATGAAGACGTTCATTACGAACATGGGAACAGAATATTAAAATTCAATAATTAATGAATTGTGCAAATCTCTAAAAATAGACAACATAACATCTACTGCACACCATCACCAGCCATTAGGGACAATAGAACGAAGTCATAGAACTTTCAATGAATGGGATGTTTGGATTCAATATTTCACATATTGTTTCAACACAACACCCTCGGCGACTCATGGTTATTGTCCATACGAACTAGTCTTCGGTAGAATACCAAGACAGTTCATAGATTTTAATAAAACACCTTTATATAACATAGATGATTATGCTTAGGAAATAAAATTTAGATTAGAAGTAACCTATAAAAGACTAAGAATAACACTCGAAAACCAAAAAGCTAGAAATAATAAATACTATGATAACAAGAAAGAAAAGTACAGTCGAGCACGCCCAACCGTATAATACTCTCTGCATTTTTTTCCCGGTTAAATTATTAAAATCGGTATCAAGATATTACAATATATGATATTATACTTGCATTAAAACACGTTGAAACAAAAACAATCTAAGCAAAATCAAACATCTGTTTGTATGCGAATATACATACGTTTGACATTATATGTGTTTATACATGTACATATGTATGTGTGTATTCGGCCAGCGACTGCCGGCCGCGCTGTCGCCACACAAGCAGCGAAAACGTTTCTGTCTCGCTTGCACTCATTAGTGATATTGCGTTCAATTATCAATATTGTAACGCTTATAGTTTTCCTGTTTATAGTCCGATTTCAATGCGACTTTTTAGGATAGTTTGATATAGTTAGCCTCCACTCGAATTACACAATTACAATGCTGCACTATATGAACAAATGCCTGTAGGCGGAAGGAGTTATTTATATGTATTGTGGGAAAAAGGGGCGTGGCAGTCCAAAATTTTAAGAGCCAAAGCATTTGCGCTGCCGCTAGGAACCTCCACACCAGAATTCGTGATCCTAGGTGCCATGGTTACTGAGATATTCGCCGAAAACAGCGGTTTTTTCCGAGGTGTGTCTAGTTTTTTGCTCATTGTGGGCGAATGGGGCGTGGCATCGAAAAAAAAAGATTCTTGTATTGACTGACTAAATATGTGATCGATTGACACCAAGCTCGAACTTGTAGCTCTTACCATCTCTGAAATCTGTTTGTTCATACGGACAGACAGACAGACAGACGGACAGACAGACGGACAGACGGACATGGCTATATCGACTCGGCTTGTAATGCTGATCAAGAATATATATACTTTATGGGGTCTGCCACGCCTCCTTCTGCCTGTTACATACTTTGCACAAACCCAATATACTCTTGCAGAGAGTATAAAAATATAGCAGATACAAGCATAAAAATAGGAGATAAGGTTTTACTAAAAAATTAAATAGAAAATAAATTAGGCCCTAACTCATAGGAATAGAAGATAAGGATAACATTTTAATCAAAAATAGTAAAGGTAAGAAACAATAAGTCAATAAAGACACCTTAAAAACCACATAAAATCAAAAAAAAAAAAAAAAAAATAATAAACTGTTTCATGAAATTGGTCTGATCAACATTTTTAACATATTGACTAAAACACTATTATATTTATTTTTTTAAATAATAATTTTGTCATTTCTTGAACAAATTAAAATACTTTACATTTACAAAAAAAAAAAAAAAAATAAAATAAATAGAATACAAAAAAAAAAAAAAAAAAAAAAAATTCTACAATCATATATATAAACAATTTCTATCTTGTATAGACTTATAGATTATAGATTATAGACTTTAGATTGATTAGAAGCCAAAAGAGCTCTTTTAAAAGTATTTAATGACATGGGTAAACCAATAGAAATAAAAGCAGATAAAGACTCAGCTTTCTTGTGCTCCGCACTACAAATGTGGTTAAAGTCAGAAGACGTAAATATATCCATCACAACTAGCAAAAACGGTATTTCCGACATAGAAAGATTCCATAAAACAGTAAATGAAAAATTAAGAATTGTTATTTCTGACACTAACCACGAAATCAAATTAACTAGATTCGAAGTAATACTTTACACTTATAACCATAAAACCAAACATAATTCAACTGGTAGAACACCAGCAGATATTTTCATTTACGCAGGAACACCTGAGTATGATACACAGCTAAATAAGAAAAGACAAATAGAAAGACTTAATGAAAAAAGAACCGAATTTGAAATAGATACTAGATATAAGGAATCACCTTTAGTAAGATCTAAATCCACAAACCGAAAGTAAAAGTAAACAGAGGTAGAAAAATAACACACCATAAATCAAAATATAAAAGAAAGAAAGTAACTAATGAAAGTAAATATGATAATTACAGATCAACTAATAACCCGAATCAAGATAATAACCTCATAATTTAACAACTATAATTATAACATTCATGCTACTCAACTTTCTATGGCCAGTAAAAGGTCAAAATTTGGAAATCAACCCAATTAACTCCAAAAACGGATATCTTATATTTCAAACAGGAACAATCAATTTACCTATAAAATACGAATACCACTATTTAACTATTAATATAACAAAAACTGAAGAAACTTTTAATAATTTAATGAAACAAACAAAAGAATTTGAACCATTAATAAAAATACAGTACTTTACAGAAAAACTGGACAGAGAAATGAACGGCTTAAGACTAGTAAAACGAAATAAAAGAGGACTTGTAAATTTCATGGGGACATTTTATAAATACCTTTTCCGAACTTTAGATCAAGAAGACAAAGAATTACAGTCAAAAATAGATAACCTTTCAGAAAATAGTGTTCAAGACAATGAACTAAATGAAGTAATAAAAGCTGTTAACAAAGGAATAGAAGTAATGAACAGCCTAAGTATCACACATGAGGCAGAGCAACGACTCGAATTACTAATTTTCAACCTACAAGAATTCACAGAGTATGTTGAAGACATTGAGTTAGGTATGCAATTAACCAGGCTTGGTATATTCAACCCTAAATTACTAAAATATGACTCACTAAAACATTTAAACGCTGAAAAAATAATAAATATTAAAACATCAACTTAGCTAAAAACAACTACTAACGAAATTTTAATTATTTCCCATATTCCACGCGAAATTATAAATACTGCACTATACGACATTATTCCTTACCCTGACGAAAACAAAGACATTTTGACCGAAACTATACATGACACTTACTACTTACAGAACAATAAAGCATTCACAGCAACCAATAAAAATCTAGTTATGAACAAATGTATTACTGGAATATTAAAGCAAGATAAAACAGAATGTAGATATTCAAAATCCCATAAAAATTATGAAATCAAGTATGTAGAACCAAACATTATTTTAACATGGAACTTACCGAAAACTGTACTAAACCAAAATTGTATCAACCGAGAAATTATTATCGAAGGAAACAATATGATAAAAGCTATAAATTGTTCAATCCAATTAGATGAAATTCAAATAACTAATACTATGCTAGATTACACACAAACTGTCTACATAAATAATAATATAACCAAACTAGAACCATTGTCATATGTCCAAACTAAAGAAATTATCCAACAACAAACAAAATTGTACAACACATTCCAAATTATAACTATAACAACTTTAACAATTATTTTAATCATACTTATATTATACATTATCTTTAAATATAAAAATATTCCACAAAAAATTATTGTTAATTATAAGAACAAAAAAAGAATCAACCCCAAACATACAATCAAATATTCAAAATGATACACAAACTAAAACAGAATTATATCCAAATGTAACTGAAAACGATATCGAAGAAATTGTAATAGATCCAACACTATATCCAAAATTAACCGCCTGAGGACAGGCTCATTTCTTAAGGATGGGGAAGTGACATATGTAGATACATACGTACCCATACCCATACACCACATACACCATACACCACACTTATTATTTATGTTAAAGATTTCTTTCCCACAAAAAACTAATGTAAACACTACCGAAAAATCAAATGGTGACAATAACAATTCTGGCTTCCCACGAACGTATTAAATATCATAAACAATTCGCCAGAATCGTTATTCCCATCATTGGGGTTAAAACTGCTGACGTTACACAAATCCTGGCCGAACTCTCTCAATCTCTTCAAGATCGAGATCTCTCTCTATTTACATAAGAGCCAAAAGCTCAATGAGTCCAAAGTCCAATGTATAAAAGCTCAAAACCGAGGTTTGCTTAACGTCATCAGAACATAGGATAAGTAGTCTAGTTTTGTACTCCATAGCTTCGAGTTTATCAAATAAAGTTTTATATTTTTTTTCATAAACTATTTACCGAAGTATGTAATTGGCGCAGCCGGTAGGATACAAGAAATAAATATCCTCGTAATCGAAATCGTCCTTTATTGTCAATCCATTGTAAAGAAATCCTTGTACGACCAAGGAATTTCTAGGATTCGAACACGCGAATTTGTCGTGGCAAGGAAACGGTTAAAATATTACAATTTGTGAAAAATATTTTCTTGATATCCGCCAAAGAACCTAAGTGCGTGCGATACTTAACCCAATTATCAGTCGTGGCCCATATTTAAATGTGCGACCGCCACCAAAGATAATTGCTATTACAAAGAAAACCGCGCAAAACACCAAACAGTGTTCAACAAAAAAATAGATCCTCTGGACTATTTGAACACCTGTAAATAAAGAGCTTATTTCTGGGCTTTACAAATCATTAAATTGATCCCTGTAAACGTAAGTCTCTTACAATTCAACAAAAGTGACAATTAAAACAAAAACCTTAAGTGACATCTGCCAACAAAATAAAAAATAAAATCTACAACATCACCATGGCAACCAACTCGACAAGTGCCAGTATTCGACGGAAAAACCGTGGAACTAACTGCATTCATAAGGAGGATCGATTTTATAATGCAGTTATACCCAACACAGGATGTGAGACAACATAGTGTCCTATTCGGAGCAATCGAGATGCAGACCACCGGATCCGCACAACGAGTGTCGCAGCTGACAGCAGCCACAACCTGGGGAGAATTAAGGAGCGCCCTCATCGACGAATTTAAAACCCAAACTCCGTATGAAGAACTTCTACGACGTCTCTATAATACCAACTTTATTAATAGTATTCGTAAGTTTGTTGAAGACCTAGAGTATAAATCTTTTGTAATTTCCAATAAATTAATGTTAGAAAATCAGGTCCAGAACACTATATTGTATACTAATGCAATGAATAATACAATTAAAGACATTATTACAAAACAAGAAAAAACGGTTATCTTCGGCTCGCCGAAGATTAAATACCCTTGCAGTCATGAATATTGCATTAATTTGATTTTTTTAACCAATTATTTCTATGCTAGTTATATGATATATTAGTCCGATTTGAAATTTGGTCAACAGATGGGGGACAATGAGAAATACATTCTGCATGAATTTCGTTGAAATCGGTCAATAGACACCGAAAATGTTCATACTAACCATTTGAACCGATTGTTCCTATGGAAGCTATATGATATAGTGGTCCGATTTGGATGAAATTTGGTCAACAGATGGGGGACAATGAGAAATACATTCTGTGTGAATTTCGTTGAAATCGGTCAATAGACACCGAAAATGTTCATACTAAGCATTTTCAACCGATTGTTCCTATGGAAGCTATATGATATAGTAGTCCGATTTGGATGAAATTTGGTTAACAGATGGGGGACAATGAGAAATACATTCTGTGTGAATTTCGTTGAAATCGGTCAATAGGCACCGAAAATGTTCATACTAAGCATTTTCAACCGATTGTTCCTATGGAAGCTATATGATATAGTGGTCCGATTTGGATGAAATTTGATCAACAGATGGGGGACAATGAGAAATACATTCTGCGTGAATTTCGTTGAAATCGGTCAATAGACACCGAAAATGTTCATACTAAGCATTTTCAACCGATTGTTCCTATGGGAGCTATATGATATAGTGGTCCGATTTGGATGAACTTTGATCAACAGTCGAAGAACGATTATAAATGCATATAGCGTGAATTTGGTTGAAATCGGTCAATAGACACCGAAAATGTTCATACATTTCATTTCATTTCATGCACTTCGACCGATTGTTCCTATGGGAGCTATATGATATAGTAGTCCGATCTGTCCGATTTTTACAAATGATCTGCGTGCAGAGAGAATACACATCTGTACCAAGTTTCATTAAGATAGCTTTAAAACTGAGAGACTAGTTCGCATAGAAACAGACGGACAGACGGACAGACGGACATGGCTATATCGACTCGGCTGTTGATGCTGATCAAGAATATATATACTTTATATGGTCGGAAAAGCCTCCTTCAATGCGTTACAAACTTCGTGACAAAAACAATATACCCTCTGCAAGGGTATAAAAATTACCGGACAGAATTTTTATGACATTAGCACGATATGACATTAAAGCAGTTTAAAAACTAAAACAAGTAGCTCAACGAGAAGGATTGTACGAAAATGGTTATAACGAACGTAATAACCAAAACAATGACAATTCCAAAACGAGCAAAACACAAAGCAATTCAAGCAATGAAAACCGTGGAAAGGGAAATAATCAGAATTATTACCCTACTCCAAATTACTCATTACAAAAGGAATTCAAACAAAATCTTGATCAAGCTAGATCACAAAACCCAATGAATTACCAAACGCAGAGTCAAAGACCTCCTAATCCCCCTAATAAAAGACAGAGAGAAACTAGTGGCCACTCTAAGATGGAAACATCAGAAAATTTTCATCAAGGAGCCTCGGACAACGAAGAACCAATCCCTTCATCAGATTAGTTATGAATGAACAAAATTTTAACTGTGTAATTGACACAGGTTCATCCATAAATCTAATGAAACAAAACTTTTTAAAATTTCCTGTAAAACCGTGCCAATTGAACGTACAAACAATAAATGGTATTGTTCAATTAAAGAATTGTGTATCCTTTGCCCCTAGTAAACTATGCCCTACCAATCAAATATTTTACTTACACAACTTTTCTGACAAGTACGATATCTTATTAGGTAGAGAATATCTAGAATCCTGTGAAGCAAAAATTGACTACAAACAAAAAACAGTTATTCTAAACGATCATCTATTTTCAATGAGATATGACCGTGAGAATTCTGTCAAGGACAAGACCGCATTTCAATGCCTTGATCTGCCCCAAACAAACGACATAGCAGTAAATTATCAATAATGAATTAAATGAAACAAATCAATTCCGATTAGAACATCTAAAACATCCAAAAGCGTCCATACAAGTATGCGCAAACATTCGACGAAGAAGTCGAAAACAAATCAAAGAAATGATTGAACAAGGTATAATACGTTAATCAAAATCACCTTATTGCTCACCAATTTGGATTGTGGCAAAGAAACGTGACGCATCAGGTAAAGAAAAATTCCGTATAGTTATTGACTATCGAAACTTAAATGAAATAACAATCGATGATAAATATCCTATCCCAGTCATGGATGATATACTAGACAAACTTGGAAAATGTCAGTATTTTACCACAATTGACTTAGCGAAAGGATTTCATCAGATACAAATGGACCCACAAAGTATACCAAAAACAGCTTTTTCAACTAAAAATGGACATTACTAAAAATGGACATCCTTTTGGATTTGAAAAACGCCCCAGCAACATTTCAACGTTGTATGAACAATCTATTAGAAGATCTAATTTACAAAGATTGTTTAGTATACATGGATGATATAATAGTGCATTCCACTTCATTGGAACAACATTTATTATCATTAAAAAGGGTATTTACAAAACTGCGCGAAGCTAATCTAAAATTGCAATTAGATAAATGCGAATTCATGAAGAAGGAAACCGAATTCCTAGGACACATAATAACAACAGAAGGAATAAAACCAAACCCAACAAAAATCTCTGCATTTTCCAATACCCAAAACACCCAAAGAAATAAAATCGTTTTTAGGTCTTTGTGGTTATTACAGAAAATTCATTCCTAATTTTGCACACGTTGTAAAGCCAATGACTTTAAAATTAAAGAAAGGTGCAACTATAAATATAAAAGAACCAAATTACATTTCTGCTTTTAAAAAATGAAAAGTACTTATAACATCCGATCCAATATTAGTTTATCCGAATTTCGAAAAACCATTTTGTCTTACAACTGATGCCAGTAACATAGCCATTGGAGCTGTTCTGTCTCAAAATCAAAAACCAATTTGTTTCGCAAGTAGAACCCTAAACGAACATGAAATTAATTATGCAGCAATTGAAAAGGAACTTTTAGCCATCGTTTGGGCAACCAAATATTTCCGATCTTATCTCTACGGTAGAAAATTCGAGATTCTCAGTGACCACAAACCACTTGTTTGGCTTAATAATATTAAAGAACCAAATATGAAATTACAACGCTGGAAAATAAAATTAAATGAATTTGATTATCACATTAAATATGTACCAGGTAAAGAAAACTATGCTGCAGATGCTTGCAGAAACTTGTTAGGAGAAACTTCCGGTAATTAGTTTATCAAAAAAATATAAAACTTTATTTAATAAACACGAAGCTACGGAGTACAAATCTAGACTGCTTATCCTATGTAAGTTATGACGTTAAGCAAACCTCGGTTTTGAGCTATTATTAATTGGACTTTGGACTCATTGAGCTTTTTGGCTCTTATGTAAATAGAGAGAGATCTCGATCTTGAAGAGATTGAGAGAGTTCGTCCAGGATTTGTGTAACGTCAGCAGTTTTAACCCCAATGATGGGAATAACGATTCTGGCGAATTGTTTATGATATTTAATACATTCGTGGGAAGCCAGACTTGTTATTGTCACCATTTGATTTTTCGATAGTGTTAACATTAGTTTTTTGTGGGAAAGAAATCTTTAACATAAATAATAAGTGCGGTGTATGGTGTATGTGGTGTATGGGTATGGGTACGTATGTATCTACATATGTCACTTCCCCATCCTTAAGAAATGAGCCTGTCCTCAGGCGGTTAATTTTGAATATAGTGTTGGATCTATTACAATTTCTTCGATATCGTTTTCAGTTACATTTGGATATAATTCTGTTTCAATTTGTGTATCATTTTGAATATTTGATTGTATGTTTGGGGTTGATTCTTTTTTATACCCTTGCAGAGGGTATATTTTTTTTGTCACGAAGTTTGTAACGCATTGAAGGAGGCGTTTCCGACCACATAAAGTATATATATTCTTGATCAGCATCAACAGCCGAGTCGATATAGCCATGTCCGTCTGTCCGTCTGTCTGTCCGTCTGTCCGTCTGTTTCTATGCGAACTAGTCTCTCAGTTTTAAAGCTATCTTAATGAAACTTGGGACAGATGTGTATTCTCTCTGCACGCAGATCATTTGTGAAAATCGGAAAGATCGGACCATTTTATCATATAGCTCCCATAGGAACAATCGGTCGAAATGCATGAATTTATATGAAATGTATGAACATTTTCGGTGTCTATTGACCGATTTCAACCAAATTCACGCTATATGCATTTATAATCGATCTTCGACTGTTTACCAAATTTCTTTTAAATCGGACTACTATATCATATAGCTCCCGTAGGAACAATCGGCTGAAATGCTTAGTATAAAAATTTTCGGTGTCTATTGACCGATTTCAACGAAATTCACGGGGAATCAATTTTTAATCGTGTCCCATCAGTTGATCAAATTTAATCCAAATCAGACTTATATATCATATAGATCCCACAGGAACAATCGGTTGAAAATGCTTAGTATGAACATTTTCGGTGTCTATTGACCGATTTCAACGAAATTCACGCAAAATGTATTTCTCATTGTCCCCCATCTGTTGAATTAATTTCTTCCAAATCGGACCACTATATCATATAGCTCCCATAGGAACAATCGGTTCAAATGGTTAGTATGAACATTTTCGGTGTCTATTGACCGATTTCAACGAAATTCACACAGAATGTATTTCTCATTCCCCCCATCTGTTGACCAAATTTCAAATCGGACTACTATATTATATAACTAGCATAGAAATAATTGGTTAAAAAACCAAATTAATGCAATATTCATGACTGCAAGGGTATTTAATCTTCGGCGAGCCGAAGATAACCGATTTTTCTTGTTGTTCTTATAATTAACAATAATTTTTTGTTGGATATTTTTATATTTAAAGATAATGTGTAATATAAGTATGATTAAAATAATTGTTAAAGTTATTATAGTTATGATTTGGAATGTGTTGTACAATTTTGTTTGTTGTTGGATAATGTATCGACAAATCCTAGTCGATTCCAAGAACACTCCGTTCCAGCGCATCCTTCATCGAGACAGAAGCGGGAATCTCCAGGACGATGAGCTGCAAACTGTCACTTTTGGCGTTAACTGTGCGCCCTTCTTAGCCACCCGAGTCATCTAGGAGCTGGCGCAAGACGAGCAACACGTGTACCCGAGGGCAAGTGAAATCCTCCGTCACTATATGTATGTAGATGATGTCCTTGCCGGTGCCCACACCATGAAGAATGCATACGATGCCATCCAAGAACTCAAGGCTGCCCTCCAGTCAGATGGATTTCCACTGAGAAAATGGACAGCGGAAAAGATGGAAGTACTTCAGGCGCTTCCAAAGAAGCATTTGTTGCATGTGGATTTCCTGGACTTAGAGGACGCGAGCACGGCTAAGACATTGGGTATCCGATGGCAAGCCACCAGTGATTCGTTCTTCTTCTCCATTGTGGACCCCCTTCTAAAGACTGGGATCTTTACGGTTTATGCGATGCATCACAAAAGGCGTATGGAGCATGTCTGTATGTGCCTTTCCGTCATGCAGACCATGTGAGTGTCCATCTATTGACGGCTATGACCCGTGTGGCCCCAGTCAAAACTGTTTCGCTACACCGACTAGAGCTTTGCGGTGCGGTCCTGCTCGCCGATTTGTAGGCGGCCGTATTTCCTGAGCTCCTAATCCAACCTTACTGCCTACAACCTGACTCGACTATAGTGTTGGCATGGCTTAACAAGCCCCCTGCAGCTGGTCCACTTTCGTTGCCAACCGAGGCTCTAGCATATCCAAGAGCGCCAGCGTCCACGACTGGCTACGTCTGTGTGTTTGTGTGCTTTAGCACTTAGGCAATTCATTTCGAGACAAAACCTTTGTCGATGCATCCAAGGCAATCAAATCAATTCCGATTAGAACATCTAAAACATCCAAAAGCGTCCATACAAGTATGCGCAAACATTCGACGAAGAAGTCGAAAACAAATCAAAGAAATGATTGAACAAGGTATAATACGTTAATCAAAATCACCTTATTGCTCACCAATTTGGATTGTGGCAAAGAAACGTGACGCATCAGGTAAAGAAAAATTCCGTATAGTTATTGACTATCGAAACTTAAATGAAATAACAATCGATGATAAATATCCTATCCCAGTCATGGATGATATACTAGACAAACTTGGAAAATGTCAGTATTTTACCACAATTGACTTAGCGAAAGGATTTCATCAGATACAAATGGACCCACAAAGTATACCAAAAACAGCTTTTCAACTAAAAATGGACATTACTAAAAATGGACATCCTTTTGGATTTGAAAAACGCCCCAGCAACATTTCAACGTTGTATGAACAATCTATTAGAAGATCTAATTTACAAAGATTGTTTAGTATACATGGATGATATAATAGTGCATTCCACTTCATTGGAACAACATTTATTATCATTAAAAAGGGTATTTACAAAACTGCGCGAAGCTAATCTAAAATTGCAATTAGATAAATGCGAATTCATGAAGAAGGAAACCGAATTCCTAGGACACATAATAACAACAGAAGGAATAAAACCAAACCCAACAAAAATCTCTGCATTTTCCAATACCCAAAACACCCAAAGAAATAAAATCGTTTTTAGGTCTTTGTGGTTATTACAGAAAATTCATTCCTAATTTTGCACACGTTGTAAAGCCAATGACTTTAAAATTAAAGAAAGGTGCAACTATAAATATAAAAGAACCAAATTACATTTCTGCTTTTAAAAAATGAAAAGTACTTATAACATCCGATCCAATATTAGTTTATCCGAATTTCGAAAAACCATTTTGTCTTTACAACTGATGCCAGTAACATAGCCATTGGAGCTGTTCTGTCTCAAAATCAAAAACCAATTTGTTTCGCAAGTAGAACCCTAAACGAACATGAAATTAATTATGCAGCAATTGAAAAGGAACTTTTAGCCATCGTTTGGGCAACCAAATATTTCCGATCTTATCTCTACGGTAGAAAATTCTAGATTCTCAGTGACCACAAACCACTTGTTTGGCTTAATAATATTAAAGAACCAAATATGAAATTACAACGTTGGAAAATAAAATTAAATGAATTTGATTATCACATTAAATATGCACCAGGTAAAGAAAACTATGCTGCAGATGCTTGCAGAAACTTGTTAGGAGAAACTTCCGGTAATTAGTTTATCAAAAAAATATAAAACTTTATTTAATAAACACGAAGCTACGGAGTACAAATCTAGACTGCTTATCCTATGTAAGTTATGACGTTAAGCAAACCTCGGTTTTGAGCTATTATTAATTGGACTTTGGACTCATTGAGCTTTTGGCTCTTATGTAAATAGAGAGAGATCTCGATCTTGAAGAGATTGAGAGAGTTCGTCCAGGATTTGTGTAACGTCAGCAGTTTTAACCCCAATGATGGGAATAACGATTCTGGCGAATTGTTTATGATATTTAATACATTCGTGGGAAGCCAGACTTGTTATTGTCACCATTTGATTTTTCGATAGTGTTAACATTAGTTTTTTGTGGGAAAGAAATCTTTAACATAAATAATAAGTGCGGTGTATGGTGTATGTGGTGTATGGGTATGGGTACGTATGTATCTACATATGTCACTTCCCCATCCTTAAGAAATGAGCCTGTCCTCAGGCGGTTAATTTTGAATATAGTGTTGGATCTATTACAATTTCTTCGATATCGTTTTCAGTTACATTTGGATATAATTCTGTTTCAATTTGTGTATCATTTTGAATATTTGATTGTATGTTTGGGGTTGATTCTTTTTTATACCCTTGCAGAGGGTATATTTTTTTTGTCACGAAGTTTGTAACGCATTGAAGGAGGCGTTTCCGACCACATAAAGTATATATATTCTTGATCAGCATCAACAGCCGAGTCGATATAGCCATGTCCGTCTGTCCGTCTGTCCGTCTGTTTCTATGCGAACTAGTCTCTCAGTTTTAAAGCTATCTTAATGAAACTTGGGACAGATGTGTATTCTCTCTGCACGCAGATCATTTGTGAAAATCGGAAAGATCGGACCATTTTATCATATAGCTCCCATAGGAACAATCGGTCGAAATGCATGAATTTATATGAAATGTATGAACATTTTCGGTGTCTATTGACCGATTTCAACCAAATTCACGCTATATGCATTTATAATCGATCTTCGACTGTTTACCAAATTTCTTTTAAATCGGACTACTATATCATATAGCTCCCGTAGGAACAATCGGCTGAAATGCTTAGTATAAAAATTTTCGGTGTCTATTGACCGATTTCAACGAAATTCACGGGGAATCAATTTTTAATCGTGTCCCATCAGTTGATCAAATTTAATCCAAATCAGACTTATATATCATATAGATCCCACAGGAACAATCGGTTGAAAATGCTTAGTATGAACATTTTCGGTGTCTATTGACCGATTTCAACGAAATTCACGCAAAATGTATTTCTCATTGTCCCCCATCTGTTGAATTAATTTCTTCCAAATCGGACCACTATATCATATAGCTCCCATAGGAACAATCGGTTCAAATGGTTAGTATGAACATTTTCGGTGTCTATTGACCGATTTCAACGAAATTCACACAGAATGTATTTCTCATTCCCCCATCTGTTGACCAAATTTCAAATCGGACTACTATATTATATAACTAGCATAGAAATAATTGGTTAAAAAAACCAAATTAATGCAATATTCATGACTGCAAGGGTATTTAATCTTCGGCGAGCCGAAGATAACCGATTTTTCTTGTTGTTCTTATAATTAACAATAATTTTTTGTTGGATATTTTTATATTTAAAGATAATGTGTAATATAAGTATGATTAAAATAATTGTTAAAGTTATTATAGTTATGATTTGGAATGTGTTGTACAATTTTGTTTGTTGTTGGATAATGTATCGACAAATCCTAGTCGATTCCAAGAACACTCCGTTCCAGCGCATCCTTCATCGAGACAGAAGCGGGAATCTCCAGGACGATGAGCTGCAAACTGTCACTTTTGGCGTTAACTGTGCGCCCTTCTTAGCCACCCGAGTCATCTAGGAGCTGGCGCAAGACGAGCAACACGTGTACCCGAGGGCAAGTGAAATCCTCCGTCACTATATGTATGTAGATGATGTCCTTGCCGGTGCCCACACCATGAAGAATGCATACGATGCCATCCAAGAACTCAAGGCTGCCCTCCAGTCAGATGGATTTCCACTGAGAAAATGGACAGCGGAAAAGATGGAAGTACTTCAGGCGCTTCCAAAGAAGCATTTGTTGCATGTGGATTTCCTGGACTTAGAGGACGCGAGCACGGCTAAGACATTGGGTATCCGATGGCAAGCCACCAGTGATTCGTTCTTCTTCTCCATTGTGGACCCCCCTTCTAAAGACTGGGATCTTTACGGTTTATGCGATGCATCACAAAAGGCGTATGGAGCATGTCTGTATGTGCCTTTCCGTCATGCAGACCATGTGAGTGTCCATCTATTGACGGCTATGACCCGTGTGGCCCCAGTCAAAACTGTTTCGCTACACCGACTAGAGCTTTGCGGTGCGGTCCTGCTCGCCGATTTGTAGGCGGCCGTATTTCCTGAGCTCCTAATCCAACCTTACTGCCTACAACCTGACTCGACTATAGTGTTGGCATGGCTTAACAAGCCCCCTGCAGCTGGTCCACTTTCGTTGCCAACCGAGGCTCTAGCATATCCAAGAGCGCCAGCGTCCACGACTGGCTACGTCTGTGTGTTTGTGTGCTTTAGCACTTAGGCAATTCATTTCGAGACAAAACCTTTGTCGTTGCATCCAAGGCGCTCGAAAGGGACTTCCTGGCAACTACGAAACAGAGCACCGTAGACTCCTTCCACCAGCACATCCTTGAGTGCCACTTCACCGACCGTAAAGTACACTTTCGAGGAACTATCCATGAGTGAGGACCCGTCAGATCTCTTGGCATTGATCTCCCGGGCATTTCCTGGTCGGAGGACCCCTCGTATGCATTGCTGAGCCTGAGTTCCTTGCCGAGCCCATGTCTGTGATTAATAGGTGGCAGCAGTTAAATGCGTTCCATCATGGGTTCTGGCGAAGTTGGAAACATGAGTGCCTCCACGAGCTGCACAAACGGATCAAATTGAAGGCGACAGCGCGCAGTCTCTAGGCTGACGATCTGGTGATCGAGTCCGAGGATCACCTGCCGCCCACCGAAGGGCGCTTGGGACGAATGGACCACGATCACTCTGGCTCACCGTTTGGTACGCGTAGTCGACGTTCGGACTTCGCTTGGATCCATCCGAAGACACGTGGACAAGTTCATCCTACTACAGGATGAGAACGAGCCCGTCGCGGTGACCCAGTAACTCCCTCCTTGTTACATGTGTGTCTACGTGCCGTCGTCAGACTATTCTCTCCTTCATTGTCTCCGCTCCCACTAATGGTTTCCGCTTTCAAGTTCCAGGCCTTTATATTCCATTCAGCATGGCTCCAACGCAGTCCCGGCTTGCCCGACAGGAGAGGCACCGCATCCGAGGAGTCGACTCCTACCGGTGTCGGGTGTGCCGCGGCGTGCATGCACTCCGCCAGTGCCGACGGTTTCTCAACCTCCGCGCGGAGAATTGGCTACGGGCAGTTTTAGTCAATAAGTACTGCCCCAACTGTCTGGCCCATGAGCACTCGACGGGGCATGTCGGAGCACAGAAGGATGCCGTCGGTGTGGGCAACCGCATCACACCCTCCTCCACATGGTGGATCAATCCCACGGCGCCGATCGTCAACTCGACGCAGCGGCCACATCAGGAGCAGCTCGCCAAGGCGGCGATCGGTTCAGTCCTCCGATCGCCCGGCTGCCTCCATCCCTACTCAGGACCCTTCTGCAGTCCCGGAACACTACGCTGATGCCGACCGCAGACATCATTCGACACCCGTGTGCTGCTGGATGCCTGCGCCACGGAGAGCCGCATCAACGGGTCGTTCGCCAGGTCCCTCGGTCTAGCTATGACGAGGGTCGGACCCGACCAGGCGTGCACGGTCGTCATCGAGTCAAGGAGCGATCCCGCATTCCGGAAGACGGTAGTACTCAAGGTTGAGGACGACCTGCGAGTGTGCACACCCATCCGCGAGGTGTCGGAAGCGGTTCGCAGCAAGTTTGCTTTGCAAGAAGCTTTTACCGCCCCGGCTCTATATCGGTGGTGTTGAGGTCTGACCTCTATCCCGCCACTCAGAGCACTCTATTTGGTTGGGTGATTTCGGGCTCCTGCGGCATCTAAGCACTCCTGCTGCCGCTCCCCATCCATAGTATGCCCAGTGTGGCAATTGCAACTTGTTGCAAGGGGGGTGCGGCATGTTCACACCACAGGGTGAACAGGTGAAGTGTGGCGGTGGATTTCCACCTTAAGGGTAGACGGTCACACTGAATCGGGTGACTGGCATTACATTGTAAATCGCCATTTACAAGAGTCGCGAATTCCATCGCCATCGTTTTTTAAGCTATACGCGTGTGCAATTGAATAAAAACATATTTTAAAATCATTAAACGCTGTATCGCGCGTTTTTATTGAAATCAACTGTCCCGCAGCAGCAACAGCAGAAGATATTGGCACCCGCCAATTCAACACTTGATCAGTGTCCGCCCTTCAACAAACAGGTGGCATCAGGACGGTGCAAGAAAATGCTTACCAAAAGCCCAATATGTTGCTCGGTGATGCAACATAGAAAAGATGTTCGTTTGGGTCGTCACAAATTGTCAAAAGACATCTTGTTCTCATGATCTGGGAACTCGGGGTTGTATATGTAAGCGTAAATCTTGACCTTGGTCATATATTCATAGATACAGAAGTTTCAACAGGACCACGTAACACTTTTTCACACCAGTGCGTCCTGAGACCTGAAAGCAATTCCACCAAACTTCGAGTAGTAGTGGACGTGTCGTGTAAGAAAACGTCGTCATACTCTCTCAAGGAATTACTGGTGGGACCTGCGATTCAGAGGGATCAAATTGGTTCATTTTGTAGGTTCCGTCTGAACCGAACTGCCCTCACGGTAGATATCAAAACGGGCAATTTTCCATTGGCAAAATGGTTTTTAAACTATTATAAAGTATTAGAAGAAGGCGGAAATGAGAAACTTTGGATTTCCAATAATGCCGATTCGACAAAAACGCTTGGCTTAAGGTGGACACGAAGTTTGGATACTTTTCGGTATCAATTGGTTGATAGCTTCGCCAAACTAAGTCCCACCAAGCGAAAAACATTACTAGAATCTTTCGCGTATATTTTAGCCCAATTATTCGCGTTGGACCGATGTCGAATCGAGAGTGCGAGTGATTCAGAAACCGCATTACATTGTACAGATACTTCCCCTTCATTACTTGCAACATTTGTAGCCAATCGAGTTACAGGCCTCCAAGAGATGGGCAATAATGTATCTTTGAGACATGAAACGACATCATCAAATCCAGACGATTTTTCGTCAAGAGGGTGTGTCATTCAGAAATTCGATCAGTTCGTTCGGCTTCGTTGCAAGGTAAAAATATTTAAACCCTTGAGGTTTAAAGAATACTCAGTACTCGTAAGATTGTAATCGCTGACTATATGCAGTCAAAAGTCGGACGTTTTTGAAAGACGAATCCCTTTGATTCATCTAGATATAGAGTTGTGCGGTGCCACACATGTGCGGATAAAGATAAGAGGACGAGCCCCGCCAAAGGTGTATGCAGCGGTATTCGTGTGTTTTGCATCAAATGCTGTTCATATTGAATTTACAGCAAGATCCACTAAACCTCTCATTTTAACAGCGTACAGCTTATTCGCTCGACGTGGCTCGCCAGTCCCGCGATACTTGGAGAAGGAGCCACATTTTCGTGAGGAACGTGGTGTAGAGTTCCAGGACTCGAACGAAGCAAAGCCGCCTTCAGTTCGGCGCGGAAGGAAGATGGAGTGGAGGTTTATCTCGAAGCGCGCCTCTCTTCGGAGGACTGGACATGCGGCAGATCTGCCGGCGGCCGGCGCTAATACTGCCAGGACACCAAGGGATTGAAGGCGATTCCTTCAAGGTGGCCGGAATGAATATTATTGAATTGTCCAGTAGTGTACGCATAAAAACTGTTATACTTAAACTAGTATGTAGGTTTTTTTTGCATTCGGCAATGCAGATGTCGCGAGCGGCAGGCCAGTTCGCTAATTCGTCTTGCTGTAACCACACACACGCTGCCAAGCCTTACCGCGATTGCCTGTCCAACAATAAATTGTATTGTTTATGAACGTGCAATTTGTTCTTAATTTAAAGTAGTTTCTCGATTTTTCGCCCTCCTTTAAACTTACAGGTATTTGAATTCTATATCTTGTTACCACTTCAATCACCTGTCTTTCGCCTATTATGTTTTCTTTTGTGTGTATAACTAATTGCGAATTGGGTGTTTGTAGGATTCATTTCTCTACATCGACCTTTGCTCGTAATTGTTTTAGTATATCAATGCCAGTGAGGCCAACAAAAAATGAGTGGAATTTGAATAGCTAAAAATAAAATGTTCCCTGTTGTTGGAATTCATCATTCTGTGCAGGCTAAATCTAATGTGTGTAAGTAAATTATGGTTTTTATTACTTTTGGTTCATTAAGTCTTCTATGGTGTTCTGGTGGAACAAATAAAGGGTCAATAAAAGATACTGTAGATCCTGGGTCAACAAGAAATTTCAACTGTTTACCAAACACGGATTCTATAGGGTAGTTCAGTTCCATGCCTGTCTCTTGTTATGTACCCTTGTTGGTTATTGAGTTTGCTAATTGAAAATGTTCGTTAATATTGGTAATATAATATTGTGTATTTCTTCTTGATTATTATACTCTCTGTAAGAGTATATTGGGTTTGTGCAAAAGTATGTAACAGGCAGAAGGAGGCTTGGCAGACCCCATAAAGTATATATATTCTTGATCAGGATCACATGCCGAGTCGATATAGCCATGTCCGTATGTCCGTCCGTCCGTCCGTCCGTCTGTCCGTCTGTATGAACAAAAGGATCTCAGAGACTATAAGAGCTAGAAAGATGATAGGGGTAGCAAATGAAAGTTACAGTACCCAAGCAGTACAAGTTTGTTTTTGTTTTTTGACACGCCCACTTTAGGGCGTTCTATATTCATATAAAGGTAAATGTACAGGTAAACCTAGAATGTTTTAGTATAGAAACTTTGTATAGCTATAGCTAACTTTGTTAGCTATGCTTTCTGAACCAAATTTACACGGGAAGTACACGTCTAGGAAGTAGATGTACTGACCAAGTTTGATACAAATCGCGCAATTTTATCGTATAGCTTCCATAGGACCGATCGGTAAAAAATACGCTCTAAATGTGAAATAGTATGAAAAACTTTTGCGTTAACTAAGCTATATTAATCAAACTCACACAGAATACATTTGCCAACTATATATATATATATTGACCAAGTTTGATCCAAAACGGACTACTATATCGTATAGCCCCCATGGGAACGATCGGTCGAAATGTGCTCTAAACATGAATTTATATAAAAATGTTATGTTTGCCAAGCTATCTTATCTATCACCATTGTTAATAACATATTGAAACTGAGTAACGGGTATCCTAAAGTCGCGAGGCGACTATAGCATTCTTTCTTGTTTTATGTTTGGAATGCCTTTAGAAAATATTATTTGTCTTTTAAATGTGTTAATTGGTTTTTCGGTGTCAAAAAATTAAGTTTTTCTCTAAACTAAGCTTGTTCTATTTTTACTCGAGATAAAGCTATGTGATTTTCCTTTCCTATTATATATTTAATGTCACAGTAATATTCTGATAATTTAACTCTCCATCGAGGTAATTTTGAATTTTCTTCTTTTGTTCATTTTGTATAACCAACATAACGGTTGATGGTCACTAATTATTTCAAATAGTCGTCCTAGAAGGCATTGTCGAAACGTTTTTGTTGCCCATACAATAGCTAAAAGTTCTTTTTCTATGGTACTGTAATAGGTTTCGTGATCATTTAGGGTTCTACTAATGTAACTAAGTGGGTGTCCGTTTTGAGAAAGTACAGCTCCAAGTGCTATGTTACTTGCGTCTGTAGTAAATACGAATTTACTGTTAAAATCTGGTATTTATAAAATGGGATCATTGGAAATAAGTTGTTTTAATTTTTCAAAGGCTTCTACGTATTCTGGATTTTTATTTGAATCTTTTTTAGAACTGTTGTCATTGGCTTGGCAATGTCTGCAAAATTGGGAATGAATTTTCTTTGGTCTTTTTTGGAATTGGGTATTTTTGAATAGCCTTGATTTTTTCAGGATTGGGTTTTATTCCGTCCTTATATGATATGATTAGGTTTTTATCCGTCCTTAGTTATGATATGACCAAGAAAAGTAGTTTCTTGTTTAAGAAACTCGCATTTATCAAGTTGTAGTTTAAGATTAGCTTCAGAAAGCTTTTTTTGTTGCAGTGAATGTAGGTGTTCTTCTAGGGATGTGGAAAAAACGATAATATCGTCTAAATACACCAAACAATGCTTGTTTAATAATGGTTGCAACACATTATTCATGAAACGTTGAAAAGTTGCATGAGCATTTTTTAAACCAAATGGCATACGAAGATATTCATAATGACCATTTTTGGTTGTAAAATCTGTTTTATGTATTGCATCTGGATGCATTTCCAGCTGATGGAAACCTTTTGCAAGGCCAATTGTGGTAAAATAATTACATCTACCTAGCTTTCCTAGAATTTCGTCCATGTTTGGTATTGGGTATCTGTCATTAATAGTTACCTCGTTTAATTTTTTACAGTCGATTACTATTCTAAACTTTTGTTTACCCGATGCGTCTGGTTTTTTTGGAACAATCCATATTTGACTGCATTATGGGGAATTACTGGGTTTCATGATACCTTGTTCTAACTTTTTTTAGATTTGGGTTTCAACTCCTTGTTCATAAGCCTGAGGATAACTGTACGGTTTAGAGTAAATGGGAGAGTTATGAGTAGTGTTAACATTATGTTTTTCTTGGTTACTGAAACTGAGTTGATCTCCTTCTTGAAATTGAATATGTTGATAAGTTTTTAATAAATGTTTTAATTTAGATTTATCGTCATTGTTTAAATGATCTAATCGATAAAGATTTGAATTCTCGAGTAATTCTGTTTTTACATGTATGTTCACACCACAGGGTGAACAGGTGAAGTGTGGCGGTGGATTTCCACATTAGGGAAAGACGGTCACACTGAATCCGGAGACTGGCATTACATTGTAAATCGCCATTTACAAGAGTCGCGAATTCCATCGCCATCGTTTTTTAAGCTATTATTTACTTTGTATTATTAAACCAGCTCATTACTATACGCGTGTGCAATTGAATAAAAACATATTTTAAAATCTTGGACGTGTCGTGTAAGAAAACGTCGTCATACTTTCTCAAGAAATTACTGGTGGGACCAGAGTGATCAAATTGGTTCATTTTGTAGGTTCCGTCTGAACCGAACTGCCCTCACGGCAGATATCAAAACGGGCAATTTTCCATTGGCAAAATGGTTTTTAAACTATTATAACGTATTAGAAGAAGGCGGAAATGAGAAACTTTGGATTTCCAATGATGCCGATTCCACAAAAACCCTTGGCTTAAGGCGGACACCAAGTTTGGATACTTTTCGGTATCAATTGGTTGATAGCTTCGCCAAACTAAGTCCCGCCAAGCGAAAAACATTGCTAGAATCTTTCGCGTATATTTTAGCCCAATTATTCGCGTTGGACCGATGTCGAATCGAGAGTGCGAGTGATTCAGAAACCGCATTACATTGTACAGATACTTCCCCTTCATTACTTGCAAAATTTGTAGCCAATCGAGTTACAGGCCTCCAAGAGATGGGCAATAATGTATCTTTGAGACATGAAACGACATCATCAAATCCAGGCGATTTTTCGTCAAGAGGGTGTGTCATTCAGAAATTCGATCAGTTCGTTCGGCTTCGTTGCAAGGTAAAAATATTTAAACCCTTGAGGTTTAAAGAATACTCAGTACTCGTAAGATTGTAATCGCTGACTATATGCAGTCAAAAGTCGGACGTTTTTGAAAGACGAATCCCTTTGATTCATCTAGATATAGAGTTGTGCGGTGCCACACATGTGCGGATAAAGATAAGAGGACGAGCCCCGCCAAAGGTGTATGCAGCGGTATTCGTGTGTTTTGCATCAAATGCTGTTCATATTGAATTTACAGCAAGATCCACTAAACCTCTTATTTTAACAGCGTACAGCTTATTCGCTCGACGTGGCACGCCAGTCCCGCGATACTTGGAGAAGGAGCCACATTTTCGTGAGGAACGTGGTGTAGGAGTTCCAGGACTCGAAGGAAGCAAAGCCGCCTTCAGTTCGGCGCGGAAGGAAGATGGAGTGGAGGTTTATCTCGAAGCGGAGGACTGGACATGCGGCAGATCTGCCGGCGGCCGGCGCTAATACTGCCAGGACACCAAGGGATTGAAGGCGATTCCTTTAAGGTGGCCGGAATGAATATTATTGAATTGTCCAGTAGTGTACGCATAAAAACTGTTATACTTAAGCTAGTATGTAAGTTTTTTTTGCATTCGGCAATGCAGATGTCGCGAGCGGCAGGCCAGTTCGCCAATTCGTCTCGCTGTAACCACACACACGCTGCCAAGCCTTACCGCGATTGCCTGTCCAACAATAAATTGTATTGTTTATGAACGTGCAATATGTTCTTAATTTAAAGTAGTTTCTCGATTTTTCGCCCTCCTTTAAACTTACATGTATTTGAATTCTATATCTTGTTACCACTTCAATCACCTGTCTTTCGCCTATTATGTTTTCTTTTGTGTGTATAACTAATTGCGAATTGGGTGTTTGTAGGATTCATTTCTCTACATCGACCTTTGCTCGTAATTGTTTTAGTATATCAATGCCAGTGAGGCCATCAAAAAATGAGTGGAATTTGAATAGCTAAAAATAAAATGATCCCTGTTGTTGGAATTCATCATTCTGTGCAGGCTAAATCTAATGTGTGTAAGTAAATTATGGTTTTTATTACTTTTGGTTCATTAAGTCTTCTATGGTGTTCTGGTGGAACAAATAAAGGGTCAATAAAAGATACTGTAGATCCTGGGTCAACAAGAAATTTCAACTGTTTACCAAACACGGATTCTATTAAGACATAGGGTAGTTCAGTTCCATGCCTGTCTCTTGTTATGTACCCTTGTTGGTTATTGAGTTTGCTAATTGAAAATGTTCGTTAATATTGGTAATATAATATTGTGTATTTCTTCTTGATTATTATACTCTCTGCAAGAGTATATTGGGTTTGTGAAAAAGTATGTAACAGGCAGAAGGAGGCTTGGCAGACCCCATAAAGTATAAATATTCTTGATCAGGATCACATGCCGAGTCGATATAGCCATGTCCGAATATCCGTCCGTCCGTCCGTCCGTCTGTCCGTCTGTATGAACAAAAGGATCTCAGAGACTATAAGAGCTAGAAAGATGATAGGGGTAGCAAATGAAAGTTACAGTACCCAAGCAGTACAAGTTTGTTTTTGTTTTTTGACACGCCCACTTTAGGGCGTTCTATATTCATATAAAGGTAAATGTACAGGTAAACCTAGAATGTTTTAGTATAGAAACTTTGTATAGCTATAGCTAACTTTGTTAGCTATGCTTTCTGAACCAAATTTACATGGGAAGTACACGTCTAGGAAGTAGATGTACTGACCAAGTTTGATACAAATCGCGCAATTTTATCGTATAGCTTCCATAGGACCGATCGGTCAAAAATACGCTCCAAATGTGAAATAGTATGAAAAACTTTTGAGTTAACTAAGCTATATTAATCAAACTCACACAGAATAAATCTGCCAACTATATATATATACTGACCAAGTTTGATCCAAATCGGACTATTATATCGTATAGCCCCCATGGGAACGATCGGTCGAAATGTGCTCTAAACGTGAATTTATATAAAAATGTTATGTTTGCCAAGCTATCTTATCTATCATCATTGTTAATAACATATTGAAACTGAGTAACGGGTATCCTAAAGTCGCGAGGCGACTATAGCATTCTTTCTTGTTTTATGTTTGGAATGCCTTTAGAAAATATTATTTGTCTTTTAAATGTGTTAATTGGTTTTTCGGTGTCAAAAAATTAAGTTCTTCTCCAAATTAATCTTGTTCTTTTTTACTCGAGATAAAGCTATGTGATTTTCCTTTCCTTTTATATATTTAATGTCAAAGTAATATTCTGATAATTTAACTCTCCATCGAGTTAATTTTGAATTTTGTTCTTTCATTTTGTATAACCAGCATAACGGTTGATGGTCACTATTAATTTCAAAGTGTCGTCCTAGGAGGTATTGTCGAAAGGTTTTTGTTGACCATACAATAGCTAAAAGTTCTTTTTCTATGGCACTGTAATTGGTCTCGTGATCTTTTAGGGTTCTACTAATGTAACTAAGAGGGTGTCCGTTTTGAGAAAGTACAGCTCCAAGTGCTATGTTACTTGCGTCTGTAGTTAATACTTATTTACTGTTAAAATCTGGTATTTATAAAATGGGATCATTGGATATAAGTTGTTTTAATTTTTCAAAGGCTTCTACGTATTCTGGATTTTTTATTTGAATTTTTTTAGAACTGTTGTCATTGGCTTGGCAATGTCTGCAAAATTGGGAATTAATTTTCTGTAATATCCGGTTAACCCAAGAAAACCTTTAATTTCTTTGGTCTTATTTGGAATTGGGTATTTTTGAATAGCCTTGATTTTTTCAGGATTGGGTTTTATTCCGTCCTTATATGATATGATTGGGTTTTTATCCGTTCTTAGTTATGATATGACCAAGAAAAGTAGTTTCTTGTTTAAGAAACTCGCATTTATCAAGTTGTAGTTTAAGATTAGCTTCAGAAAGCTTTTTTGTTGCAGTGAATGTAGGTGTTCTTCTAGGGATATGGAAAAATCGATAATATCGTCCAAATACACCAAATTATGTTTATTTAACAATGGTTGCAACACATTATTCATGCTACGTTGAACAGTTGCAGGAGCATTTTTTAAACCAAATGGCATACGAAGATATTCATAATAACCATTTTTGGTTGAAAAAGCTGTTTTATGTATTGCATCTGGATGCGTTTCCAGCTGATGGAAACCTTTTGCAAGGTCTTGTGTGAATGTGACAATCAGTATCATAAACATTTAAATTGAAACCATTGGATGTCATCATATTAACTGTTGAACCGGTATCTATAAGGCATTTTAAAACTTTTTCTTTATGGGTAATTTTTATGAACTGTTGGTTTCCGAGGCTGGTGATCAAAGATTTGAAGATATCCGTAATCTTGATAAGATTGTGGATATGAATCTAATTTATTGTAATATTCTTGTTGTAAATTCTCTTGATAATTCCATTCTTCTTGATAACTAGCTTCTTGATCTATGCTCATTTTACTCTGTCCACTTTCTGCTGGTCTAGAGCGTTTCATTGGTGGTTGTGGAACACCAGGTGTATTATTAACCGGAGCCTTTTGTAAAGTGGCACTCTCTTATTAACCGGAGCCTTTTGTAAAGTGGCACTCTCAATTTGTCCAAAACGGCTTTGGTCAAATAAATTTTGACGAAGATTTCGACGAGGTTGAAATTGTACTTGTCTTGTCGGATTTGGTACGGATGGTAATGGTCGAGGTAAGTAGTTGCTTGTGTGAGGCATATTGTAATGTTGTTGTAATGCATGAAATGGTTGTTGATAATATGGTGGATGATTTGTATATGAAACATATGGTGTATTATTTGTTTGAAGAAATGTTGGAAATTTATGAAAATTGGGATTGGTTGGGAGTGCTTTAATTCTTTTTATACTCTCTGCAAGAGTATATTGGGTTTGTGCAAAGTATGTATCAGGCAGAAGGAGGCGTGGCAGACCCCATAAAGTATATATATAATTGATCAGCATCACAAGCCGAGTCGATATAGCCATGTCCGTCTGTCCGTCTGTTCGTCCATATGAACAAACAGATTTCAGAGATGGTAAGAGCTTCAAGTTCGAGCTTGGTGTCAATCGATCACATATTTAGTCAGTCAATGCAAGAATCTTTTTTTTTTCGATTCCACGCCCCGTTCGTCCACAAAAAGCAAAACGCTAGACACACCTCGAAAAAAATAGTGGCTTTCGACGAATATCTCAGTAACCATGGTACCTAGGATCACCAATTATGGTATGGGGGTTCCTAGTGTCAGCGTAAATGCATTGCCATTTAAAATTTTGGACTGCCACGCCCCTTTTTCCCACAATACATAAAAATAATTTCCAACTTTCGTTCCGTTTTTAGGCGTTTGTTCACACAGTACAGCATTGAAAGGTGCCTTAAAATCGGACTATAAACAAGAAAACTGGAAGCGTTACAATATTGATAATTAAATGCAATATCACTACTAAGTGCAGCGAGACAGAAACATACAAGCGTGATCAAACGTTTTCTCTGCTTGTGTGGCGGCAGCGCAGTCGACAGTCGCTGGCCGCGCCGAATACACACATGCATACATGTATGAACAAAACCTATGTGTATTAGCATACAAACAAACAGATATATATGTGATTATGCTTAGATTGCTTTTGTTTCAATGTGTTTTAATGCAAGTACTAGATATTGTAATATCTTGATACCGATTATAATAATAACAAGAAAAAACGGTTATCTTCGGCTCGCCGAAGATTAAATACCCTTGCAGTCATGAATATTGCATTAATTTGATTTTTTTAACCAATTATTTCTATGCTAGTTATATGATATGGTAGTCCGATTTGAAATTTGGTCAACAGATGGGGGACAATGAGAAATACATTCTGCATGAATTTCGTTGAAATCGGTCAATAGACACCGAAAATGTTCATACTAAGCATTTGAACCGATTGTTCCTATGGAAGCTATATGATATAGTGGTCCGATTTGGATGAAATTTGGTCAACAGATGGGGGACAATGAGAAATACATTCTGTGTGAATTTCGTTGAAATCGGTCAATAGACACCGAAAATGTTCATACTAAGCATTTTCAACCGATTGTTCCTATTGAAGCTATATGATATAGTGGTCCGATTTGGATGAAATTTGGTCAACAGATGGGGGACAATGAGAAATACATTCTGTGTGAATTTCGTTGAAATCGGTCAATAGACACCGAAAATGTTCATACTAAGCATTTTCAACCGATTGTTCCTATGGAAGCTATATGATATAGTAGTCTGATTTGGATGAAATTTGGTTAACAGATGGGGGACAATGAGAAATACATTCTGTGTGAATTTCGTTGAAATCGGTCAATAGGCACCGAAAATGTTCATACTAAGCATTTTCAACCGATTGTTCCTATGGAAGCTATATGATATAGTGGTCCGATTTGGATGAAATTTGATCAACAGATGGGGGACAATGAGAAATACATTCTGC
This sequence comes from Drosophila dunni, assembly GCA_018152125.1. Lineage (NCBI taxonomy): Eukaryota > Metazoa > Arthropoda > Insecta > Diptera > Drosophilidae > Drosophila > Drosophila dunni. The sequence continues at coordinate 71,304 of JAECXC010000973.1, forward strand.
GTGAATTTCGTTGAAGTCGGTCAATAGACACCGAAAATGTTCATACTAAGCATTTTCAACCGATTGTTCCTATGGGAGCTATATGATATAGTGGTCCGATTTGGATGAAATTTGATCAACAGTCGAAGAACGATTATAAATGCATATAGCGTGAATTTGGTTGAAATCGGTCAATAGACACCGAAAATGTTCATACATTTCATTTCATTTCATGCACTTCGACCGATTGTTCCTATGGGAGCTATATGATATAGTAGTCCGATCTGTCCGATTTTTACAAATGATCTGCGTGCAGAGAGAATACACATCTGTACCAAGTTTCATTAAGATAGCTTTAAAACTGAGAGACTAGTTCGCATAGAAACAGACGGACAGACGGACAGACGGACATGGCTATATCGACTCGGCTGTTGATGCTGATCAAGAATATATATACTTTATATGGTCGGAAAAGCCTCCTTCAATGCGTTACAAACTTCGTGACAAAAACAATATACCCTCTGCAAGGGTATAATAAAATGCAGAGAGTATTATACGGTCGGGCGTGCTCGACTGTACTTTTCTTTCTTGTTAATTATCTGGACCTCTAGACTATTTATTTGCCCCCAAGATCTAGCTTGCATTTGATTTTTAAAAATTTCATTTTCAGCTTCTGCAAACTCATAGTCTGTAATAATTTCTAATGGGTAATCCTCTTAGAAATGTGGCTAAGTATTGTTTTATAAAAAAATCTTTTTTTGTTTCTCGCACAGTTTGATTAATTTCCTTTTCGTCGACAATGTTTATTAAAGCTCTCTGTATGCTGGTTACCTTTCATAGAGAATTTCTACAGGCTGACTCTGTGTTGTTAAAATACCCAGTTCAGCAATTAAGTCAGGTTCTTTCCTTTTGTCAGAAAAGTGTCTTACAAGTATATTCTTTATGTCGTTCCAATTTAATTTTACTCTTGTTTGATACAATTTTTCGTGGGCTTTCCCTTGTATTTTATTTCTAATTGCTCTTAAAATAAATAATCTGGTCGGCGTTTATTCTGAGCCTTTTAAAAACAAAAGTATTTCTTCAACATTTATAACAAATTCTCCTAATTCTACTGAATTCCCTTCATAAGTAGGCCTTGTTTTTATTACATTAGAGATTTTGAAGCTACCTGTAATATTTTGCAGGATTGAATTGCCTTCTTGGGCCGAAGGAATATGCTCATCAAATAACTTATAAAAAATAGGAGATGCCTGTTTGCAATGTTAACAGTGCATCTTGCTTTTCTTGTTGTTGTTTTTTGTTATTTATGATTCTTGCGCGTTGCAGTTATCATGCCTAAGGGCGTTTTTTTTTTTGTTTGTTCTTTTATTTTGAATTTAGTCCAAGATCCTTGCTTGATGCAGTGATCCTGTCCAAACATCAAATTTTGTTCTGTTGGGGATTAAATATTTTTTTTACTTGTATATTTTTGTTTTATATATATGTACTTTAATTCACCTTATCACTTTCTGAAAATGCTTTGATATAGCTTTTAATTTTAAGGCCCCGTACTCTAAAAAAGAGTAGAGGACTCTATTAGGTTTGTCAGAAGTGAAATGTGCGTAACACGCAGAAGGAGGCGTGGCCGACCCCATAAAGTATATATATTCTTGATCAGCATCAACAGCCGAGTCGATATAGCAATGTCCGTCTGTCCGTCCGTCCGTAGAGCCACCAAATGTATAATGAAAGTCCGTTATTAAGTCAGGCAGGTTTAGTTTATTTCAAATTTTTGCCACGCCCCTTACTGCCCCCAAAATGAGCAAAAAACCAGACACACCTCGAAAAAAATGTAGTTTTAGGCTAATAACTCAGTAACTATGGCACTTAGGAACACCATTTCTGGTAAGCAGGTTGCTAGAGAAAGCCTTAATGCAATGCCATTAAAAATTTTGAGCTGTCACGCCCCCTTTTCTCATATGAGCTAAAGAAACGATTAAACTTCAAACCAGGATTTAAGGCATTTAGTCAAACAGTACAGTGTTTGTAATTAATTATTCATGTAGAGGAATATCATATCAAACTATACTCCAAGCGGCGTTAAAATCCGTCCATTAACAAAAGAGTGAGAAGGTTAGAAAAATTATGTAATTTAGCTGAAATTTCGCTGCCTGTGTGACTTCAGCGTTGCTCGCAGACGCTGCGACGCTGCCGTGCCGACCAGTGCTAGGCACGCATACATACATATGTGCATACACATAATTTCAAACGAGTGTGTACTTGTATGTATAACATGTAAATGCGAATAAGGGGAACATGATTGAAAGTGGCGCATGGTGCGAGTGGTAGAGTTGTGGCGCGATGTGAAATCGTTGCCTGAGGGTCGTAGGTTCGAATGCTGGCAATGAGAATTGCTAATTTAATTTTTTTTTAACTATCAATTCAAAATATAAATATAAATTTTAATTTTTAAATTTCATTATAAAATTTTAACTCAAATTAAATACAAATGCGCATTACTATGGGAGTACGGGGTCTTTTACAGTCGGCTCGATCGACTCTAGCCTTTCTTTTTTGTTTAATTTTGGTTCAGTGAAAAACTTTTAACACACTCTATTTGCTGATGGGCAGCGAGGTCCACACGCAATGCGAATCAGAATTGAAATTATTTCTTTGCTGTCTGCAAAGTACCGCAGTAGCGTCAAAAAAAGGAAAAATAATACGATTCTTGTGAAATGTGTTTTTTTTTGCAACGACGATCAGCGACGTGTCGTCTTTACGTCGCCGTTATGTGTGCTACAGCGATCAGCGGCAAATTTACGCAGTAGTTTCGAAAAATGGAAAAATATTACGGTTCTTGTAACATTTCTTTTTAGACCCCGTACTATAAAAAAGAGTAGAGGTGAGATGCGAAATGTGCGTAACAGGCAGAAGGAGGCGTGGCCGACCCCATAAAGTATATATATTCTTGATCAGCATCGAAAGACGAATCGATACACCCATGTCCGTCTGTCCGAATGAACACTTGGATCTTTTAAACTACAAAAGCTAGAGCCACCAAATTTAGAATGAAAGTCCGTTATTATATCAGGCAGATCAAGTTTATTTCAAATTGTTGCCACACCCCTTAACGCCCCCGCACTGAGTATAAAACCAGACACACCTCGAAAAAATTAATGTTGTAGGTTAATATCTCAGTAACTATGGCACTTAGGAACACCAATTCCAGTATGCAGGTTCCTACAGACAGCCTTAATGCAATGCCATTCAAAATTTTGAGCTGCCACCCCCCCTTTTCTTATATGAGATAAAAAAACTTTTAAACTTCAAAGCCGGGTTTAAGACATTTTGTCAAATACAGTGTTTGTAATTAATTATTCGTGTAGAGGAATATTATATCAAACTATCCTCCAAGCGGCGTTAAAATCCGTCCATTAACAATAGTGTGAGAAGGTTAGAAAAATTATGTAATTTAGCTGCAATTTCGCCGCCTGTGTGACGTCAGCGCTGCTCGCAGACGCCGTGACGTCAGCGCTGCTCGCAGACGCCGTGACGTCAGCGCTGCTCGCAGTCGCTGCCGTACCGACCATTGCTAGGCACGCATACATATATAATTAGATATTTTATGTGTAATCGAATCAAATAAATGCCGCGACACACTCTATCGTCAACGTTGACGTAAAAAAAAAGACGAAGCGAGATTTTAAATTCACAACTTGTTTTATTGATCATCAACTTA
>JAECXC010000973.1:80000-114742 GCA_018152125.1 Drosophila dunni
AGCAGCGTATGGCTATCGGAAAGCATGCCCGTTGATTGGAACCTCAGTATAATCTGCCCCATCTTGAAGAAGGGTGATGCTACACAGCGCACCAACTACCGTGGCATTAGCCTTCTTCCCGTCGCATACAAGGTTCTCACGAGCGTGTTGTGTGAGAGACTTAAGCCATGTGCTGAAGCATTGATCGGACCGTATCAATGCGGCTTTCGTCCTGGGAGGTCCACAGTCGACCAGATCTTCACACTACGCCAGATCTTGGAGAAAGCGCACGAGAACCAAATCGACACCTACCACCTGTTTGTCGATTTTAAAGCCGCCTTCGATAGCCCACAGCGAGATCGCCTGTACGCTACCATGTCTGAGCTTGGTATACCTGCAAAGCTAATACGGCTTTGCAGAATGACATTGAGCAACACCATCAGCTCTGTCAAGGTAGGAAATGACCATTCCGAAACCTTCGTTACCAAGCGTGGTCTCAGACAGGGCGACTCGCTGTCATGTTTGCTCTTCAATCTACTGATGGAGAGTATAATAAGGAAAGCTGGAGTGCATCGGACGGGCACAATACTGGGAAACAAATGTGTCCAGCTCCTTGGTTACGCCGATGATATTGATATTATTGGTCGTACCAAGCGTGATGTTACTGCGGCTTTTGGAGCTATCGAAAAGGAATCAGCGAGAGTTGGACTTGCAGTGAACATGGGCAAAACGAAGTTTATGGTGTGCAGTAGCAGAGAGTCGCGGCGTCTTGACTCTCACCTTACTGCTGGCGACTATAACTTCGAGTCTGTCAAGGAACTGCAGTGACCTGGGAACTGCAGTGACCAATAACAATGATGTCAGCCTGGAGATCATGCGGAGGATCACACTTGCCAACAGGTGCTACTTTGGGCTCAAGAGGCATTTTAATAATAGAGCCCTCTCTCGGAAGGCAAAGGTTGCACTATACAAAACGCTCATCACTCCAGTGTTGCTGTATGGTGCGGAAGCCTGGACAATGACGCAGTCAGATGCAGCTGCTCTTGGTGTCTTCGAGAGAAAGATTCTGCGCAAGATCTTCGGACCAATTTGCGTTGGCGGTATCTATCGCATCAGGTGGAACGATGAGCTGTACGAGTTATACGGGGATGTGGACATGGTCAAGCGAGTTAACATTCAGCGCCTTCGCTGGTTAGGGCACATTGCCCGTATGGAGGAAACAACTCCAGCTCGCTCTGTTTTTGATGCGGTAGTTCGCGGACAACGGAGGAGAGGAAGGCCACGCGCACGTTGGAAGGACCAGATGGATGCCCTCCAAGCAGCACTTGGTGTTACCAACAGAGAAGCGTGGAGGCAAATCATACATCAGGCTGAGCCTCATTAGGGGTGTTATGGCCAATTATTATTATTATAAATTTTGACAGTATTCTAAAGGGGTATGTTGATTCTGATTGGGCCGGAAAAGAAACAAATAAAAAGAAAAAAAAAATATTTTTAAATATTTTAAAATTATAAAATTTAATTAAATAAAAAAAAAAAAAAAAAAATTTTTTTAATCTTTATTTAAAAAAAAATAAAAAAAAAAATTTTTATTAAAAAATAAAAGAAAAAAATTAAATAAAAAAAAATAAAAATATAATAAAAAATAAAAAAAAAAAATAAAAATTAAATTTATAAAAAAAAAAAAAAATTTTTTAATAATAATAAAAAAAAAAAAAAAAAAAAAAAAAAAAAAAAAAAAAAAAAAAAAAAAAAAAAAAAAAAAAAAAAAAATTTAAAAAAAAAAAAATAAATTTAAATATATTTTAAAAAAAAAAAAAAAAATTAAAAAAAAAAAAAAAAATAAAAAAAAAAAAAATAAAAAAAAAAAAAAAAAAAAAATAAAAAAAAAAAAAAAAAAAAAAAAAAAAAAAAAATTTTTAAAATTAAAAAAAAAAAAAAAAAAAAAAAAAAAAAAATAAAAATATATAAAAATAAAAATAAAAAAAAAAAATAAAAAAAAAAAAAAAATAAAAAAAATAAATTTAAAAAAAAAATTTAAAAAAAAAAAATTTAAATAAAAAAAAAAAAAAAAAAAAAAAAATATATATATTATTTATAACGTAAACTTAAAAGTATAAGTAATTTGAAGTCAATTAAAATGAAAAAGTATATATATTATTTAAAACGTAAACTTAAAAGTATAAGTAATTTGAAGTCAATTAAAATGAAAAAGTATATATATTATTTAAAACGTAAACTTAAAGGTATAAGTAATTTTAAGTCAATTAAAACGAAAATGTTTATATTATTATTTAAAACATAAATGTAAAAGATATATGTCAGTTTAAAAGCAGATGAATTGTTTAAGATACAAATTTATGAAAATAACGGTTTTGAATTGATCCGAATGAGGTTTTACTGGGTTTCCCGATTTCCTAGAGCGAATGCTGGATCAAATTATCCCCAGAAGTAATAAAGAAAACATAAGCATAAACTCGTCAATCAGAATATATATTATTAATGTTATTGATATTTATGAATGTAACTTTTGAGGTGGCGTGTTGAAAATATACAAAAGTAAGTGTGGTACAAAGAAAACCTAACAACGAAGTGTCTTATTATTTTATATTGGTTGGTCTGGAACATGCTTTATTGCATTTCAATATTATAATTTCAATACATTCTATCCAATCTTTAGTTTTGATTTGTTCGAGAGTAACGAATTTTGAATAAATGTCTATGCAGCTTAGATAGTGATTACCTTCTGACGAACAAATGTCTATTACGAATTTATCTCGACAATGTTCTGGTTTGGGCGTAATTTTCATTGGCATTTCTGTATTTCTATGTTCGGTTTTCGTTAAATTGCAGATATGACATTCGTTAATACTGTTTTGGGTTAATCATTGACTATTGGGGAAATAATAAGTTTCACCGAAAAGTTTGTTTGTTTTTTGAAAGCCTGGATGTAGGAGTTTTTCATGCGTCTTAAGAATGAGTTCTTTGAACTCTGCGTATGAATTTATATTTTTCAGAAGAATAAGGCTTCTGAGAATCTTAGTATGGTTTGGATTGATAATGTCTTTGTGTGCGTTTTGGATAATTTCGAAATCGGCATCACTATCTATAAACAGCGCACTAGACTTGGTGCATAAATGATCAATCAAATATTGTTTAGCTTTTTCTATTGTCATATTATCATATGTGATGTGAATTATTAGTTTTTTGAAATAATTTTTTTTTTTTTATGTTGGGAGTGCTTTAGAAAATATTATTTGTCTTTTAAATGTGTTAATTGGTTTTTCGGTGATAAAAATTAAGTTACTATTGTCTTCATCAGAACTATGTTGTGTTTCTTCTCCAAAATAAGCTTGTTCTATTTTTACTCGAGATAAAGCGTCAGCTATGTGATTTTTTTTCCTTTTATATATTTAATGTCAAAGTCATATTCTGTTAATTTAACTCTTCATCGAGTTAATTTTGAATTTGGTTCTTTCATTTTGTATAACCAACATAACGGTTGATGGTCACTATTAATTTCAAAGTGTGACCATACAATAGCTAAAAGTTCTTTTTCTATGGCACTGTAATTGGTTTCGCGATCATTTAGGGTTCTACTAATGTAACTAAGTGGGTGTCCGTTTTGAGAAAGTACAGCTGCAAGTGCAATGTTACTTGCGTCTGTAGTTAATACGAATTGACTGATAAAATCTGGTATTTTTAAAATGGAAATAAGTTGTTTAAATTTTTCAAAGGCTTCTACGTATTTTGGATTTTGTATGTCGATTTTGGAATCTTTTTAGACCCCGTACTCTAAAAAAGAGTAGAGGGGTCTATTAGGTTTGTCAGAAGCGAAATGTGCGTAACAGGCAGAAGGAGGCGTGGCCGACCCCATAAAGTATATAGTCTTGATCAGCATCAACAGCCGAGTCGATATAGCAATGTCCGTCTGTCCGTCCATATGAACACCAGGATCTTTTAAACTACAAAAGCTAGAGCCACCAAATTTAGAAAAAAAATGTAGTTTTAGGCTAATAACGCAGTAACTATGGCACCTAGGAACACCATTTTTGGTAAGCAGGTTGCTAGAGACAGCCTTATATGAGCTAAAAAACTTTAAAAATTTTAAACTTTTAAACGCCGGTTTATTAGGCGTTTCCGTCCATCAAGAAAAAAGTTAGAAGGTTAGAAAAATTATGTAATTAAGCTGAAATTTCTCTGCCTGTGTGACGTCAGCGCTGCTCGCAGACGCTACGACGCTGCCGTGCCGACCAGTGCTAGGCACGCATACATATATATGTGCATACACATAATTTCAAACGAGTGTGTACTTGTATGTATAACATGTAAATGCGAATAAGCGGAACATGCGTGAAAGTGGCGCGTGGTGCGAATGGTAGAGTTATAGCGAACACGAATGTTATGCTCTTTATTTTAATTTCTCTTATATCTCCGTAATTATTCAAGTTGCGAAATTCATACAGTTTCATCTTCAATCGCGCGTGGCGTCGTTGTTGTTAGCCCTGGACTATCGACAGTGCGAACACCTTCTAGGAATTTTGCACATTGCCGATAGGTGTGTTGCCAGACCGCCACAGTACTCCCTCTTCAGTGACGACGTCACGATTGTGTGAAGTGTACTCTCGGTGTCTTTGCGTATGTATGTGGCTCATTGGCAGTGAGTTGTGAGCCAATGATGGTGTCATCTTGGACTAGGAAAGCGGGTTTGAGTCGGTTGACGGACACTGCTACGTCCTTGCTGTCCGTCCTGATGGTGAACACTCGGTTGCTGTTACGATCGATCAATTTGTTCGGGCCAGAGTATGGGGGCTCCAGTGGTTTTTCACGGCGTCAGTGCGTAAAAAACATGGGAGCATTGGTCGATACCCTTGAGTATAAACATCTTCGTAGAACCATGATGAGCTGTTTGTGTTGGACGAATTTTTCACATGTGTTCCCTGAAGCTGCTGATGAAAGTTGTCGGGCTGATTGTTGACTCGACGACATCGAAAAATTCGTTTGGTATTCGATCAGGGGTTCCGTACAGCATTTCGGCCACTGTTGATTGTAAATCCTCTTTAAAGCAAGATTGAAGACATAGTAGGACTGCTGGTAAGAGCTTTGGCCAGGGAGTGTCTGTGTGACACATTAAAGCAGCCTTTAACGTCCGATGCCATCTTTCAACCAATCCGTTGGATTGTGGATGAATGTGTTCACTGCCAATAAGGTGTGCAAGTTCTCGAATTGGACTCGAATTGACTGCCCTGGTCTGTTGTGATTGTTTTGGGAGTTACAAATCGAGTGATCCAATGAGACCAAAGTGCGTTGGTGACGGATTCGGCCGTGATGTTGGTCAACGGAATAGCTTCTGGCCAGCGAGTGAACCTGTCGATCATTGTAAGACAATACGGGTAGTCTTCATATAACGGCATTATAACAATGTCAATGTGGACGTGGTCGAATCTTCCATTGGGAACGATGATTTTATCTGGTGTCAGATGATTGTGCCTGTTGATTTTCGCTCGCTGACAAGGCAAGCAGTTCCTGCACCATTTGATGACATCCTTGTTGATTGATGGCCAAACAAACTTTTGTTTTATTTGCTTGAGTGTCGAACGGCCACTTGGATGCGAAAGATTGTGAAAAGATCCGCAAATCTGGTTCCGAAGAGCTTGAGGAATGTACGGACGAATGTATCCCGTTGAAACGTCGCAGTATAACGACACGTTGTCGTTATAGTTGACTTTCTGCAGCTTCAGCGATGTGTATCACTCTATCAGGTGGATTAGTTCCGCATCGACCGCTAGGGCTTCTTCAATCTGCTGCAACTTCACTGTTGTCGGCATCTCAATAGTGCAGAGTCTGGAAAAGGCGTCAGCAACTACGTTGTCACTTCCTTTGATGTGCGTGATCTCTGTTGAATATTGAGAGATAAAGCTCAGGTGTCGAATCTGCCGAGGCGATGCTTTTTTAGGGCGCTGTCGAAAAGCGTAAATAAGCGTCTTATAGTCTGTCCTGATCACGAAAATTCGTCCATCTAGCAGATGCTTAAAGTACCTGACAGCTTCGTAGACGGATAGTAGCTCTCTGTCATATGTGCTGTGGTTCTTCTCAGAGTTGTTGAGTTTCTTTGAAAAAAAAACCAATTGGTTGCCACGAATCGTTGACTTGTTGCTCTAGAGCTGCTCCAATCGCAACGTCAGAGGCATCGCAAGTCAAGGCTAGCTTTGCATTCGGAAGTGGATGAGCTAATAGCCTTGCATTGGCGACACTTCGTTTACACTCTTCGAATGCAGTAATACGCTCAGGTGTCCACTCTATGAGGCGTTGATCATTCTTTTTCACGTCCTTGAGAAAATTCGACAGAGGTGCTTGAATGAGCGATGAATTAGGAAGACATCTACGGTAGTAGTTGATGATTCCCAGGAACCGACCCAGCTGGCTAATTGCGTTTGGGCGTTGGTATTTCTGGATTGCGTCCGCGCGATGAGTCGGAGGCTTTATACCATGTTGGTTTATTTCATAACTCAAGAACTGAACATCTGTCTGCGCGAGCTGGCATTTGCTCAAGCAAATGCAAAGGCCATGTTTTCGCAAGATTTCCAGGACGATTCGTAGATGCTGCTCATGTTCTTCCATGTTGTTGGACATGATAAGTATATCGTCGATGTAGCAATATACAAAATCGATCCCGCGAAAGATGTTGTCCATAAATCTTTGAAACGTCTGGTGGCGTTCTTCAGACCAAACGGCATGTACAAAAATTCTATCAGTCCGAATGGTGTGCATACAGCTGTCTTTGGGATGTCATCTTCTGCCATGGGTATTTGGTAGTATGCTTTTACCAAATCGAGCGTGGTAAAAATCGATTTTCCGTGAAGCTGATCCGTATAATCGTGGATATGCGCAATTTGGTAACGGTCAGGTGTGGTTACCGAGTTCAGCTTCCGATAGTCGCCACAAGACCGCCAACCGCCATCTTTCTTTGCCACCATGAGGAGTGGACTTGACCAAGTGCTGTTCGAGGGCCGGCAAATGCCTTCTTTTATAAGGAAGTTGACTTCCGCTTTTGCAGTGGCGAGATTTTCGCCCGCCAAGCGGCTGGTACTTCGACAGAAAATCAGCACCAATAATAGCCGTTTGCACGTCGGACACAATGAAGGGCCAAGAAAAACAACGACGTAATCCCTGATTTAATTCCATCGGTGAACGTCCATAGGTGGGAATTGTTGTTCCGTTTGCGGTATACAGTGTGAGGTTGCTGAGTTTATTGTTTTGCTTAGCCAGATTGCGTGGAATGACAGAAACAACGGATCCAGAGTCGATGAGGAAGCGAATGTGTGAGATGCGATCGATAATATGCAGGCGAGGCTCGGAGACGGACAAAGTTTGTGTGTTGAAATCGCCGGAGTTGAATATGCTGTCGCCGACTGGCGCTGTTGACGACAGCCGTTTTAGTTTAACGACTGGACGACACTTCTTTGCCTCATTTCTAAATTTCAGATGGTAGAAGCAAAGTTTTGATTCTTGTCCATTTGGAGCTAGAGACGTCGACTGATTCCGAGGCGATCTGCCACGCGATGTACTGCGTGAGCGAGAGTGTCCTACCTGCATGCTCTTCACTTCATTTTGAAGACTGTCGAACTTCGCGTCTAGTAGTCGTAGACTCTCATAGACGTCTTTCAATGAGGCATTAGAAGTGACAGCACTCACGGAGTTTGAAGCATCTGAATCCAATGCCTGGACTGAATTGTGTCCAACAGCTTCAAGCATCTTGTCCGCAATCTTGGCAAGTTGGTTAAGGTCAGTTTCTCCCCAAACTGTTAACATTGGACGTATGGATTGTGGCATCTCCGCCAGGAACAATGTCCGAATAATGGTCTCACTAGCTGGATCGAGAGCAAGACGGCGCATGTTGGCTAATATATCAGAAGGCTTCGAGCCTATTGTTCCTCCTCCTGGCAGTAAGCGGCCTAGCGAATTTCTCAAGCAAACGGTTTTTGATTGCTTGATACTTGTTTGCCGCCGGTGGCAAGTTACCAAATTCTCGACGGCGAGGATGGTCTCTTCATCCAAATGCACCGTGATCAAATCAAATTTGTCAGTGTCGTTGTCAATCTTGTGTAGACTGAACGAACGTTCGATTTGAGCAAACCACAGATGAGGGTTGCTTCGTGCAAAACGTGGCAAGTGAATTGAGGTCGTTCGTTTACCAGACTGATGCTCGTTTGATGCACCTGAGTTATTTGACCTGAGTATGTCCAATTGTAATTGAAGTTCTCGCATTTGGGTTTGCAGAGCATCCATAATGAAATCGTTTTCAGGTTCGGTTTCGTCGTAAAATAGTTTTCTTGGAATTAAAGCGCGCAAGTCGTAGCGCGCGTTTTGGAGTCGTTTTTGCATATACTGCCAAAATGTGATATTTGCATAACTTTTGTACAATATTAGCAAAATATTTATTAATTATTGAATGCTTGTTGAATTTTCGAGTTTTTGTTGTATCACGTCGGGGTCACCACTATAGCGAACACGAATTTTATGCTCTCTATTTTGCTCTCTCTTATATCTCCGTAATTATTCAAGTTGCGAAATTCATACAGCTTCCTCTTCAATCGCGCGTAGCGTTGTTGTTAGCCCTGGACTATCGACCGCGCGAACACCTTCCAGGTATTCTGCACATTGCCGATAGGTGTGTTGCCAGACCGCCACAGAGTTTCGGCGCGATGTGAAATCGTTGCCTGAGGGTCGTAGGTTCGAATGCTGGCAATAAGAATGGCTAATTTAATTTTTTTTTAAATATCAATTCAAAATATACATATAAATTTTAATTTTTAAATTTTGTAATAAAATTTTAATTCAAATTAAATACAAATGCGCATTAATATGGGAGTACGGGGTGTTTTACAGTCGGCTCGATCGACTGTAGCCTATCTTACTTGTTTTTTGTACTCTCTGCAAGAGTATATTGGGTTTGTGCAAAAGTATGTAACAGACAAAAGGAGGCATGGCAGACCCCATAAAGTATATATATTCTTGATCAGCATCACAAGCCGAGTCGATATAGCCATGTCCATCTGTCCGTCTGTCTGTCTGTCTGTCTGTCCGTATGAACAAACAGATTTCACAGATTGTATGAGCCAGGAATTCTGCACATTGCCGATAGGTGTGTTACCAGACTGCCACAGAGTTGCGGCGCTATGTGAAATCGTTGCCTGAGGGTCGTAGGTTCGAATGCTGGCAATGAGAATTGCTAATTTAATTTTTTTTTTTAAATATCAATTCAAAATATACATATAAATTTTAATTTTTAAATTAAAATTCAGTCGGCTCGACTGTAGGCTATCTTATTTGTTTTTTTATACTCTCTGCAAGAGTATATTGGGTTTGTGCAAAAGTGTGTAACAGACAAAAGGAGGCATGGCAGACCCCATAAAGTATATATATTCTTGATCAGCATCACAAGCCGAGTCGATATAGCCATATCCATCTGTCCGTCTGTCTGTCTGTCTGTCTGTCCGTATGAACAAACAGATTTCACAGATTGTATGAGCTACAAGTTCGACCTTTGTGTCAATCGATCACATATTTAGTCAGTCAATACAAGAATCTTTTTTTTCGATGCCACGCCCCATTCGCCCACAATGAGCAAAAATCTAGACGCACATCGGAAAAAATCGGTGTTCTCGGCGAATATTTCAGTAACTATGGAACCTAGGATCACGAATTTTGGTATGGATCGTTCCTAGCGACAGCATAAATGCATTGTCATTTAAAATTTTTGGACTGCCACGCGCCTTTTTCCCACAACACATAAAAATAATACTCACGTATCGTTTCGTTTTTAAGGCATTTGTTCAAATAGTACAGAATTGTTATTGTATAGTTCGAGTGGTGGCTAACTATATAAAACTATTCTAAAAAGGTGCATTAAACTCGGACTATAAAAAAGAAAACTAGAAGCGTTACAATATTGATAATTGAACGCTATATTGAGGTATGAGTACAAGCGAAACAGAAACATACAAGATGCGAACGTTTTCGCTGCCTATGTTGCGGCAGCGCTGCCCGCAGTCGGTGGTCGCGCCGAATACACTCCATGTCCCTCTGTCTATCTGTCTGTCTGTCCGTATGAACACCTGGATCTTTTAAACTACAATACCTAGAAGCACCAAATTTAGTTTTAGTCGAATATCTCAGTAACTATGACAGGCAATTGATACTGTGTGTTATTCCCAGCTTGGTTGCATGTGCAGCCGCTAGGCGATGCTCTTTCCTGTACAGTTTCAAAATATATTGCGCAAGACGAGCGTTGATATTGTTGCATATGTTCGTGGTTATTTTGCATGTGCGGGTGTTTCACCATATTCAGCTGATATGGTCATTGGTGCTTTTCTCAAGATGGAATGGAAACTGGTGACTGGTAATCCAGTAGATGTGTACTGACTTTGTCGTACATAATTTATCTAGTGCTTCCCTGCTCACCCTGCCGGTGCGAGAACTGAGAATAGATGACATCATGGACTTGATTGCTGCCTGACTATCTACCAAGATGTTGACGTTATAAAAGTTGGTGTCGGGGTGTTTTGCGGTCTCTGCTGCTTTTGCCAATCGCTAAACCTTCCGCTTGGATAATGCTACAGTGATTTTGTAGCTTAAATATGAGTTTTAAGCTGGGGTTTCCACAGTAGACAGCGGCTTCTGCTCCTCCCGCCATTTTGCAGCCGTCTGTGTAGATGTTGAGTTCAATGTGCTGCTGAGGCAGTTTTTCCAGTAATCGCGCCCTTTTTTTTGGATTTCGAGACGGTTTTCAGGTTTAATGTAATCTGAGCATGTTGTCATACTCCTCTTAGGGGGACTGTTCCCATATCCGCGTAGCGACATACTACCCAGTGCTGTTAGGCGTTGGGACGACTTAGCTGCTACTAGTTTTGCTACTAGAATCAGGCGAGCTATTCCAGCCAGGATCCCTAGTTCCTTCGTTGGAGTGGTTCTGAGAGCGCTGATTAGCGCTTGACGCTGTACCCTCTCCATTAGGGCGAGATATGTCTTCTTCTTAGCTCCTCACCACACAAAAGCCGCGTAGAGCAGTGTCGTACGCACAACTGAAATATATATCCAGTGCATAAGTCTGGGTGGCCCCATGTATAGCTGAGCATCTTCTTGGATGTGTATAGCGCCATGGTGGCATTCTTCACCCTTTCTTCTACATTGAATCTCCATGTCAGTTTGCTGTCCAACACTGTTTCTAGGTACTTAATGCGGGTGCTGCGCTTCAGTTTTGTGCCATTTAATGTCGGTGGGGTTCAGTACGGTATCCCTTGCACTTCTTGGTATTTCTGCATTGATATGTAGTCCGGCGTTCTCCGCCCATTTACATATTTCCCTGAGAGTTCGTTCCATTATCGAGCTGTTAGTCGATGGGCATACTGCCTATGTCGTAAGCATAGGCAGTTATGTAAGGGGCTCCTCTATCAAATCTCTTAATGCGATCGTCAATGACTAGGTCCACAGAAGAAAGGATTTTGGATTTGGTTGCAACGCCCCATTCTGAGTGAATTCTCCTGCAGTTAAGAAGGTTTTTGATCCACTTGGTGATCGTTGGGTGACTATTGGTTGATGTCAGCTGGTTAACTATGACCTTGGTGCTAACATTATTGAACACTTCTGAAATGTCCACGAAGGCGCCCAGTGCATATTTATGATTATGTATGGCTCGTTCTACGGTCCCCACTAGCGAGTGTAAGACCGTTTCAACGGATGCTTATCAACTGACATCTGCTCCTCTACGACACTTCTGATGCTGAGATCTAAGCAGCTTTTCCATAGTTTTTAGCATAAAGGATGTGAGACTTATTTGTCTATAATCCGATGGGCTGTTATTACTGCAATTACCCGCTTTTACGGCCAGTTTTTAGGCAGGCTTCGCACATCATAGCCAGCAATGGAGTGACATCCTTGGCGTTTGTAGCATGGCTGTTATGGTCACGTCTTTACCCGGGATCTTTATTATTGAGAAAGAATTGATAGAACATTGTATCTTCGTTGTGGTTAATGATCCTCTTTATTGTTGAGAAAGAATTGATAGAATATTGTATCTTCGTTGTGGTGAATGATCCTCTGCGGAGTGCGTATACTTGTTCCGTATTATTATGTTGTTCGTCCGACACGGGTGGTTTCCTGAAGCCGGGTCCGGCAGATGCCTTTCCTGCAGGTACAGAGCGGTGTCGTCCTCTTATACTGGAGGGCGAAGGGAGGTGAGGCCGTTTTTTGTTTGCGTTGGCGCACTTTTGCTTTAAAAAAAAACAACTTAAAACAAGTAAGAAACGCTACAGTCGATCGAGCCGACTGTAAAAGACCCCGTACTCCCATAATAATGCGCATTTGTATTTAATTTGAATAAAAATTTTATAACGAAATTTAAAAATTAAAATTTGTATGTATATTTTGAATTTATATTTAAAAAAAAATTAAATTTGCAATTCTCATTGCCAGCATTCGAACCTACGACCCTCAGCAACGATTTCACATCGCGCCGTAACTCTACCATTCGCACCACGCGCTACATTCAAGCATGTTCCGCTTATTCGCATTTAGATGTTACACATACAAGTACACACTCGTTTGAAATTATGTGTATTCACATATGTATGTATTCGTGCATAGCACTGGTCGGCACGGCAGCGTCGCAGCGTCTGCGAGCAGCGCTGACGTCACACAGGCAGCGAAATTGCAGCTAAAATACATAATTGACGGATTTTAACGCCGCTTAGAATATAGTTTGATATGAAGATCCTAATTTTAATTAATTAATTACAACACTGTACTATTTGACTGAATGCCCTAAATCCTGAAAATTATGAACTTGAAATTTTGAAAGTTTTTTAGCTCATATGAGAAAAGGGGGCGTGGCAGGCCAAAATTTTGAATGGCATTACATTAAGGCTGTCTCTAGCAACCTGCTTAGCAGAAATGGTGTTCCTAAGTGCCATAGTTACTGAGTTATTGGCCTAAAACTACATTTTTTTCGAGGTGTGTCTGGTTTTTTGCTCATTGCGGGGGCGGTAAGGGGCGTGGCAAAAATTTGAAATAAACTTAACCTGCCTGACTTAATAACGGACTTTCATTATAAATTTGGTGGCGGTAAGGGGCGTGGCAAAAATTTGAAATAAACTTAAACTTAGGTTCGAATGCTGGCAATGAGAATTGCTAATTTAATTTTTTTTAAATATAAATTCAAAATATACATATAAATTTTAATTTTTAAATTTCGTTATAAAATTTTAATTCTAATTAAATACAAATGCGCATTATTATGGGAGTACGGGGTCTTTTAAAGTCGGCTCGATCGACTGTAGCCTTTCTTACTTGTTTTGTAAGGGCTTAACTGAGATACCTCTGGGTCTACAGTTGCTATCTTCCACCAAGCTTAAGTCGGTATGGATTTGCCGCAGCAATAGATGAGTTCGCTGTCGATCCGAGAGACCATAAGCCGACCGTTATAGCAGGAGACTTCAACGCTTGGGCTCAGGAGTGGGGTAGCGACATATCCAGGATTAGCAGCTCTGATGCTATTCCTAAGGGGCGCATCCTTCTCGAAGCATTTGCCACACTTGACGTAAGCCTCCTCAACCGTGGCCCAGTGAACACGTTGAATCGTGGAAACGCCGGCTCGATCGGTGACCTAACGTACGTCTCCAGCCATCTGTCTCCCCGATCAACATGGTCCATAGGCAACCTCTACACTGCCCGCGACCATGAGGCGCTGTTATTTACACTGGGTGTAAGGCAAGACCAGAGCACGAACCACCTCCTCCCCGTGCGACGGACTGCATTTCGAGAAGGATCGCTTTGTATCCTGTGAAAGGACTTCACAGATGGAATCCCAAACCGTGCAGTCAAACTGGCTGTTGCCTGCCAACCCGCTGCCTATGCGATGGCGTATACGCAATGCCTTCGTGAGGGTCTTTTTCCTACACAATGGAAGGCTCAACACCTTGTCTTAACTCCAAAAACTGGAAGGCCCCCAGGTAGTCCAGGCTCATATCGACCGGGATGTCTTATGGACTCAATGGGAAATATGCTGGAGAGCCTAATCTGCACCCGGATAATGAGGGCTATCGATGCAGCTGGAGCGCCCTACCAATTTGGCTTTCGGAAAAGCATGTCTACAGTTGATACCATTGAGAGAGTTGTGGGAATTACGCGTGCTGCAGCAGAGGGCACTATGTGGAAGGGAGGTACCAAGGAATACTGGCTACTCAAGAACGCCTTCAACACGGTGAAATGGCATAGAATCCTCAGCGCACTACATAGGCTTGCAATCCCTCAATACCTACAGTCGATTGCGCGCAACTATTTTGAAGGAAGAGAGCTTAGGTACGATTCAGCACTCGGAGTGCGGGAGTACCACGTCTCTGCAGGCGTACCCCAAGGATCGTTGATGGGTCCATTACTGTGAAATATCGTATATGACGATATTCTAAGGCTACTTTTGCCTTCCGGCAGCCAGCTAACATGCTATGCGGATGACGTCGCTATGACAGTGGTTGGCAAACACTTGTTGGATGTAGAGACCACGTGCAACATGACAATCTCTGATTTATCCAGCTGGCTAGATTCAGTGGGCCTTGAGCTAGCCGCACATAAAACGGAGCCAGTCCTTGTCAGTACTCGTTTGGTCGTGGAGACAGCGCACATATGTGTCGGCGCTCAAACTATAATATCAAACCGGGCTATTCGCTACCTTGGGGACATGATAGACACCAGGCTGGTTTCCGTGAGCACCTGTCATATGTCCAGGAGAGAGCGGCAAATACAAGCCGTGCCCTTTATTTTTATTTTTTATTTATTTATTTATTGTCTGACTATTAGCAGTCGACACAAAAAGAAAAATGAATTAAATTAATGTAATTAAATATAATAAAATAATTTAAAATAAAATTTACTTTAAATTTAAAAACAAAAAAAAAAAAGAGGTTTGGAATTTACATTATTATTTACATTTAAGTTTAATTAATGGACTTAACTTACTGGGGAAGTATTACAAAAATGAAAAACATTAAGAAACGGTTGTCCAACATTCGTTGCAAGGGTTAGGAAAACCACAGAAAAACATTAACCAGACCAACCAAAAAAAATTAAAAAAATTTAATTAAATGTTAGTAACGCGTTGATCAACGGTAAGGTAACGATAATGTGCCATTAAAATTAACTTTTTGAGTTCTAGAACATAAATAGTTCGCAATCCAGAGAACTAATTTATCTGGAAATCCAAGCAAATTAAGTTTATGTATTAAAAGACAATGATTAACAGTATCAAAAGCCTTGCTAAAATCAGTGTAAATGACATCTGTTTGCAATTTGTTTTGAAATCCATGTATAACAATGGAAGTAAATTCTAATAAGTTAGTAATAGTAGATCTATATTTCATAAACCCGTGCTGGTGAAACAATAGATCTACAAAGATGTTGCAATTGAGAAGTTATTAATTTCTCAAAAGTTTTAGGAATTGCAGACCACTTTGTGATACCCCTATAGTTACAAGTATCAGATTTAGTACCCTTTTTATGAAGGGGAATAATAAAAGATGCTTTCAGATGTCAGGAAAGCAGCACGACTCAATAGACAAATTAAATAATGTATACAAAGGTTTCAACAGTTGTTCGGCATAGTTTCTGAGCACGCAACCAGGAACTCCATCCGGTCCCGGCGAAAGAACTGGTTTAACAGCCTTTTGATCACTCAAAAGCGATTCTTCAGTGATCAATGGCCTAAAATTACAATTAGAAGCATTTACACGGTAAGGATAAGGCAAGTTAAGATTATTTTGATGAATGCAATAAGTTGATTGGAAGAAAACAGCAAATAAATCGGCTATAGCCTGATCAGAGTTAGCAGTCTTATTTTCAAAGACCATTGAGAAAGGAAGTGTTGATGATTTGCGCTTTGCATTAACGAAGTTATAAAAAAGTTTAGGATTACTTCGAAACTGCTGACCACAGCTTCTAAGGTAATTCCGATAGCACGATAGTAAGATAAAAAAATGCAACTGCTTCATCCATATTCCTGCACTTGAACAGCCATGACCAGTCAGTCTGGGATAAAAGCTGATTTAACTTGTTAAAATCAGCCTTCCAAAACTGGTCAACAATTCCAAAGTCGGGTGACATGGATCTCCAGGAATAGAAAGGGGAGCAATACGGGAAACATAAAAAACGATGGATCTAATACAAAATAAGATCAAGCATCTTATTTAAAGAATTGGGAATGCCATTTATTTGAGATAGAGAAATCCCAAATAAATAGTGAAGGAAATCACTCTGCGTCGTGGGAATCAATATAGCAGAGCCTGGAGTGGATAACCAAGTAGTTCCTGCAATGTTAAAATCACAGATTTTATAGCTAGGAAATGTTCAAAATAAACAGAACTATCAGAAGAAGGATGAATATAAGTATAAGCAAGTAATAAAAAAGGGAAACATTGAAAATATGAATCTTTATCGCAATAAATTCTAAATCTGTAGAAATACTAAGATTAACTACTTCAGAGGAAAGATCAGCATTAACAGCAATAAGTACACCACCACCACGACGAGAAGTGCGATCCTTTCTAAAAAGGGAAAAGTTATCGCAGAATATCTCTGCATTAAGAATGTCAGGCCTTAACCAAGTTTCAGTAAAGGCAATGACATGAAAAGGAAAAGAAACACTAGATAAGTAAAGGTGGCTAAGTTTGCTACAAAGACCTCTTACATTCTGATAGCCAAGCAAGAGGGAGGAGTTTAGTTTGTTTTATTAGAAGAGTTTAGTTGGTTAGACGAAGGTTGGTTAGATGAAAGTAGAGCAATCGGAGTCCGATTTCTTTTTTGGCAGTATATTCTTTTACCACTAAGTGGTCCGGCCAGAACTCTTTACAGCATATTTTGTTAAATTGTTCGGTCGGAACACTTATTTTAAAGGAAGAGATCTCCCGAGCATAAGAAAATTTGAATTTTCCAACCGTAATATTGGCTATAGATTTGGCTTGTATAAAAGCCTTCACATCATCAGATGAAGTTTCAGGGGCTAGCCTTGAAACAAAGATTTGTTTTTTCGGTTGAATACCTATGAGAGTCAAGTTATTATCTACCACTGTCATGTTGTCTTTTGAACAAACAACACTGGTAGATTGACTAGTTGACCCAGTCGGAATGTCATCACTAGTATGTTGGTCAACAACAACTGTATTGATAGCGACTGAATCAGGGACTGGCTCGGTGTCCGTAGGAGTAACTTATCATTCCTACTGACAATGCTAGTTGGATATGGGGAAGAAAGATTTATTAAAGAAGGATCTGAATTAATGATATGAGGATATGATATGATATGAGGAGGAACTAAAACTAAATAATCTAAACTAAAGCCCATCATGTCTTTTTCAACATCCCTGCAAGACTCACATGTCCATTTTATACCCGAATTAGTGCTGTTAAGGCCAGCGCATTTTTCGTGTGATACATTATCACACAGACAGCAGCAAACGAAACCCACTTTTAAAAAAAAAAAAGAAAAAAAATATAACAAATTTGAAATTTGTATAGAGAGATAAAAAGTATGACAGATATAAACAAGGGTTAAGTAAACAGAATGCTAAGCTAAAGCAGAAATACAGAGTACTTACAAAAACAAAATTGTTTGCGCGGCAAACGAAAAACTTACCAACGGAGATTAGGTAGCCAACACCAACAACACTTAGATCGCGAGATAGCGGAGGGGTGAGTCAAAGCGCGGCTTACAAAGAGCAGAGAGAGAGATGACGCAAGAGAGTAAGAATCTATTTATAGATTGCGCTCGCGACCAAAACGTAGCAAGCAAGCTAAAACTGCAAGTTCCTAAAACAAAGCTTGTTGGGAGACAACAAAGCAAGTGCACAAACAACTTGCTTTGGCTAAGCTTTGTTTTGGTAATTATTGCAATGAAATTATTAAGTATATTTAAACATTTCGTTTACACAGCCGGTGTATGACACAAAGTATAGATAATTATAAAATTGAGTTGAATTGATTTATAAAGTGAAAAAGGCGACGAAAAGTGACTTAAACGAGGAAGAGAAAAAAACACGTCCGTTTCCAAAGCAAGTGTGAAGCGAAGCCTTGTTTCGGATTATGCCAATCGCACGTGGGCCGAGACAACAGCGTAGGCTGCTTCTTACAAGCGTGATACGTTCAGTGATCACATACGCTGCACCTATCTGCTGGTCCCAAGCTATGCCAGATGAATAAAGTCCATACACCGACTCTGTGCCCTAAGGATCTGCTGTGGATTCCGCACAATCTCGGACGAAGCAGCACTAGTTATCGCAGGACTGCTGCCAATAGACTTACTTGTCTCAGAAGAACGAGCAGTTGGGCAAGCCACTCAAGCCGGTGCCAAATAAACGACTGCACGTAAGGCAGCAAGAGAAGAAATCCTAAACCGATGGCAACGTCGCCGGGATTCCGGGCGTCGGACATATCAGCTCATAACTGATATAAGGCGGTGGTTGAACGGAGCGCATGGCTCGGTAAATTTCTACATTACTTTGGTCAATACCTGTTTAGCTTTGGACAAGAGGATTCCCCTTCCTGTAGATGGTGCGGCTTCCACATCGAAGATGCAGAGCATATCATCTTTGTGTGTGGAGATGATCCGAGACCCATGTATATGGACTGCTTTTAGCAATTTTGCAGCTGGAGCAATGTTAGAACTCCGCAGAACCGAGCGTCAGAGAAGACTCGTGGTATAGAGGGCAGTTATCCTTGTCCCTGTGAAGCATTCCTTTACGGCCGTACCGCATGGATCGGAAACTGGACTTATTCTTTCCCTTCTTCCACTAATCCTAAGATTATAATATAATAATAGTATAATAGGCAAATATTATCGTATTTGCCTCAATGAAAAAAAAAACAGTCCCATATATTGTGAAATTGTGCTAGTGTGCACGCACAAAAGCGCATTTTAAACACAGGCGCTGCAAGAAGTTTTTAACGTTGGAGTCAAGCCGCCATCTTTTTGCAAAAAACAGGCAGATTTATACTTCGTTCAAATGGAATCACAATCGCAGTCGAAGGCATCAAGGCTGACAACACAAAATTTCATCAGATTGTTTCGTCGTTGGACCCACAATACATGCTACACATTTTCGACATCATACGAAATCTGACATGTTAAAAACAGCTCTCATCAAAGAGTAAACTGAATCAGATCAACGCAAGCTAAGCAAGCATATACACGAGATTCAGCTGGGAGATCTCAAGCCATCTTATTTGTTGAAGCGTATGATGGAATTAGCAGGTACTCAAATACGAGACGAGGCATTAAAGCCAATGTGGATAGAGCGTCTACCGTAAAGCATGCGAGCATTAGTTTCGATCATTGAAGGCGACTCCTCTAGAACAGGTCTGCAAGCAGACAGAATTTGGGAGTCGCAGCGCCTTTCACCGGTATGCGCAGTGCAGAACAACGACAAGCAACAGACCGAATTTGACGAGCTATGCAAGGAGTTACGAAAGTTGAAATCGGAGCCTCCAACTAAACACCACACTCGTAATACATCGAAGTCACCCGATCGCCCACCATTTTGCTACGCAAGGAGTTACGAAAGTTGAAATCGGAGCCTCCAACTAAACACCACACTCGTAATACATCGAAGTCACCTGATCGCCCATCATTTTGCTGCTATCACAATAGCTCAACCCACAAATTTTCTATACGCATCAAATGGAATTTAATCAAGGCGTATGGTACGAAAAATGAGACAGTCACCCTGAGGCGAGTGACTGGCATTACAGTGTAAATCGCCATTTACAAGAGTCGCAAATTCCATCGCCATCGTTTTTTAAGCTATTTTATCTTTGTACTGATTTAACCCGCTCACCACTATACGCGTGTGCAATTATACAAAAACATATTTTAAAATCATTAAACGCTGTATCGCGCGTTTTTATTGAACTCAACTGTCCCGCAGCAGCAACAGTAGAAGATATTGGAACCCGCCAATTCAGCACTTGATCAGTGTCCGCCCTCCTACAAACATTTTGGTCCTTCGAGCCGGATATCCTGAAATACTGATAAGTACTGCTTTTGTGATTGTTCACGTACATACGCATTGCAAAGTGCAGGGTTTCCCGCTCTCCCATAGCGACTTGTGCACTTTGCAACATTTGTATGTTCTCCAATACCTTACCTGTCACGCAGGTTCCACAGGCATATGTTGAACTTATCCTGTATTTGTGTTCTGTAATTGTTTGTAACAATCGTCACTTTAAAATTTCGAAAATTCCGCAACATTAGTATACCCACATACCTACATAAATACGTACTGGCTGCCAAGAAGCAAAACAGTCAAGTGTCGCTAGATCGCGAGTGTTCGTTAGAAGTGCAAGGGAAAAAGAATATAATTGTTGATTGCTAAAGTGCAAATAATAATCACAATTATTTTATTATTTTGCGCGCATTTGAACCACCAAGCTCACACTTACAAGCACAAAAGTGTGTAAGTACACCTACATGTATTTAAGTATACTTACATGTATATAAATACATTTGTGCAAGCGATCGCTATTCCCGCGCATTAATCTTTACTGCAGCTACTCCAACTGGTGATCGCAATTAAATATTCATTAAATTCCTTTCACTCGCCCTTTGTTGTTCTTAAAATAAAGTCTTACAATTTATGAAAATTCACCGCCTGCAGAACAGCTGAGTCGCTGTCAGTGTTGTCGCTTCAATATCACTACGTGACACTACTCGTGACTGAGTCACAGGTGAATTTCGCGATCAATTCCTTTATCTTTTTTTTTAAATGGTAAAATCCGTATAAATTGTTGCTAGAATCTTACCATCCTTGCTCTATATTCGATTGTGTCCATGGATAACTCCAACGATAACCGATACATTTTTTATCAAAAGGAAAAGCAATACAAAGCGGAACGGACACAGCTTTAAAAATAAATATACATACATTGAATTTATATTGTTTATTAACTTAAAATTATAATAATGATTTTTTATTATCCTTTTTCTCCTACATCCTGAAAATCGAAAAAAAAAAAAATATAAAAAAAAATCTTTCATAATCAAGAATATAAATAATATAGAAAAAAAAAAACAATTACGACAAAATAATATAAATATTTGATATCTAGTCCTGTTTTCCTTATAATTGTATTTTTTAATATTTCCTTAGACTGAATATTTACTAAGTAGATTTTTACATACGATTTTTCCTTACTTATATATACACTTGAATTTGAACGCATTCAACCAGAAATACAGTCGTTTCGTTTTATCTTTCTTTGAACCGGGAATATTCTTTCTCCTACGTTTTCGATAGATATTGTCCACCGATCCGTCTAAGGTTGCTCCTAAGTCCGCAAGCCTTACAGTCCCTGGTCGCACCGACACTTCGCCTCGTACTCCTGTAAAATCCAGGAGACCTCATAGCCAGTGACAACTAAACGCCCTTCCCTCCGTACTTCTCTCCGGCTCTCCGCTTTCACGCTCGTCCACGTCCTCTCTTTCAAGTCCTCGTAAAAGCGCTTCTCCTGCTCCGAAAGTCGTCGTGACCTCTCCTGAGTATCCCATACTCACTCTATCCGCCTCCTCAACAACTCAGAGAACAAGCAAAAATGTCGCTTTATTGCCAACTTTATTGCCAAATGCGATGCCTTCACACTCTTTCAGGCTCGCCAAACAGAAGTTCCATTTTTTTCCATAAAGATGCACTTGGAGCAGCTCAAGTCACTCTGGTCGAATGTGAAAACGGAGTACAACCGTTGCCACAGGGCCCTGGCGGGCCAAGACTTGGAGGCATCCCAAATGACTTTGAGAACTATAAAGGCAGAGCACGAATACTGTTACATGGTATACGTGCGATGCGGACGGTTGTTTGGAGAACGCATTGAGCAAATGTCCGCTCACTTACAGATGTTTTACACTACCAAGAAGAGGTAACTGCGGACTACCGCAAACTTAAAACTTTCATTAATCCTAAAAAAGGGTATACAAATGAAATCCATTAATTAAATCGTTTAAATAATATGCAGTCCAATTTTTAACAAATATGTGCATATCAATCGACATAACTTCTTCGAGAGGGTATGTAAACGTCGGAGCGGGATGCTCATATCTCTGTTAAACATCCAGTAGTAGTGCGGATTAGAGAAGTTACCAGTTAGTTTCCAAAATACTACTAAAAATGTTGGTTGGACTTGGTGCGTAGTCGGACGTTAATTCAAATTACGAAAACTATCTATAGACGGCCCACAATCGTGCAAATAGTTCCAAAGTTGAAGTTCTATTTGAAGAGCTTTTGATAATAATGCAAAGAGCACAGAGTACAGATTCGGATTTACGTAGTCGAAAATACGGAAACAACAATAAGCACATCAATGGTGACGTTAACGACACTTTACCGTGGTTGGATAAAGCGCAGACACCTGGGAAATCGAACATAGAACGCGGCGTGACAACTGACAATTACACCCAAGTGACCAAAAATCAAATTCACATCGAAGTAGTCTTTTCAAAAGTTCGGCCGAGGATTTAGACAAAGGCAACGACAGTGACGACGACGTTAATGAGACCAATATGTGGCGCAACGAGTTAAGTCAAGCTGATGACGTCCCGCCGTCGCCGGATATGGAACTGTTGGAGGAGCAGGATGTGTTAGTACCAGTCAGCAAGAAGAGATTTTTTAATTTCATCGATATCGCGCTTCGTACGGTGATTGTATTGGTTTTCTTTAAACTGGAGACGATGACCGCATTTAAGCGCGAAATTCATGCTGAAGAACTGTGGCTTTATAGGAATCCCCCACGACCGGATATTGTGAAGGGCGGTGTCCTTTTGTTACTGGTCATAACTGCACCTTTGGCGCTTACCATGGTGGTGTACGTATTCACCAGGAATAGGCGTGATTTCGTGGCTGCCAGCTGGGCATGGACGTTGGCGGTATGCATGAACGGCATACCGACGAGTTTGTTGGAGATTACTGTGGGTCGCCCACGTCCTGACTACTTCTATCGTTGCTTTCCCGATGGCATAATGGTGTTGAACGAGACCGTCACTGCTCTAGGCAGCTCCATACTCGATTTCAACTGCACGGGTCATCCCAGTATAATAAACGAAGGACGCAAGAGCTTTCCAAGTTATCACTCGCCATTTGCCTTTGCCAGCTTTGGATTTGTGGCCTATTATATAGGCGCCAAGCTGCATGCCTTCGATGCACGAGGACGCGGACAGACGTGGCGTCTGGTCATCGCACTTACTACATTGTTTGTGGCAGCCTTGGTGGCTGTGAGTCGCACCTGTGACTATCACCATCATTGGCAGGACATAACAGTGGGTGCCATAATTGGACTTATCACTGGCTATTACAGCTATCGCCAATACTATCCCTCAATCTTTTCGACGGAGGCGGGGAAACCCTACAGTCGCTGGCCGCGAAGGAAACGCTCTCAACTGGATGCCCAGGAGGACGCTGGTGGGGATGTGCTTAGGAGACCGCTGTTAGTTAAACACCAAAGTAAATGGTCATAGATGAAAAGCTTTACTCTAGTATTTTTCTGTAACAAATCATTGGGACTTCTAGTGAGTTGCAAAATCGAAGTAATTCTATGTTCCTAAAGGTAAATCGTACCAATTAATGTCGGCTTTAATGCACAGCTGTGTCGTGTTTATTGTTCAGGATTTTAGCATGTACATATATAAATTTGAATCTTGTGAAAGCACTAGGCAACAAAAGTGGGTTTAATTCCGTAGAGCTTTCATCGCTTTAGTTAATGTTGTGGTAAAATTATGCGATAAAAGGCTAAATAGTCGTCTTCAATTGAACTAACAGCTAGGAGTTAGGGCTTGATTAGTTTCAAGCACCTTTAGGCAATCTTAACCCGTTTATGGAACATCATTAATATTTTCAACAGACCATAAATTTCGTAGTTCATTCCAAGTAAATCAATTAATGTGTTTTTTAGTTTAGCTAAAATGTTAATTTTAACGTATTTATTTTAGCAGCAATATCCAAACATTGTAAATACAAATTTGCTACATCCCAATATGACCAAAACTCGCCGAAGATTAAATACCCTTGCAGTCATGAATATTGCATTAATTTGGTTTTTTTAACCAATTATTTCTATGCTAGTTATATAATATAGTAGTCCGATTTGAAATTTGGTCAACAGATGGGGGACAATGAGAAATACATTCTGTGTGAATTTCGTTGAAATCGGTCAATAGACATCGAAAATGTTCATACTAAGCATTTGAACCGATTGTTCCTATGGGAGCTATATGATATAGTGGTCCGATTTGGATGAAATAAGGTCAACAGATGGGGGATAATGAGAAATACATTTTGCGTGAATTTCGTTGAAATCGGTCAATAGACACCGAAAATGTTCATACTAAGCATTTTCAACCGATTGTTCCTATGGGAGCTATATGATATAGCAGTCTGATTTGGATAAAATTTGATCAACTGATGGGACACGATTAAAAATTGATTCCCCGTGAATTTCGTTGAAATCGGTCAATAGACACCGAAAATTTGTATACTAAGCATTTCAGCCGATTGTTCCTACGGGAGCTATATGATATAGTAGTCCGATTTAAAAGAAATTTGGTAAACAGTCGAAGATCGATTGCAAATGCATATTGCGTGAATTTGGTTGAAATCGGTCAATACACACCGAAAATGTTCATACATTTCATATAAATTCATGCATTTCGACCGATTGTTGCTATGGGAGCTATATGATAAAATGGTCCGATCTGTCCGATTTTCACAAATGATCTGTCCCAATGTCCCAAGTTTCATTAAGATAGCTTTAAAACTGAGAGACTAGTTCGCATAGAAACAGTCGGACAGACGGACAGACGGACAGACAGACGGACAGACGGACATGGCTATATCGACTCGGCTGTTGATGCTGATCAAGAATATATTTACTTTATGTGGTCGTAAACGCCTCCTTCAATGCGTTACAAACTTCATGACATAACCAATATACCCTCTGCAAGGGTATAAAAAGAATGCTCCCGCTCCTGCTAGGCCTTCCGCTGTTCTACATTCCCAAGGTCACAGATTACCTCCGTGTGAGATAGAAATCTTCGAAGGCGATAGCCTCGCATGGCCAACGTTCCGCGACTTGTCCTCCGCTATATACTTTCGCAATCCGTGTCTGACAAAAGTGGAAAAGCTTTACCACTTAAACTCCAAAACCCGCGGAGAAGCTAGAGCCATCATCTCCAAGTCCCCTTTAACAAATGAGGGGTTTCAATCCTCGTGGAACCACCTCACCGCTCGTTACGAAACTTATCAGTTGTTGATCATGACACAAGCCAAGCAGTTCCTCCCAATGCCATCGGTCTCACACGATTCCGAACTTCCAAGAGAGTTTGACAGCCTTGGAGCGATCTGGAACGAGTACAGAAAATAGCGATCTGTACTAGTAAGCTGCCAAAGTCCATCATCCTGTTGTGGGAGCAGTCAGTCCCGAAGAAGACTGCGGTGTCATCCTGGGACGATCTCAACTGCTTCTTGACTGATCGCTATCGCGTGCTTGAAGCAACAGAGGATCATCGGGTGAGTCCAAGTGTGCAGGACGTCCAATCCGGGGCGCGAAAGCCTGCCAGCACAGCTCGGGTCCAAGCGTTCCCAGCAACGACCCAGCTTAAAGCTGCTTCTTATAGGCTACATCAGAAGGAGAACCACCCCATCCATGTATGTCCGAGTTTTCTGGATATGGCCGTCCCGAAAGGAGTCGAAGTGACCAAGCAACAGAGTCTGTGTTTAACTTTTTTTACTCGAGGCCATTAAGTTCGGGACTGTTCCAGTGCCCATAATTGCAATATTTTTTTGCGAGGAAAGGCATCCCACATTGTTGCATTCCAGCAACCTGCCTTCTCTGAAGAACGCACCAGTCCTAATCATCAGCCATCGAATGCTCACAGCTTTTTTGCGTCCACTCCAGGCCGAGGCATCCTAGGTACCGCCATTGTTACCCTCCACCATCCCGGTGAGGAGTTTCATGTGCGTGCTCTGATCGATTCCGGTGCCGATTCGACCTTCTTGTCTGAGAGGGTCTTCAATCTCATCTAGCCGCCGTTCTGCCCAATCAACGCAACGGTTTCCGGCATGTGTCAAAGCTGTCCGCCCCTTGCGACAGTAGGAGGCAAGTTGAAGCGTTAGCCTTAGTCGTTCCCAGACTGAAACGTGAAGTGCTCCAGGAATACGCTAGATTGGGCCACATGATTCGGGTAACTCCACCATCCTACTGCCATAACTTTTATCTTCCTCATCACGCTGTCTATAAACCTGATAGCACCACATCCAAGGTTCTTGTCGGTTTCAACGCCTCAAGTCCTTTCACTAGAGGTATCAGCCTAAATGACGTATTGTATACTGGG
The DNA here is from genome assembly GCA_018152125.1 of Drosophila dunni. Lineage (NCBI taxonomy): Eukaryota > Metazoa > Arthropoda > Insecta > Diptera > Drosophilidae > Drosophila > Drosophila dunni. Next base: position 106,393 of record JAECXC010000973.1, read on the forward strand.
CCAACTCTCTAGGCCGACCTTACGCTGCAGATCCTTAAATGGTGATTTTTCCAATTCGTTACCGACATTACCCAAATGTATCGACAGATCCTGGTCGACTCCAAAAACACGCCATTCCAGCGAATCCTTCATCGAGACAGCAGCGGAAATCTTCAGGACTATGAACTCCAAACGGTCACTTTCGGCGTTAACTGTGCGCGCTTCTTAGCCACCCGAGTCCACTTGCAGCTGGCGCGGGTATACGAGGGCAAGTGAAATTCTCCGTCACTACATGTATGTAGATGACGTCCTTGCCGGTGCCCACACCATGAAGAATGCATACGATGCCATCCAAGAACTCAAGGCTGCCTTCCAGTCAGATGGATTTCCACTGAGAAAATGGACAGCGGAAAAGATGGAAGTACTTCAGGCGCTTCCAAAGGAGCATTTGTTGCATGTGGATTTCCTGGACTTAGAGGACGCGAGCACGGCTAAGACATTGGGTATCCGATGGCAAGCCACCAGTGATTCGTTCTTCTTCTCCATTGTGGACCCCCTTCAAAGGCCTGGGATCTTCACGGTTTATGCGATGCATCACAAAATGCGTATGGAGCATGTCTGTATGTGCCTTTCCGTCATGCAGACCATGTGAGTGTCCATCTATTGACGGCCATGACCCGTGTGGCCCAAGTCAAAACCGTTTCGCTACACCGACTTTGCGGTGTGGTCCTGCTCGCCGATTTGTAGGCGGTCGTAATTCCTAAGCTCCTAATCCAACCCTTCGTCTTCCCATTTCTGGACTGACTCGACTATAGTGTTGGCATGGCTTAACAAGCCCCCTGCAGCTGGTCCACTTTCGTTGCCAACCGAGGCTCTAGCATATCCAAGAGCGCCAGCGTCCACGACTGGCTACGTCTGTGTGTTTGTGTGCTTTAGCACTTAGGCAATTCATTTCGAGACAAAACCTTTGTCGATGCATCCAAGGCGCTCGAAAGGGACTTCCTGGCAGCTTCGAAGCAGAGCACCGTAGACTCCTTCCTCCAGCACATCCTTGAGTGCCACTTCATTCCACCCAGCGCACCCCATAAGGGAGCATTATGGGAGACCGGGGTGAAGAGTTTCAAAGCCCTATTCTAAAAGTCCACGGCGACCGTAAAGTACACTTTCGAGGAACTATCCACCCTCCTGTGCCGTATCGAAGCATTCCTCATCTCTCGGCCCATCTCATCAATGAGTGAGGACCCGTCAGATCTCTTGGCATTGATCTCCCGGGCATTTCCTGGTCGGAGGACCCCTCGTATGCATTGCTGAGCCTGAGTTCCTTGCCGAGTCCATGTCTGTGATTAATAGGTGGCAGCGGTTAAATGCGATCCATCATGGGTTCTGGCGAAGTTGGAAACATGAGTGCCTCCACGAGCTGCACAAACGGATCAAATGGAAGACGAGAGCGCGCAGTCTCCAGGTTGACGATATGGTGATCGTGTCCGAGGATCACCTGCCGCCCACCGAAGGGCGCTTGGGACGAATGGACCACGATCACTCTGGCTCACCGTTTGGTACGCGTAGTCGACGTTCGGACTTCGCTTGGATCCATCCGAAGACACGTGGCCAAGCTCATCCTGCTGCAGGATGAGAACGATCCAGTCGCGGAGACCCAGTAACTCCCTCCTTGTTACATGTGTTCTACGTGTCCGCGTCTGAGCTTCTTCTCATCCATTGTCTCCGTCCCAACTAACGATTTCCGTTTTTTGTTGCAGCCCTTATTTCATACAGAATGGCTCCGACGCAGTCCGTGGAGCCACGACGGTAAGCAGAGGTGGCTGAACTATAATGGGAACAGCAATAGGATGATTGTTTCGTCGACTTGGATGGCTTTTAGAGCTTGAATTAACAACATTAGAGGTGTTGTCAGGTGCCACAATTATATTAGGGGGTGAAGGGGAAACTGCAGTAGGAATGTCACTAGATAGACTATAACGTCGAATGGGAGGACTCTTCGAGTTTTTACTCTTAGCCATAACTCCATTAACAGCCACCGATTTGATCATAACGGGTGATGCGGCGGTTTCGGAGGGAACAGGAAGTGCCGGGAAAGCAACGTTAGCACATGAGGGTTGATCTAGTACTGGAGATGTTGCAGGAGGAATGTATGAATTTGGTGGTGAAGAGTTATGTGGAGAGGGGGAAAATTATAAAAGGGGAGGCCCATTGTGCAATGGTGAAGTATGGAGTAAACCAGGCGGAGGAGGTAAAGGAAGATATTACTGAGAACAACACCTTGTAAGGTGGAGTCTAAAACTTATAGTCGCTAAGCAAGTCCGCACTAATATCAAAATCAGTGCTTAGCTTCTTAGCGAGTGAGCGCAATTGAAGGAATTATTATACATACGTGAAAAATCACATTGCAGCTCAATACAAACTGGACATGACCATCGGAAACCACCACGGCCTAATTTGCATAATAAATTTTTCGAATTCACGCCCAGTAAGACCAGCACATTTTATATGCTTAATGTTGTCATGCAGCCAACAGTGCACGTAATTTGGTTGGTTACTGTCCCGAGGTGGACCATAATTCCAATTGTTTTTGCAGCATGCCATTTCACTCAAAAATAACTCTTGCAAATAGAGTAAAAACAAGAAGAAATTAAAGTCCATAAGATTCCTTCGATGTAAACAAATACCCTCGAGAACCGAATTCGCAAAAATGCAAAAACAAATCTAAACGTGGACTCAAGAGCAAAAAAAACAAATTGTGTGCAAGCGAACAAACACACAAACTTATAATTGCTCTGCAGAGCAACGACAAGGGATCAAAGGTCACAGCAAAAACGGGCACAAACAAAAACACAGCTGAAATGCTGTGTTAATAAAATATGTTATATTTTACAATGCCCACCAAAATACAACTTTGTACAAACCAGATTTAGAGTAACACTTAGCACAAATTAAATATTTTACAATTTTAATTTAAAATACACGAAATAGACGGAGCGCAAAAAAACACAACCGGCACAGCTGATAAACTGTCTCTCTTATGCGAAGCTCCCACAGTGCCTGGCACAGAGGAGACCGCAGAGCACCTCCTGCATTTGTCAAAGCTTCTCGATGCCTCGAGAGGAGCTAAAAGGTGCGCTGGGAACTCCCTTCTCCGTCAAGATCTTCGGTGGAAAAATACTCGTAGCAACTGGTCCGCAGTATTAATCTTTGTACAGTGAATAGGAACAGAGGTACTTCAAATAGAGATGAGAAGAAATCTTAATGGAGCAGCTTTAACACAAAGCTTATCATGGAGCCTTCCGCAGCAATACCTTACGCCAGTACTGCAAAGTCACAAGTTTCTAACTATTCTTTTCAGTTCTGTTTTGATTAACCGCTTCCAATGTCACAGCTGAATTCACCGATGAGTGAAAACGGTTATGAAAAGCGAAGCGAACTTTCTCATCGGTCGACGAAGCTGTCGGCTGTTTTGACAAAACGAACGCCAGAACAATAGCTGAAGCAAATAGATAACAAATAACTTTTTGAACATGTGAATCTTTCATGCATTCCATGAAATGTGAAATGGGTCGCCTCGTCGGCTATCAAAAAAGACGTCGAAGTGTTTAAACGATAAGAAGTGTCTAAAAGACAGACAATTCAAATTATTTATTTATAATACATCAATTGTGTTTCAAAACAGAACTTTCAAACAGAACTTCAGCAATGCATAAGAAGAGGACAATGAGACCGCCGATGGAGAAAATAAGCAAAGCCAACACACTGAACGCACTCGAAAACAAAAGTACCATTTAATTATTTATAAAATATTAATAATATATAAATATTAAAAGCACAATTTTATATTTTTTTTTAAAGCAAAAATAGCTCAATATAGTTTCACCTATGAAAACAGCGTAGATTTAATGCGGGACTTCATAGAATTTCACCTGTAAATCTTGACTAATTTCATGGCTGAATTCATGACTGGGCTTCTTATATTTGCAGGCATGAAAACATGTGAAAATTCACTTCTATACTCAGCTCTGCAAAAAGAAGCGAACGTCTCACCGATCGGTAAGGCCTTAGACATGCCTGTATAAAATTCATGACCCAAATGCACTTGGTAGATGCTACATTTTCATGACTAAAATATCCGTTTCATTTAAGTAGAAGACCTGAAGAGAACTCAATGGTTGTTACTACTCTAGTTGTTAACCTTATCTATATACTACTTGCTTGCCCTATTTAGGGTTAGCAAACTAATACAAACCTATATGAAATTAAAACAAGTAGGAAAGGCTACAGTCGATCGAGCCGACTGTAAAAGACCCCGTACTCCCATAATAATGTGCATTTGTATTTAATTTGGATTAAAATTTTATAACGACATTTAAAAATTAAAATTTATATGTATATTTTAAATTGATATTTAAAAAAAAATTAAATTAGCAATTCTCATTGCCAGCATTCGAACCCACGACCCTCAGGCAACGATTTCACATCGCGCCGTAACTCTACCATTCGCACCACGCACTACTTTCAAGCATGTTCCGCTTATTCGCATTTACATGTTATACATACAAGTACACACTCGTTTGAAATTATGTGTATGCACATATGTATGTATGCGTGCCTAGCACTGGTCGGCACGGCGGCGTCGCAGCGACGCAGCGTCTGCGAGCAGCGGCGCAGCGTCTGCGCTGACGTCACACAGGCGGCGAAATTGCAGCTAAATTACATAAACTTGCTAACCTAATAACTTTTTTGTTAATTGACGGATTTTAACGCCGCTCGGAATATAGTTTGATATGATATTCCTCTCTTCGAATAATTAATTATAAACACTGTACTATTTGACTAAATGCCCTAAATCCTGCAAATTTTGAGCTTGAAATTTTGAAATTTTTTAGCTTTTATGAGAAAAGGGGGCGTGGCAGGCCAAAATTTTGAATGGCATTGCATTAAGGCTGTCTCTAGCAACGCTAGCAACCAGAAATGGTGTTCCTAAGTGCCATAGTTACTGAGTTATTGGCCTAAAACTAAATTTTTTTTCGAGGTGTGTCTGGTTTTTTGCTCATTGCGGGGGCGGTAAGGGGCGTGGCAAAAATTTGAAATAAACTTAACCTGCGTAAGACAATAACGGACTTTCATTATAAATTTGGTGGCTCTAGCTTTTGTAGTTTAAAAGATCCAGGTGTTCATACGGACGGACGGACGGACAGACGGACAGACGGACAGACGGACAGACGGACAGACGGACAGACGGACATTGCTATATCGACTCGGCTGTTGATGCTGATCAAGAATATATATACTTTATGGGGTCGGCCACGCCTCCTTCTGCCTGTTACGCACATTTCGCTTCTGACAAACCTAATAGACCCCTCTACTCTTTTTTAGAGTACGGGGTCTAAAAAAACGAAAAAAAAATGCCTTGAGATATCTAACAGACCAGCATAAGCTATTGAAAGTCCCTGCTCGGGCGCCACTGAAAACACACAGACAAATTTATAAAAACACAATAGGCATCTACTCAAGACTCAATCAACATCTTACAAATATAATCTTATTTTTTTTTGCAGGATGCGAGGGCCGACCTATGTGTGGACTTTCAACCTTAAAAGCAAGGAACGGGATAGCAAGTGGACCTTGGCTGGAGTATGTCTGCTGTTGCAGACATAGTTTGAGCTATTGTTTTTAAAAGCTTAAAACGTAACAAATTTTACACGTCGTGAATCTTAATTTTTCCTGATGAGAAATGTTCCAGATATATGATTATGATGTACAAAATATTAATATTAAGTCAAGTGTTAACTTTAATTTGAACTTTTAAGCAAAATAAAAAGACTAGTTTGCAAGTATGGTTTGACTGAAGTGACTTAATTCAATGCAATTAAATATTTATGAATTACACGTATTGAAATTTATTGGGCTTAGCGTTAGATTTTCTAAAATGTATTGCTCTAAAGAAAAAACTTTCGAAATATTAAACAGTGTAGTACAATTCGAATTTGATATTTGAATATTTCTGTATTAACTTCAAATAACAATTTCAAAAAGTTTACAATTTAAATAAAAATTTCGAAGCATGTAAAAGCTGTATGTGATTCCGATTATCTGCATTTACATATAATAATGTTTTTTTTACAGAACAAACAGCTAAGAAAGACTACAGTCGAGCGAGCCGATTGTAATAGACTCCGTACTCTTTTAATACATATGAGCAATTGTCAGCTGAATTTTCATATGAGAACTATAGACTATAGTCGTCCGGTCAAATTTGAGGATTTTAGTTACAATGGTTTTGTACACATAAGGTATGAGTTTTGTTGCTCTAGCTCAACTAAAATTACATGTCTTCAAACAAATTTCCTTTTTTTTATACTTTTTGCAATAGTATATTGGGTTTGTGCAAAAGTATGTAACAGGCAGAAGGAGGCGTGGCAGGCACCATAAAGTATATATGTTCTTGATCAGGATCACAAGCCGGGTCGATATAGCCATGTCCGTCTGTTTGTCTGACTGTCCGTATGGACAAACAGATTTCAGAGATGGTAAGAGCTACAACTTCGAGCTTGGTGTCAATCGATAGCATATTTAGTCAGTCAATACAAGAATCTTTTATTTTCGATGCCACGCCCCATTCGCCCAAAATAATCAAAAACCTATACACTTTGGAAAAAATCGGTGTTTTCGGCGAACATCTCAGTAACCATAGCACCTAGGATCACCAATTTTGGTATGGAGGTTCCTAGCGACAGCATAATTGCATTGTCATTTGAAATTTTGGACTGCCACGCGCATTTTTCCTACAATACATAAAAATAATTCTCACCTTTCGTTTTGTTTTTAAGGCATTTGTTCAAATAGTACAGAATTGTTATTGTATAGTTCGAGTGGTGGCTAACTATATTGAACTATTCTAAAAAGGTGCATTAAAATCGGACTATAAACAAGAAAACAAGAAGTGTTACAATATTGACAATTCAACGCTATATCAAGGTATGAGTGCAAGCGGGACACAAACATACAAACATGTGATCGTATATTTGCGCTGCATGCGTGGCGGCATACATATGTGTGTATGTAACACATAGTATATATATATTTATATATATTATATATAGTGACATATGTAGATACATACGTACCCATACCCATACACCACATACACCATACACAACACTTATTATTTATGTTAAAGATTTCTTTCCCACATAAAACTAATGTAAACACTACCGAAAAATCAATTGGTGACAATAACAATTCTGACTTCCCACGAATGTATTAAATATCATAAACAATTCGCCAGAATCGTTATTCCCATCATTGGGGTTAAAACTGCTGACGTTACACAAATCCTATCCGAACTCTCTCAATCTCTTCAAGATCGAGATCTCTCTCTATTTACATAAGAGCCAAAAGCTCAATGAGTCCAAAGTCCAATGTATAAAAGCTCAAAACCGAGGTTTGTTTAACGTCATCAGAACATGGGATAAGCAGTCTAGATTTGTACTCCGTAGCTTCGAGTTTATTAAATAAACTTCTATATTTTTTTGATAAACTAATTACCGAAGTATGTAATTGGCGGTAGGATACAAGAAATAAATATCCTCGTAATCGAAATCGTCCTTTTTTTTTCAATCCATTGTAAAGAAATCCTTGTACGACCAAGGAATTTCTAGGATTCGAGCACGCGAATTTGCCGCGGCAAGGAAACGGTTAAAACATTACAATTTGGGAAAAAATATTTTCTTGATATCCGCCAAAGAACCTAAGTGCGTGCGATACTTAACCCAATTATCAGTCGTGGCCCATATTTAAATGTGCGACCGCCACCAAAGATAATTGCTATTACAAAGAAAGCCGCGCAAAACGCTAAACAGTGTTCATCCAAAAAAAAAATAGATCCTCTAGACTGTTTGAACACCTGTAAATAAAGAGCTTATTTCTGGGCTTTACAAATCATTTAATTGATCCCTGTAAACGTAAGTCTCTTACAATTCAACAAAAGTGACAATTAAAACAAAAACCTGAAGTGACAACTGCTAACAAAATAAAAAAAAAAAAAATAAAATCTACAACAACAGAAGGAATAAAAACCAAACCAAACTAAACTTTTTGCCATACAACATTTTCCAATACCAAAAACACCCAAAGAAATAAAATCGTTTTTAGGTCTTTGTGGTTATTACAGAAAATTCATTCCTAATTTTGCACACGTTGTAAAGCCAATGACTTTAAAATTAAAGAAAGGTGCAACTATAAATATAAAAGAACCAAATTACATTTCTGCTTTTGAAAAATTAAAAGTACTTATAACATCCAATCAAATATTAGTTTATCCGAATTTCGAAAAACCATTTTGTCTTACAACTGATGCCAGTAA